>JAUCRC010000009.1:11975000-12575000 GCA_032399595.1 Tetragonula carbonaria
GCAAGTATCGCAGTAGAATCGAGTTTCACTGCCGCTTCTGTATATCACTTACACCGTTATCTGAAAAATTCAAATTTACAGAATTCTCTTTTTAGCATTTCATCGTCGTAAATCACCGAGCGCAAACTCGTCTTCACTGCTGCTTCTTTTTCCTTATTTTGCGACATATTTTGAGGTTATAAAAAAAACTAGTGAAACTTACTTTGATCTCAGCATATTTGTGCATTATAAAATAATAATTATTATTGTCCTTTGATAAAGTGTAAAATTCCGTTGAACGGAAATATTTTTCAATTCAACTTCATATATTTGACGCTTTGGTACATGATAAACCGCACTTGAGAAACCGCTCGACCGCAAGAGGGTTAATTGTCGGTAAATAGGGAAACTTTCGTATCTTCGGATCGTGTTCTAATCTGACGAAAAATTCTGGAACAGAGGGTCCCCGATTTCGATTTCATTTCTAAAAAAAAAAAGAAAAGTTTACGACAAATCTTCTCGACGGTTGATTTACGCTTGCGATTAATCGCGTTGTCGATAAAAAAGAAAAAACGTTAACTCGAACGGGCACGATTTATCGTTATCGATTTTTAAAGTCTCCTCGTAGCACGGATTTTTCGATAACATTGTTCGATAACTTGACTTGAAAAACAAGAGAAGCGGCGTTGTACGTCGTTCTAGTCGACACTCGATCAGAAGTGTTGGTCACGGATAACACACGTAACGACTGTTTACTCCGATTGCCGATATGCATTGGAAAGCGTTAATAAAACGTGTATATCACTTACACCGTTATCTGAAAAATTCAAATTTACAGAATTCTCTTTTTAGCATTTCATCGTCGTAAATCACCGAGCGCAAACTCGTCTTCACTGCTGCTTCTTTTTCCTTATTTTGCGACATATTTTGAGGTTATAAAAAGGACTAGTGAAACTTGCTTTGATCTCAGCATATTTGTGCATTATAAAATAATAATTATTATTGTCGTTTGATAAAGTGTAAAATTCCATTGAACGGAAATATTTTTCAATTCAACTTCATATATTTGACGCTTTGATACATGATAAACCGCACTTGAAAAACCGCTCGACCGCGAGAGGGTTAATTGTCGGTAAATAGGGAAACTTTCGTATCTTCGGATCGTGAAACATTTTTCATGATAACGCATATCGACAAATAAACTCGCCCATTTCGATGGTTACACGGGCGCAGTATTACACCGACGGCAAATGACTGACAGTCGTAATGCGCGTCGACTTATGAATTTCAACGAGCACTGAGAATATATTTTCGATTTCACGTTCTCGAAATCTTCGATGATCTTGCAAGTGGGTTGTATTCGTCTTCTCAGCGCCACACTGATTCAACGCGAAGATAATTTTGATAACGCTGCGTCGAAATTTTCCAATTTCTAAAGAGAGAGAGAGAAAGAGAGAGAGAGAAGGATCCGATTGATTAATTCACGTCGTGAAAGTTGAAGATCCCTTATTACACTGAAATCGAATGAAATCTTCGATCGTAATTCGAACTCGTAAGTCGTTTCTAAAACATCGTAAAAAATCGCTGAACATTTTGTTTCATCTTTAGCGAAAGTTGCGGGATCGATTTGCCTCTCGATCGTTGATTTCTAATGTGATCACGATCAGGCGAGGGGGGATTACACATAATTACCGAGATTTATTATCGTAACATTGACTCCGATTTCTCGCTTCGAAGAAGTCGCGTTTTCTTTTTTCCTCTTTTCTCAAATTCAAATATCTGAAGACCAAAAAGAAGGGGGGAGCGAGAGACGAAGCGAACACACTCGTCGAATTATGACGAAATCATTGCAGAACAAGCGTAACATCGTGATGGATGCTCAAAGGACCTGCTGTGCTCGTGAAAGCGGTGTTTACGGCTTTTAAAACACGCGAAAGTGTGGAATAACGAAACTAGAGAAAGAGAGAGAGAGAGAGAGAGAGAGATAAAGAGAGTTTTAACGCCAGTTCGAAAATAGTCGCCGCGTCAGGTCGTAGACTTTGATACCCTGTGGAATGAAAATATTTTTCCACGGTGCACGAAACGAACTGTAAATTTCCTCTGTTGCACGAATATCCTCGGCCGAATAAATTGCATCGAACGTACGTAACCATTTCTTCACCGAACTCTCACTTTGGAATATTCGTTATTGCAACGAATCGTTCGATCCCCGTGTGTCCAAGGGAAATTTCGTTGCATCGATTTGTTTTTTATCAATCGATAATGCGATAGATTTCATCATCAGTGATTTCGTCTCATTGTCCAAATCTTTGTCACCTACAGGCCAAGTGATCTGGATTAGGTTCTTGCGTTAGGTCTGTCTCAACCTAGAGGTCTGTCTCAACCACGTTAGACGACGAAAACCGTGACGATAATGAGAGTGAATCGAACTCGAACAATAGCGGATCGAAGATCAATTTCTGTGATTTTATTATTTATACATACTGTCGGGGACGATGAATGCTGGAGAATTTTTTGGTAGAAACTTTTTACGTAACTTAGGTAAGTGCGTGGAAGAAATATCGTTTCGATGACAAACAGTTTGAGATTGACATTTAAATATCGGATCATCCGCGCGACACGATTGGGGAAGAAAAAAGAAAAGAAAAAAAAGGAAAACGTCGCTGATAACGATCGCACCGCCTTTTTGCTGGACAGTAATCCATCAGATTGCGCGTTATCGCGTGTAAATCATATCGTAACAGATTTACGATCGATCTGTCTCTCCCCGATCGACCTATAGTCTATTGTAACAGTCGAATATACTTGAGCGTGAAATAACAACGCGTACGGGTGTAGATAATTATTTTTGCACTCGGGCGCGTGTGCATCTCGCAAAAACACAATGGCACTACGCGAGTGAAAAAATTCCACCACCGTATCTGGTAATTAATAGTCCGATATCAATATTCAATGCTCGTTCTTCTTCTTCTTCTTCTTCTTCTTCTTCTTCTTCTTCTTCTTCTTCTTCTTCTTCGTTGAACACACTGCCAACAGTGCGACAGAATGCTGCTCTGCAGAAAACAAATATGGAAATCACACGCGTTTTCACGCGTTTTATCTTCCAAAGATATTTACGAGCGGCGGGTATTATAGAATGTTGTTGTTCGTTGAATACTGAACATCGAGTTTAATAACGTATCGCTCGTATGTACACCGAAAAGCGGTTGAATATGTATCCCGCTGCCAATGTGCATGTATTTTCCACGCGAACTGAAGAACGTTTTTCACAATGATACATCGACCCGGTCGGTTCGTTCTAAATTCAACGAGCTGGTTAACAAAGCGAAACAAAAACGAAATTGAAAGATTACAACGATTACCGTGGCAAAAAGTTTAATTATGTAGGCAGAGTCGCTTCCAAGATGGCGGCCAGGAGAGCCGCCATCAGGAGGAGAAGTGCCCAGGAGTGAATTGAATCGTCTCGAGCAAGCTAGCTAGAGTTGACACGTTCGAGACGGAGCCAAATGGTCACATAAATTATAGTTTTTTTTTGTTTTTAAGTGTATTCTTTGTATCAACCTCTTCTCGCTTGTAACGCACCGAGTCGTGCGCTCAAGTGAGTACAAGTCACGGCCGCCATTTTAAACAAAAGGAAAAGTAAATTGTAAACCTATGAAATTTCCGATTCCGAAGATTTCAAATTTCATTTCGTTACGCCGATAATGCACGGATAAATAAAAATCACATATAATGTAATTGTATTAATTTTACACAGTTTCAGTAAATAAACGGGCTTGGCCCCCTTGAAATTGAAAAGGAAACCAAAAAATAAGGCAAGGAAACGTCCGACGCCGGCTAAACGAATATTGCGGGGACCGACGCCAGATCGAACGGACGTTACAAAAAAAAAAAAGAAAAAATATTCAACGAGGTCTCTAGACGAACCAGAGATTAGAGTTTCGTTTCGTTTCGTTTCGTATCGTATCGTATCGTATCGTATCGTATCGTATCGTATCGTATCGTTTCGTCCCCTCTCGTTCTACCTATACACAAAAGTCCCTGAAACGAGAACTGCCTACTTCCGAGTAATAAAGCCCAATGCCGTAATCATCGTGATTTAACGACATCGACCCAAGTGGCGCGGAGGGTCGGCCGTGCGATCGTGCGAATCATCTTCCCGTCGTGTTTCTTTCTAAATATGTACAATGCACTTGTAGAATGGGCAAACACCGAGTGCGTTAGTCCTCGAGAAAATAGCCTAGCTAGCTAGCTAGTCGTTACCCACTCTGCGTTACTGCGTTGCAACACGACGACTTGTCTTTCTCTGTACATAGGCCGCGGATAGAAAGAAACGTTTAGAAACGTTTAATTCGGGGATTAAGTCTTATTGCGTCCGTGGGAGGTGGTGATATTGCGATGGTGATATATCGTGTATATATACAATATATACGGCGTAAAACTTCTGCCACGCGTAAGCGATTCATTACGTGGGTTCAAGAAGCGATACTTTTTTTTCTTTTTTTAACACTTTACCGACAGATAGCAGTGAGTAATAGACGATTAATAGGCTACCGGTCGATAAATATATTTGTATATATTAATATACGATATTACCGGTCGGTAAAGTGTTAAAATATAAAATATAAATATATTATTGTACGATATCCATACTTTACCGACCGATAGCGGTAAATAGTAGCCGATTAATAGGCTACCGGTCGGTAAAGTGTTCATATCGTATAATAATATATTTGTACATATTAATATACGATATTACCGGTCGGTAAAGTGTTCATATCGTATAATAATATATTTGTACATATTAATATACGATATTACCGGTCGGTAAAGTGTTGAAATATAAAATATAAATATATTATTGTACGATATCCATACTTTACCGACCGATAGCGGTAAATAGTAGCCGATTAATAGGCTACCGGTCGGTAAAGTGTTAATATCGTATAATAATATATTTGTACATATTAATATACGATATTACCGGTCGGTAAAGTGTTGAAATATAAAATATAAATATATTATTGTACGATATCCATACTTTACCGACCGACAGCGGTAAATAGTAGCCCAATTAATAGGTTACCAGTCGGTAAAGTGTTAATATCGTATAATAATATATTTGTACATATTAATATACGATATTACCAATCGGTAAAGTGTTAAAATATAAAATATAAATATATTATTGTACGATATCCATACTTTACCGACCGATAGCGGTAAATAGTAGCCGATTAATAGGCTACCGGTCGGTAAAGTGTTAATATTAGTCAAGTACGACGCAAGCTGCGAGAAGGGCTTATAAAATTGAAGATTATCCTGTCATTGTATTGTAAATCATGCACGTGATACAATAGTGAACGGAATATGTCTGGTTCTGAAATCGTAGAAGATTAAGAAAAATTCCCCTAGATACGATTGAATTGTACTCGCTCCGAAAGTGGAGCTGCTGTTGCGAAGATGAAGTCGACCCTGTCCTTTTTAAATTCGAACTGTACATCTCGGTGAATAGATATTAGGCTGAAAAGGATCGATGATACTTGTTAATTTTGCATAGCCTGCACTATCGCGTGAAAGAAAGACACGGGAAACTCGTGCGATTAACGCTGGTTTTTTTTTTTCATTATCTTGCTTTTAATGACGACACGAATTACTCGTAACATGCATGTATACAAGATAGGAGAATTATTTCAAAGCTTAACGAGCGGTAAATTTGCAACGTCAGCACGCGCGAGTTGTCATAAACGCCGGGCATCGAGAAATTTCAATCAACCATCGAGACAGATTCTCTTCAAAGATGTAAGAAAGAAATTTCGAAATGTCGCGTTCGGATTTGTTACGTTGCGTACAAAAGTTATTTGATCTTCTTATTTATTCGACTGCTTTTAAAATTTCATTTCGTAAAAAAATTAAGAAAAAAGATCTCCCAATAAAGTTTTCCATTTTGTACTGTTCGTTTCAGAAACTCCGTTCGTTTCCCATAGAACGACGCGCGTAAAGCAGTGAAAAAAAATTGCAAATCAAGAGAAAGATTGTTTACACGTGTTGTTATCATTGCGTCGATCTAACGTCACAATGCGAACTATTGAAACGTGAAGAGATAATGACGAACGTTTAAAGATGCGATAAGTAATAGACTTGCTACCCCGATGCACAGCAACTATTGTGTACGCTAGTGTAGAAGAACTTGGTCATTCATACTACGGGGGATCGTTATCACGCTGCCGCGTCAGTGTTTCACAATACGATCCGGTGAGGCGTGTACGGACAAAGAGCAACGTTTAAAAACACGGCAAAGTGCACTGTATCGTGTTCGCCGATAGAATTATTCATTATCATAGATTAGTTACGTCGAAACGTCGAACGTTTCTTCTAACTGCTAGAAATTATTCGACGTAACGACGTAATCGGTGATTCGGTGCCTTGGTTGCTTCGATAATTCATCGATAAATAACTGATAAATAATTCAGCCGAGGGGGGTGGGGGAGTGAAGGACAAGAAGAAAATAAGAAAATAAGAAATGTTTCGAGAAAGTTAAACGGTACAAAATATTTCGTTCCCGCTGAAATTACACTTCGTTCGTGGATTTTATTCGACTTCCTGGCGTGTTGCCGTTCGAGACGGCGCGTCGGTCCCCGCGGACCGACGCCCCGCTTTTGGTTGGTTGGCGTCGGTCCCGGCCGGGACCGACACTTTCGATGTTCGTTTGGCCGATGTCGGGTGCTTCAGTCAGGACACTTTTTATCAAATCTGAGAGATACGCTTGATTTTTATTAACATAAAAAAATAGACGTTCAGCTCGGTCTCGAACGTGCCGATAAACTTCGCTGCGCGAGGATCAAGATTTCTCAGGAGGATTTCTCGAAGAGGCAGTGAATAAAAAACGTACCGTTGCGAATGGTCAGTTATGAGAACAGATGAAATTACATATACGTACGTATATGTAATTTCAAATGTTTTTTTTTTACATACAATTGCAAGGTAGAAAATTTAATGAATTTTTAACATATATTCTACACGTCTACAAGTTGAAGAATGCTACTTTCCACTACTGTCGTGTTATTTATTGCTTCAACGATACTGCTCTTTCATGAAGTTTCCGAGTTACTGACGATAAGTTGACAGACATATTCTTCGAGAACGATGAAACGATCTTAACATCGATAAACGATATCATCGATGATGATAAATATAATTTAAACAACCGCGAAGGATCGCATTCTGAGGAAGCTCGAGTGAGAATCTCGTAAAACTCGGACAGAAAGCACGATTCTTTATTTCACGTTTACACGTGAAAAATCATCATCACGCGAAAGAATGATGAAACATTCGTTGGCGAAACTTACGAATGATCGCGTTTTATTACCAGTTAATGGCGCCGCGTGTTTGGCTATACGATTTTTTCGTTTGAAAACGAATCTTTCGTCCGCCTTCGAAAAATATGGCCATAGTCTTCGAAAGAAATTTCAAAAGCGAAAGAGATCTCGCCGAAGATGATCTTCTCGGGACTGGCGGTGTGAAATTCCGCATTCGGCGATATAAAACTCATTCGTTCCGTGTAAATGGCAAAATGGTTGCATCGCTCGAGCAACTGTGTGGATTATCGGAGACTTCGTTGAAAAATACGAAAAGTCATTCATTGGAAGAAGAAATTCCAAAAAAAATAGTGAATTCCGGGAAACAAATGAAGGATACTCGGCGAGAGAACCGATAATCTTGAAAATAATTGAATGTATACTGCTTACTCATTCGCACGTGACAATTGTTCTTACCTTCGGCTAATAAATGATCGATCGTTTCTAGCAACACGCTTGTGTTGTTTCAATTTATCGAATCGAAGAGGATTCCTTGCAGAGACTTCGTTTATCTAATTGGAGATTAGACGAAACGCGTAACTCGATGAAACAAAATTGAAGTCTCTCTGATCTCGCTTGTAACCGTAAATTAATGGATTTGTAAACAAAATTTATATAACAGCGCGGAATATCAATCGAGTGTTATATACAAAAGAGAATGCAAGGAGAAATCATACACAAAGATGAAATCATACAAAACTACTTCCTTTTACACAAGGTAAGTTCAATGGGTTTCCCTTCCCGTTTAAATACACCATTCACACAATAAATCATTATACGGATCATAGTATCTATATGTGTTTCTTTTATATGTTTCTAACTGACACTGACACACACGTGTACATCTTCTGTTCATCATCGCGTAATTAAACTTCGTTAGTTATCACGGACAGATAAATCAAGCTCATTACAAATATAGAATTAGAGTCCTTCGGTGAAGAGTATTGATTTTAGAATTAACGTTTAGTAACGATATATATATATATATATATTCATGAAAGATTTCTAACGTTAGGTGCGAAAATTCATTCACGAGTAACAGTACGGTCTTTTCAAATGAAAAACTGAAGAAGTTCCGCTACATCGTTCGTTGCGAACATTTTAATAAAACATTTGCAAGTCTGTTTCCTGCATCGTTACGAATAAAATATGCTAAACACGATCGTATGTATGTATGTATGTATGTATGTATGTATGTATGTATGTATGCATACATACATACATACATACATACATACATACATACATACATACATACATACATACATACATACGTACGTACGTACGTACGTATATACAAATATATATATATATATAAATAAATATATATATATACATACTATATATATAAATATATATATGCATACTATATATATAAATATATACATATACATACTATATATATACACATTATATATATACAAATATATATAAATATATATATACATACTATATATATACACATTATATATATATACAATATATAAATATATATATACATACTATATATATACACATTATATATATACAAATATATATAAATATATATATATACATACTACATATATACACACATTATATATATACAAATATATATAAATATATATATACATACTATATATATACACATTATATATATACAAATATATATAAATATATATACACACATATATATACAAATATATGTAAATGTATATATATACATACTATATATATACACACATTATATATGTACAAATATATATAAATATATATATACATACTATATATATACACACATTATATGTACAAATATATATAAATATATATATACATACTATATATATACACACATTATATATATACAAATATATATATATATATATATATTTCTTCGCAAAGATCAAAATTGCCAATTGTAAATAACGAAATATTCATCAGTTATATCACGATAATTATCGTACACGGCGTTACGTATTTCAAATCAATCTAACGCGACGGTATCTCATTAACATTCTCACGGTATCGAAAATTATGCACGGCGTTGCACTTCTGTTTGCTAAACTGCACGCTCATTCTGAATATTTCATAATTCGCCTGTAAGGCCATTGAACACGAGGCGGATTAATTGCGGCTCAACATTAATTGTAGCGGAATCCAGCTGCGATTCGTGAATTGCTCATCCAATTGCTGGACGGCCAATTCGATCGATCGATCGTATTCGAAACACGATGTTTCGAATGATTTCCAGTCGAGGTGTGCGATACCGTGTCGTGCTTCGCCCTATATTTGAATTTCTGGGTTAACAGGTACTCACGTGGGATCGTTACTGATTCGCGCGCGACGTATCTTGGCACGATTATCGTGAATCAAGAGTGTGCATATCAGTAAATGGTGTCAAGACCATCGTTTAATCCATTGACACGTTCGGGACCAGTGTGTCGATCCCTCAGGACCGACGCGTCGCCGTTCTTCCGAGACCGTGTGTCGGTCCCTGCGGACCGACGCCCGTGACATTCGTTCGGCCGGTGTCGAACACTTTATCGAGTCTGAGAAATACACTCGATTTTTATCAGTAGAAAAAACTATAATTTGTATAACCATAAAAATGATTTCTTTTTTTTTTCAGAAAACTTACAAATTATGACAATGTTACCCGTGTGTAAAGTAACATCTGACCGTAACGTATTAATACGTAGTCTCTTAAAAATCTGAAAGGAAAAAGAAAAATTGAAAATTACAGGTAACTGTATCATACTTCTGATTATAATAATACGATCGCGCGAATAGTAATGCAACTCACTATATAATTCTAATCGAAGCCGAGTTCTTTCCCTGCGATTGTAAAACACATTTTTTCCTGCGCACAATGTACGATGACATTCTTTGCATGATCTTGAAATCGAAGAACTTTCGTATATTAAAACTTCGGTGTTGTAGTTCCCCGGGTCTCCGAGGCAGGCTTTTATTCAAATTTTATACGTTGAACTCTATCAACTCTTTTCAATTTCCTTCTATTTTTAGCGATGACGCTGGCCGATGTTGAAGAAAACCATTGGAATTTTGCTTTTCACGATTGTGAAAATGAAACGGTGGCATCGAACAGAGAAGAATTATACGGCGATATATTCGACTGTTTTACGCAGCGGATTGAGCGAGCATACAAAAAAATAAACCTAAACATATTTTACAACCTCCGAACGCTTTGCATCATCATCCACCCTGTATTGCTGCTGAACCAGAACAAATCCGCGAGGCATGAAAGCCATTAACACACAAGGCCTCAAAGCCAAAACATATGTCTCGCGCCACCATTCGAAGAAAAATTGTGATTTTTATGACCTTACACTCACGAGAGATCGCGCGCGTACACGCAGATATTCTAAAATTAAAGATATTTGGTCAACGCAATTACAACGCAAACGATTACTTAAAAATCGTGTAAACGCAATATTTTTTTGAAAATTCGTAAGTAAAATCAGAAATTGAAACAAAAATTTCTCTTTCTTTCAGAGACATTGGAAAACTGGAAAAGAAATTGAAACGAACCTCCGAAATCACCTTTCATGATTACTCTGAAATTGAGTAGAATTGCGAAATGAAATTTGCACGTCGACGCAACTTTGGTCCTTAACATGCCAAATAATCAAATTCAATTGCTATATCGGGAGAACAGATCACGACGACCTGTTTTTCGATCCACTTTACTCTCGGATCGTTTCTATCCATGGTACGAAGTTAAATTCAGTTCCTACAATTCGCAAATGTCCTCTGACACGCGTACTTAAAACTCGCGCGTTTTACACGCGCATCTCCGATAAGTAATTGTTAAACTCACAATTACACAGCCGGTATTTAATTCGGTAGTGTGTCATAATTGGTTGCATTCCCCGTAGTAAACAGATAACATTGCAACAATTTGTTTTGTTAATGTTAATAACATAGAATTATCAAATGTACACGCAAGAGTTACATATTTATTTTCCGATTACATACGCCGGGAGTTAAACGGCACGCGACTTTTGACGAGACTTTATGATATATACTGCTATGAAAGCGTGGCAGTAAATTAGTTACCACTTTTCGCTTAGATCAGTGACTCTCGTTACATCATAAGATACAAGACGATAAAGGCAAAGTTTAAAAACATAAGAATTTAAATAGTAGTTTACATACTGGTGCTTACGGTTGGTTTAAGGCCTGAACATAAATAGCACACGTCAGAATGATATATTTGGAGATCAAATCCGAGATTCGCCAATGTGCGTTGGTAACAGTGACAAAATTTATACGTCGAGAACTTTTGTCCCAAAATTGCCATATTTCCTCAGTTTTAAATATATTTAAATGTAACCCAGGCAAAGCAAATAACAAATTTATTACTTCTTGGTAATAATTTCTATCCAGTGTGATATCATATCGACGAGTTCAAAAAGAAAGCGACGAATTATTGTGTATACGGTTTGGTCACTCGTTATGGTCCGTGAACCAGTTGCCAACGCAAGAGGTTAATATACGTAACAACCTCAGGCTAAATCGTCATGTTTCTTCTGTAACTTTCTACCTACCACGTAGATTTATATTTATATGTAATTCTAACAGGAAAGAGAAAAGTGACCTTCAAGACCAAGAATTACAAAAAGAAAAAAAAAAAAAAAAGAAAAAAAAGAGAAAATATTCAGCGCTTTCCTACCTAGACCAAAGAACTTTTATATAAGCAAATTTCTTACGATGTGTAAATAACTTCGATAACTAAAAAAAATAACTGAACGTATATCTGTCACGTAATATTTATAACCGTTCGCATAAACGACGCATTGCGTTACATTAACAAATGCGAATATTATATACCGACTGAAACGAATATAAGTTTTCAAAGTTAACACGTAACTGCAGAATTCAAACGATGATATGAATCGCCAATACAAACATACGAATATATAACACGTAAAAGATCAATGACTAAAATTCATACGATCTTCCTGCTACCATCGACGGCCATTTATGGATAATAATAATAACAATGAAAACATTGTGAACAACCGTCAAGTGTGATTTCACGATCTTTATTATTAATTGCATATGTTTCTCAGATTATATTATCAATAGAACATTGAAAGAAATAGTTATGCTCTGTTGGCAGCAACTAAATAAAGATCATTTCGAAGAAGTAGGTTTTGCCTATCTATGCGTGTCTATAGTTCGAGGGTAACTCGCACGAAGTTTGTCGCAAACAATCACTAACATCCACACGCGCGCGAACACATTTAGCTGCCAGTAATAATCCATAAGCTCTTGCAACATATACTCAAAATATTCGATGAATTCGTTTCGCTTATTCTTTAACGTAACTTTGTTTTTCTTTTTCTTTTTCTTTTTCTTTTCTTTTCTTAACAGCGTCGCTATATGTTCACTTCAAATATTTATGTCACGCTCGAGCGTGAATACGAGAGAGCAGATTAAAAAGGAACTACACTTACAAAAATATTATCCCAATGATTCGGATACGAGTTAGTACAGTATCAAAAGAAATCACGAGCACCACGCTCGAGCGAACCGCTTATAACGGTTGCACGTTTAAGAATTTTACTATCTGAAAATAGACTAATTGACTTATGTAATTCGGTAAACGCGATCGCTCGGCTTTCAAGCGGCAGCGGAACTACACGATTTCCACGACAAAACGACGAACGCGCGTTACGCGAAAGGATCTTTGATCTCGCCGGTTGCTCACATCCGCGGCAATATCCGTGTTGTATACACCCCTTCTTATCGCCGGGCGTATTCGTGGGGAAGCCTTTCGCGAGGGGACGGATGTAGCCAGTCGAATGATTAGCGAGCAGCATCCGGCGCCGATCTAAAAGCCCCTCTCTCTCTCTCTCTCTTCTTCTCTAGCGTATAAGCATCGAAAAGAGCAGGATTAACAGTCGCGGAGATTTCACAGCGTCTAACATGCCGATTCTCGAGTGGCCAGAAATGGGAGGATCCCACTCGACGACGACCGACGTTTATTACACGTTCGTAAATCACTCGGGTAAATATCGGCGAATGCGGTGCAACTTGGGAACGAACGTCTAGGGTTTAAGGTGGCACGACGGTCGAAAAAATGGCAAAGTACTTTTCGAAAAAGGAAAACCACCGACTGGTGAAAATTGGCGCAGGGCGGAGCCTAGGAGTTCTCGTGCTTGGGAAAGCGCAGGCGATATTTCCTTCCTGCGGGTTAGTTACCGGCCCTCTGATCAATATTAATACGTGACACCGGCGAGAGGGCGAACTGGCAAGACCCACACACACTCGCTACAGTATGAAGAATGAATGAAGAGAGAGGAAAAAAAGAAAAAAGAAAAATTATATCACGCTTGAAACGCTATGTAAGGCAGATGAACGACGGCAGAACACATGAAACAGTGCGAAGCAAAAGAAAGAGAAGCAGACTTGATCTGGTGGAAAAGGAAAGAAACACACTGTTGATAAATGTGTATTTACCGCCAATCTAGGAACGTCCAGTGTCTCAACGTCGGTGCAGCCCACCTCGATGGTTAAAACGCGACGGTACAGACCCTTGTTTCTTGCCCTAACACGCAACATGCAACACCTTTGTACTGTCGGTTTACCGGTGCAGGGCACGTCATCGATAAAAATCGTTCGCGAAAAGTCACAGTGGTTACTGTCAACGATTGGAAAGGGCGCGGAGATCAGGATTGAGGCACTCGGTTCACTCACGTACACGCACTTTTCTTGTCGATCGTAAGCGATTCTCTGTACGCGTACGAGGCAACGGTTGTATAATAATCACTGTCGTTACCGTCGTGTATATTGCCGTGTGAAGATTTCGCTGTTATCACGCGAAATCTTATTCTCGATATTACGCGAACCCGTTGTTACTGTGAATGAAGATTCGAAATTGTTAGTATATACTTACAAGTATCGGTACAAGCGGAATCGCTACGGAACAATTCGACCTCGTACAGTCACGATACGTCCGCGTATTGCATTCTTTCAAGATCAACTGCGGGATCGCGATTTTGAGTTCTCTAACTCTTCTAGTGGTGCCCCCCTAAGGCATCTATAATCCAGGAATACGCAGTAGATAGAAAGCCATTCTTACTTGTGTTTCCACTAGCATTTTCATGTAGCGACAAGAAAAGAATTAGATTTCTGCCTTTATTACCAAAAGTTAAGTCGTCTATAGTCATTTAATAAATAATAGTCATTTATTGATTTGTTATTATTCTTAAACGTAAAATTAATGTTAAAATTAACAATAATTTTGATGGAGCTGAAGCAGCCTTAAGAAGGAACTGTACAACTTTTATGAAATACATATATATTTCCTTTATAAAATATCCCACATATTAATTTTAACATTTCGCCCTATTATTCTTATTCTATACATAATTTATTGACAAAGAAAGATACGTTTTTATTTTGTTTATGGATAACGTGAAGTTTAAAAAAGGAACTTAAATAATATAAAATAATTTCATTTTAATAATTTGAGATTCACATTTTAAAATTAAGAATGTTGGTATATAATAAATAATATAAAATCATTAAAATTATAAGATTACAAATACAATATAGAGTATGATACAATATGCGTATTACAGAAATATTTGATACGTTTGAAAATATTAAAACACCTATTATGTATATATATTGTACATATTTATCTGTAAAATACACATATTCATAGATATATGTTAACGTGTACAAATATTTGCATTAACTGAAATAAAATTAGTGATTAATAAATTAATATAATAAAAACTCAGTTTCATAGTAAACTCACAATTAAGGCACAAAAGAAAAAATTATGAAAAGTTATTTCAGTCAGAATCCTCGTCTGAATCTTTAGCCAAAATTATCTCATACCCTGGCAATGTTTTTGGATCAAATGTCTTTTGAAAGCACTTTTGAAAAATTAAACGAGCCTTTTTATTCGGTGGAGGTGGCGAATTTGGTATTTTGTCTTCAAATACATCAGATCGATCATCATCGAAATTCTCTTCTTTGTCAGTGTGATTGTTATTAGATTTTCTTTTTGTTATTGTAGGAAATATAGAATTCACTAATTTTTCCCCACTTATAGACGTTTTATTAAAGTTCGTAATTATATCAGAATTATACGAAGATGTTTGAAATTTTTCATCAATATTTTGTTCTATTGGAAGGTTACTTATTCTATTTACATTTTGGTTACCTTCTGTAGATGTACTAGCTTGTTTTATCTGTTCCTCCATCAAATATGGATGTAATTTTTTGTTAATATCATTTCCTAATGTAGATTTAATTGATTTATCTTGAATTTTATTACTAGACTTATTGCTATTTCTTTTAGAAACTCGTTTGTTTCTTGCTCTTCCTCTCACAGATGTTTCTTGTGGTTTATTAGTCAATACTGTTTCTGCTTGACTATCTAAATCAGAGCACAATGTTGACAACACTAAATTTACTTCAAAAGATTGGTTTTTTAACGCAAATATAACAGGTCTGTAAAACATTAATAAATATTTTATTCATATGTAATATTTCACTTCAAATATGTGTAATTTAAAGGAACTTGGATATAGATTATTAATTTTTACCTTCCTGCTTCTTCAAAATATATACTAATTGGTGTAACTATAGACTCTGCAAAATTTAAGAAAGACTTAAATTCCTTTACGCAAAAGGTAATTGATGTTTCACTACCAATATCGTATCGATCAAATTCTCCCTTTCCAAGTGCAAATTGTGTGCGTATTGTATTCGATAAACCTAAGAACATATTATTTTATATTATAAAGGCAAACTACTTTTGTTATTGAAACTTACCTGAAGTATCATCGACATAATTTCTTAATAAAAGCTTTTGTTCACAAACTTCAAGTGTTATTTCAACTAAATTTTGATGAAAATTTTGCATTGCATCTCCCAATACTTGTGATTGAGATGAAAGTTTAATTAATGCAGAATCCTTATTATATGTAGTCTGAAAAATATAGAAAAAAAAGATAGTAAGATATAAAAATATGAATGATTCATTAGGTATATATGATACGTACTTGTAATACTTCACAATCTAATATAGGTAACAAATGAGTTTTAGTAATACCGTTCTTATATTTTAAAATAAACAAAATTTCAGACGCATCAGGCTCTAATTTAATGTGACACGATTCTACTTGTTTGTCTATTAAATTTATAGACTTAAACAAAGTTATCGCACTCTGTAACATAGGGGCATTACTATTTGTAACATTGAAATACAATGAAATTTTATTACCCTCATTGAAATTTTACATTTCAATGCATCATTTTCTTGTATATCGCCATAAACGTAATATGAAAAATAACTTCTGAGAAATGTAAAATCAGCATAGGCTGAATTTGGCATATTAACAGTACGAAATGACAAGGTGTTTTCATGTGGTTCTATGTACATTTCATCTCCAATTTTGGTTAGTGCATGTATAGCCTTTGCTAAAACTAACAAATGTTTTATATCAATACTTTTAAATAAATATCTTCGAATAAGAAACCAGAAAAATATAACCTAAGTAAAACCAACATACTTTTTACATTAGCTCCTGCTATAACACACTTCATGTTAAATTTCCTTCATCACACTACTTTTTATGAACAAAACATTAAATAATATTAAATTTAGTGGCTATTATAGAAGAAATAACAAAAGAAATTCATAATATTACACGTAAAACGAACTATAGACTGTAATTGAATTAAGTAATCATGACAAAAATATTTGTTCATATATCCAAGATAATTGATGTAAATAAATAATAATTATGAACGTATATTTTGCAACAATTGTCTACATTATTAGTAAATATAAACTTTGAATAATATATAGTTTATATTTTAGCGCATTGTAAAAACAATCGACAATTAATAGGATCTCGAATCTCGAAAATCGAACATTTATGTGTCAAACATATACCTACTACCGATAGTGCGTTTGACATTTGATTAGTTTCTGTTTTTCCCAAGTAAATATCAACGCAAAAAATATATAAAAATTCCAAAAATATTATTAAATTCGTCATGGTGAGTACACGAAATAAAGTACTGATAATAAAAATTGATTAATGAACCTAACCTTATTATTAATAACCTAACCTCAAGGAAATATAAAAATTATACATACATATATATTTATATAATTTTACATAATTTCATTATGTGTACTAATATTACATAATTTTTTATATAATTTTATATAACTTTTTATTGTGTGTACTAATAATGTTTGATATTTGTAGCTTGTTTTAGTACTTGGAGATTTACACATTCCACATAGATGTAGCAGTCTTCCAAGTAAATTTAAGAAATTATTGGTGCCTGGTAGAATACAACATATTTTATGCACAGGTAATCTTTGTACAAAAGAATCATATGATTATTTAAAAACATTAGCCAGTGATGTTCATGTTGTTAGAGGAGACTTTGACGAGGTATATTTCATTTAATATTTATTTAATATTTTATTTAATATTGTTGTAATTTTTTAATAATACGCATTCCATTATTTTCTTTTATATACAGAATTTAAATTATCCAGAACAAAAGGTAGTCACTGTTGGTCAGTTTAGAATAGGTTTGTCGCATGGACATCAAGTGGTACCGTGGGGAGATCCAGAATCATTAGCTTTAATTCAAAGACAATTAGATGTTGATATTTTAATATCAGGCCACACGCATAAATTTGAAGCATACGAGCATGAAAATAAATTTTATATTAATCCTGGTTCTGCGACAGGGGCATATAACCCTCTTGATACGTAAGGTTTTATGCATATAATGTAAATATTGTATGATTTATGATTTAACATGTTGCTTACATTATTATACATTTCTTTCATTTAATATTGTATTTATATTGTTATATTTCATTAATCATATATTATATTTACAGGTCAGTCATTCCATCTTTTGTTCTAATGGACATTCAAAGTTCAACAGTTGTAACTTATGTCTATCAGCTTGTTGGTGATGAAGTAAAAGTTGAACGAATTGAATACAAAAAGAATTAAAATATATTAGAGAATTATAATATCATATATATATATATATATATATGATGAATTAATAATGAAATTTAACATTTATCTATATATAATTCATTAAAAATATTAGCTGTGTTATTATTTAAGCATTTATAAAATATAAATTACATATTGTACATTTTATATTTGATATAAATAAAATGAAAATACCAGATGAAAATGATCATATTTTTTAATAGTATTTTGTTGTGTAGTGCGTATAGCTTTTTTAAAATATTTATTTTTTCATGTTACATTGCATTAATCATTTTGAATGAAACTTAACTTAAAAAACATCAATC
Source organism: Tetragonula carbonaria (assembly GCA_032399595.1). Taxonomy (NCBI): domain Eukaryota; kingdom Metazoa; phylum Arthropoda; class Insecta; order Hymenoptera; family Apidae; genus Tetragonula; species Tetragonula carbonaria. The sequence continues at coordinate 11,993,667 of JAUCRC010000009.1, forward strand.
GACCAAATCGCACCATGCTTTTCGTCACGTATATACTTATTTACGTATATTTAAGTGTATGTTAACGTGACCTACTTTTCATTCTTCGAAATTTCTTTGTGTGTATTAACTTGAACTAATTAATTTGAACTTTCCAGTTTCAACCATTCTTTCTTTTCGAATTTTATTTGTATCGAGAACGAACTGATCAAACTTCTAAAATTTTCTAGCATTGCGATACCTTTGAACGCATAGGCGTAGAACATAAAATATAAAATATGTATAAAATTTGGAATGTTTCTCAATGTTTATTAATTATTTTTATATATATTGCGTTGCGTTAATTGATATTGCATTATTAATATTGAAATTCAAATAGAGCATTGTTTAGTGCTTGTTAAATATTTTAAGTTTCTTCGTAATTGTGTTAATATGTACACTTATGATTTTATCTACGAAAAGAAAGGGACGTGCAGGAACACTCGTAATCAGGGTACAGCAATCTCAAACGTTGAGAAAAAGGGGGACAAAATACTGTTGCGCACGCGCAAGAAACAAAGAGGAGAATTTAAGACCGACCCATCAAAAAGGGTCCACTATTCTTCTGTGCTTTACTACTAAATCCCAAACGATTTTATCGTAGAATCTAATTTGTGACAAAAAGTTCGCTTGAATTTTAAGTTAAAATGACAACAACATTATTACGAATTGGCCTACGATTTCTAATTTCCAATAAGTTTTTTAAAAAAGCAAGTATTTCAGCTTTATATTGTGGAATATCAGAAAAACAAAATATTTTACTAAACTGCAATCAGGTAATTTTTTTCGTATATTACACATAAAAATTAATGTACGTAACAAATTTTTTTAGAAATATTTTGTTTACAATATTAAAAAGAATGTTAATACGAAATAATAAATATAATAATATAATAAATATAATAATAATATAATATTAAATAACGTTAATATGAAAAAATATCAATTAATGAAAACAGTAAATAAATAATTATCTATTTATTTTAAATGTTATTTAGAAAAATGCAAGTTTTTCAAACTTCAAGAAAATTTGAATATTTTATATATTTATTCTTACTATTTTCAAATTGTTTGTTTATCAAGGTCAAAATTATGTATCTGTAAGACTAATGTAAATATATAATATTATGCACTATATCATATTGTGTATAAACAATATATTGTATATCAATAAATTTTAATTTTATCATTATTTAATTTAATTTTATACTTATAAAAAATATCGGTTCTCGAGAAATGTAAAAATTTGAGCAATATTTTTAATAGTGAAGTATTATATAATATTAAATTGTCGTTATATAATATTAAATTTATTAAAGTTAAATTTTTTTTTTGTTTTCTTTTCTTATTTCAAGCTTTCACGTTGCATCGGAGTTCATTGAACTATGTATTTACGATGTTAACGTGATTACCGTGATGTGACATCGTAATTAGATATAAAACAATTATCATAATCAAATAACTTTTGAAACAACATTTTATTTATACAAAGAATATATAAACAAAATGTTTTATTTTCAGTTTTGTAAAATAGCTCCGCTAACATATAGTACAAGAAGTGTACATCAGACGGATATTTCTGTAAATGAACTTAATAATGAAATTAATAATGATTTTGACACCAAACAAGAAAGAGTAAGAGCATTTTTTGTCAAAATTCTTATTACTTGAGATGTTTCAATACATTAGAGCTTCTTTCTATTTATCAGGGACAAACGCTTTTTTGGAGAAGGAAAATGCGGACATTACATAATCATTTAGACGTTGATAAAGATGGAGTTATTAGTTACGATGATTTTATATTATTTGAGAAAAGATTTTCTAATTTAGGACACTCGACTCCAGAAGCAAAAACTGAATTCAAAAAAATATTGAATGTAAGTCAATCTCTTTCGTATGCATTATATAAGAAGATATATGTTATATATTTGTGTATTTATTTACACATAGGAAATGTGGGAAGAACAATGGGGAGAAATTAGTCCATATAATCTCATTTGCATTGAAAAATATTTGGAAAAAATGCAACATGTTCTTAATGATTCAGCATTGAAAAGAAAATGTCATCATTTTTTGCCGTTTTTATTCAAAGTATGTTTTTAAAAATATGCTTTTATATAAATAAATATTTGTTAAAAAATATTTTCAAAATATTATCAAATATAAAATTGCAGGCAGTAGATAAAGATCAAAGTGGTGAAATTTCACAACAAGAATTTCGGTTGTTTTTCCAATGTTTAGGACTTACACATGATGTAAGTAAAATTGCACATTTCCTTTCATGATTATTAAAACAATGTTAAATCAATGTATCAATTAAATTAAAACATTCATTACAGGATGCAATTATTTCCTTCAGTCATATTGATACTAATGATGATGGTAAAATTAGTTTTGATGAATTTATAACATTGGGTCGTGAGTTCTTCTTAACAGAAGACCCAACAAAACCTAGTAAATATTTCTGGGGTCCATTGGTGGATTAAAATTCTCATTCCAATCCTGTAATTTGTGATAGTACAACAGTATATATTAATTTTTATAGCGATAACTTTTTGACCTTATTCGTAAAATAGTTAATAAGATATAAATTTTTATACTAATTTTTAACATACGATAAGTTATTAACTAAGCAAGTAAAAAAACTTATAAATAAAAGTCGCGTAATGGTTGGTTGAATTTGTATAAGACTCTTTTTTGTTAAAAAGTATAACAGTTTAATTACAAATATAAATACTCACTTTTACAAATACAAGTAATTGTATGAAAATAAATAAATCACCAATTATATAATTACTTTGACTTCCTAAGAGAAAAACCTTCACCAGTGAATGCTTTAAATTCATCTGGATCTTTCGCCTGTAAAAATATATACGTATTTGTATAAAGTAACATACAAATAATATTTCAACTTACCTCTTTATTATTAACTGGTTTAATAATACGTAAAAACGTAATTGTTCCTATTTTATAATCATAATCTGGTATTCCTCTAACATAAGTTGGTTTGCTTGCAATAACTTCTGGTTTTGCAAAATCTCTTCGTTTCTTTCCATCTAGTCTATTGCCTTCTCCTTTGAATGGCACAAAACCAGATGGTGCTGGCATTAAATCTGCAGGATCCATTACATTTTCATCTTTTGTAGTTTCTTTTTCTACGTATCCCAATGGTGGAGCAAATTCAACATTCATGTCACATTCTATAATAGTAACTGCTGGACCAGGTCTTGTTTCCAAAACACACATTTCATATATTCTTTGATTATATTTTATAGCGATAATGTCACCTGTTGTAAGACAAGCGAAATTTCTTAATCCATTTTCCAAGACAGCTTTGGGATTTGTAATGTCTAAAAAGTCTTCAGATTGCGGTTGAAAACGTGAAAATGTTGCAACGGGTAAAGTTACGCTTTCAACATTTATTAATTCTCCTTCTTGTAATAAAAGATTATACATCATCTGCAAACACGATAATTATAGAATAACATAATTGAGAATTTTCAATCAACAACAAAGAGAGAAGAATGTTGAGATTACTGAGAATTCAAACCTACCCAACAAGGTAAATAAACTCTTCCTTCATCCGCAACAAATTCCAAAACTCCGCAATGAGTGATTCTATTTGTCTTTTCATTACTTAGTCTGAATAACATAGGAAATCTAATATTTAATCTTGTAAGATGCTCCAAAGCTGAGGGTGGCATAATGACTGAAAAACAACAATTTAATAAAATCTTACACACGTTCATTGAGAGAAATTGCGAGAAGTTTTTTTTTGATATACATACTTTTTCCTCCGCGTTCTACATCCCGACGGTATGTACCCGGTAACATTGATACAGAAAAACATCTGTAATGATTGTTGAAAGGTCTGACAATCTCCGGAAACATGTTAAATCCGAACTGAAAGTGAAAAGTCATTTTAATCAAAACAACATAACCTTACCTTATCTTTTAAAAATCATCGAACAGAACATGTCTCGTCTCTGTTTCTCTTTTCACTTTCGGGTTTTTTTTTTTACCATATTTACGTATTTGTTGCAGCACTCTTTCGAAGGCCTATGAGTGATAGAATTTTTTAGAAAATGTGCAAATTTAAATTCACTTATCGCTGTGACATACACACAAATGCCTGAACAGATAACTTGTTAAAGGTAAAGAAATAATCGATAGTATATCGATTATTATCGCAAACTTCCACTATCGAAAAGTCTATATTACATCGATATTATTTTCGATTCGAATCGTGCCGGAATGTCTCAAACGATTGAAATTTAATTTGAAACTTTCAGATTAATTCTAATGCTTATAATTAAAAAAAAAAAATAATTATTACAAACTTTGGAGTATTTTATATTAATCTCATAACAGAGTTTATTTATATATATATATTTTTTAACGATAGAAGTATACATAATATAAAAATTATTACGCTATAGTTACATATCAGTGCATCATCATTAATATGTAATACACTGCCTGCAGAGTGCTCTTATAAAAATAACATGCGGGATTAAATGCACTTGATATAAAATATATCTTTATACTGCTCACATATATATAACGTATTTAGAAATTAAAGACGCGACTTGATACAGATTCGTAAAAACTTGTAGAAATTCAATTATTTCAACTATTTTGAAACGTCGTGTATAGATTTTGCAATGTATTCCACATTTTTTGATGTTACACCTGCCATAGATATTCTACCATCCTTTGTCAAATATATGTGATGATCATTTATAAGCTTTTCTACCTGTAAAGTAAACAATGAAAAAATTGAATTATGTTACATTGTATATATATCAACAGAAATAATTAACGATAGTACCTGATTAGGTTTGAGACCGGTAAAACAAAACATTCCAATTTGGTCTGTAATATGTTTCCAATTACGGACACTGCCCGCCTTTTGAAGATCATCAACTAACTTTTGGCGTACAGATATAATACGATTAGCCATTGTTTTTATATCGATCATCCATTGGTCCGTCAATTGGGTATCTTTTAAGATTTCAGAAACAATTCTGGCACCATGAATCGGAGGATTAGAAAACATTGGTCTAATTATACGTTTCAATTGCGAAAGAACACGATTTGCTTCATCCTTGGTGGCACAAACCATTGAAAATGCTCCTATACGTTCACCTACAAAAATCAATAATTTTTAAGTGTTTTCATTTATCAGAAAAGATTGTTACGAAATTTTTATTTTATATACTTACCATATAAACCCATGTTCTTAGCATATGATTGGGTCAGAGCAAGTTGAATTCCTTCTTCTACAAAATGTCTTAAACCAAAAGCATCTTTTTCTAGATTACCTAAAATTTACATCCACATACCTTTTAATATATAGTGTATTACTTAATTATTAATTTTTTATCTATTGTTCTACCTGTAGCGAAACCTTGATACGCCATGTCGAAAAAGGGAAAATGTTTTTTTTTCTTTACTAATTCTGCCAATTCTTTCCATTGTTCTGGTTTAGGATCAACACCAGTAGGATTATGAGCACATGCATGAAGAAGAATAATGGATTTATCTGGAATTTTCTATAAAACATAACATTACAAATAAACTTTATAAATATAATCAATAAATATATGAATATATCGTCTATATATACTATTACATTTACATAAATATTTATACTAACAGATAAGTCTTCTAAAAGACCTTTATGATCCAATCCACATGTTTCTGGATCATAATAACGATACTGTTTTACTGGAAGTCTACATAATGTAAATACAGGAGTATGATTTCCCCATGTAGGTACTGGTAAATATATTTCTTTATTGCCACTAAAATAATATGACAAAAAATGTCCTCCGACACAAAGCCCTCCTGTACCAGAGATTGTTTGAACAGTAGTAGTCTACAAAGACATGTTATAAATTATCTACAAAGTATTACAATTATAAATAAATTATATAGCATGTAATGCGCGTAATACATACCAAACCTTCCTTAACAACATTACTGTGTTCACCAAGTGCTAACAAAATGCTTTGTTTACAAAATTCTGCATTTCCTGCAATTGGAGAATATTCTTTATCCATATTTTTACTTCTAATTTTTTCTTCTGCCTATAATATAGTTAATTCTGTTAAATTAATATGGATTACATACATTTACTAAACATAATCAACTTATAATACATACCTTTCTTACACTTGGCAAAATAAATGGTTTAGTTTCATCGTCTCGATAAGCACCAACTCCTAAATTAACTTTATTTGGATGTGTATCTGCTTTAAATCTCTCTGTAAGACCTAATATTGGATCTGGTGGACCCATTTCTACGTTATCCCACCATGAGCTACAATGTATAAAATATTTTAACATCCATTAAATTTATACATAAAATAAATTTCATGAAAGGGAAAGATAAATTAGTGCTATTTTTAAACATTTGCAAGCTGCTAAGCTTCTTTTCAAGAAATTTTATATAAAGAAATTCCTAATTTATTTTTTACAATGTAAAGGTTAAAAAGGTCAATCAATTTTTTTTAAATATAAATCTTACCTTATTGACCTAATATTATTCAAATTAAGATTGCCGTTATTTTTAAATAGCTTGCATGCAAATGGAAATTTAATTAGCTTTTTACTTTGTACCATTTTAGTAGTAATATGATACAACATCGTTCCATTCAACATCTGGATCATTTCAGTTCTACTACATATTGGCGACGTAAAATTTGCTAATGCTCATCGTTTATACAAGGTGTTTCATAAGTTATTGAGCGCGAAAATGTGAGTTGTAGATAGGATTGAAAAGAAACATGATACGAATGATTTATGAAAAATCATAATGATAAAGAATAACATTTATTAATTAATATTAACGTCTATTTAATTAATTCAAGAAAAAAATAATAACAGGTTTATTTCTACTGCGATATGAAATAAAAATAAATAAATAATTATATTTCATATCTGTACAAATTACTGAAGCAAAATTTTATTTCTAAAATAAATTTAATAGTCATTTCAATAGTATTTTAGTATGTAAAATCACAGTCGAGGTTCATACACCTCGTCTGTGCTAAAAATATAATCCATTTCTATTAATAGAATCTTATGCTATTATCATTTACAACAGTTAAAAATTTGCTTAAAATGGATTTGTACAAGATAACTAGAAATGAAGTTGACTAAAGAGTTTATTCTAAAGAGTAAAGTATAGTAAATAATTATATATAATTACATGTCTACTTTGTAAAAATATTTTTCTATTCTTATGATATATTAATATTTTGTAAATTATTTATAAGTTCGTAGACACATACATATCTATCTCTGTGTACTACTATATGTTTGTTTTATAATTATAATTAATATTTCGTAATAAAACTATATTTAAAATGTATAAAAAATGTATAAAAAAAATTTATTAATTCGCGTTCACATTCGATGATATAAACGAATATTATATTTCTTCATATTGTATTTACGCGTGCTCATATCTTGAAACGTATCTTGAAAAGGCAACTTCATATTGTTGGCTATGTTTACTCCGTGAAGTTTTCAAATAACGCAGCACCAATGTATTTCTATTCTTCAATCTGTTATCTAAGAAATGAAATTGATATTTGTGTAATCTAATTGACCAGCTATGTAAATTAAATGAAAGTAAACATTTATGTAAATAACATATGTTATTTGTACATGTAACGTAACATAATTTTGCAAGAATCGTATTTGTTCAATTTGTACTAGTATATATATTTTTTGATAAAGCTAAGTTGTTAAATATTCATAACAGATTAACTTGTCTTCAATAATCTCATGAAATTAACGATGACTTAATTTAGGAAATTTACAATTCCACGATAATTTTACGAAACTCAGGAAGTGTAACGTACGAATTTACTTTCATTTTCTGCTCCTGATCTGCAATTAAAATTGAAGAAAGAAAATATGTTCAGTACTATTTTATACATTTTCAATATATGGGAGCAACAATAATTACGAACGAGATTATTTGATGAGAAATGCAAATGCAAATACCTTTAATTCAAGATGAAAGAACAAATTCATCTTGGTCCAGGTAATTGTTCTATATTACGACGTCACTATTACTTATATTTAAAAACTTTCTTATCATTTTACAAGATTATTTTATGTTTGAAATAATTATTTCATGCTAAAATTATGAAGTGGATTTTAGGAAAGAGAGGCGAAAATGGTTTTTATCATTATTGTGCGGTACTTGTCTCATATATGCTACGAGAACATCTGTTCCTTTATTAATGCCAATTATAAGTAAAGAGAAACAGTGGTCTAAACCTGACTCTGGTGTAATATTGTCTAGCTTTTTTTGGGGTTATACATTAACACAAGTTGCCAGTGGTTATGTTAGCGATAGAATCGGCGGACAAAAAATATTATTGATTTCTGCTCTTGGATGGTCTACGACAACATTTTTTATGCCTGAAGTCATTGAGCTTGTTTCAAAAAGTGATAGCTCTGTATTATTAGTAGCAACAGTAAGAATGATAAATGGTGCATTTCAAGGTATTCTCGTTAAATTGGTAAAGTAAATAAATAAAAAATACAAAAGATGATTTATTACTTACACATGTATATTGTAGGAATGCATTTCCCCAGTATGATTAGTTTAATAAGCCAACGAATGCATGAAACAGAAAGAGCCTCGTTCTTTAGCTTATTAACATCAGGATCTGCCCTTGGTACGTTGCTTACTGGATCTTTAGGTTCTTATTTGTTGGAAAATTATAACTGGGTAATAGTGTTTCAAACATTAGGTAAATAAGTTTATAATTATGTTATTTAATATTATATATATTATATTATATTTAATATTAACATCTATTTAATTAATTCACAGCGATACAACTAATGTACGCTATATTTTAGCAATAACGTTAATTTAATAATATATTGATTTGAAATATAAATTTTGTATTTATTATATTTATTATGCAAATGTTAACTTTAAAATTCTAAATTATATAAATATGAATTATAATATGTACGTTAAATATATTTTTATTTATTATTTTTTTTATTAATAAACTTGTTATTTTAGGAGGTATGAGCTTGGTATGGACATTGCTATTAAGTTACCATACTCTACCCATTAAGGAAAAAACAGCTACTTCTACTAAATCAGCAACTAACTACACTTTGCCTTGGTTGAAGCTTTTAAAAAAGCCTCCATTCTGGTAATCATTGTGCATGGGATCAATTTGAATTCAGTTATCATAAGTCACACAATTTCTGACACAAATCTTAATATAAAAAGTATATAAAGTTATATGAATTTATAAAAATATAGTTCCAAATTTTAGGTGTATTAGGTTTCATATTGAGTACTATTTTCAGGTCATGTGTAATAGGTCATGCTTGTCAAAATAACTGTTTCTTTGTACTGTTATCCTGGATGCCAATGTATTTTCACGATACGTTTCCAGAAGTAAAGGTGATTTGTTATTAATAAATATTCGTATCATATACTTTGATCGCATAATATGTTAAGATCTTTTTTGTTACTTCTAGGGTTGGGTTGTGAACATGGTACCATGGCTATCTATGCTGCCTTGTACATTTTTTGGTAAAGCTCTATCTGAAAGAATAATAAAAGCAGGATATTCCATTACAGTGACACGTAAAATAATTGAAACAATATGTTTTTTAACGGAAATTATAAGTTTATTATTTTTAGGTACGTTTACAGTAGCGCGTAGAAAAGTTAGAAGAAAATATTACAATTAATTTTAAAATAATTTCAGCAAAAGTAGAAACTTTTCAAAGTGCAATAATTTGTCTTGCATTTGTAATTGGTGGATCAGGTTTTCATAATAACGCAATTGCAGTAAATCCTTCGGATCTTGCACCAAAACATTCTGGAAGCGTATTTGGATTAATGAATACTGTTGGTGCCATACCTGGTAACTTTTTGCTCAACATATAAACCAGGAATTTAGTATGTCAAAAATTTACTAAAAATGTTTTCAGGATTTCTTGGGGTGTACTTTTCTGGATATATATTACACGTAACTCGCAGCTGGCCTGTTGTATTTATATTTATTGCTATGATAGATGCATTAGGATGTATAACATATTTATCGTTTGGTTCGGGTCAAGCAATTATATAAAATGCCATCCTTATCATATTATCCTTTTATTATTCTTATTGTTCTTTTATTGTAAATAAATCTTATCCTTGAAATTCGAAAGAATTAATAAAACAATAATGTTAACTAATTTATTAATTTATAACTTTGAAGTATAGGCAATTTTTCATCGAGTAAAAAAAATCCAGGAAAATTCATCTGAAAATTCATTTGTTCTTTCACGAACCGTGTTATTTATTTTTACATTTTTTACTGCATTAATAGTTAACTTCTATACCAATGGTATAACAAAATATATAGTATAGTATCTAGTAGCTGTATTGACATCACGAAGAAATGTCGAAAGCAATAAAAAATTCGGTGTCTGATCTTGTTTTACTGAAACTTAATCTTTCACACATGTTACATTTAATTAACATTGCAGCTGTAAAAATTTCAAAAACGTCTAGAAAAATATCGCGCGATATGCATTTGATAAGATAACACTTCGTTCAAAACGAGATCTAATGCCTAACGAAGAAATCTAACAACGCTCAAACGCGATACCTATGTATGATTTTCTGGTGTAATAATGTTAAAACGCAATCGACTACAATTGCGAACTGGTAATTGCCTACCAATCATTTCGTTACACAATGTTTTACGAAAATAAATTTTCAGCGTATTACGTCAAATGTTAACATGTTCTTTCGATCGACGACGAACAAAAGGGTAGCCAATGCGATAGGTTGGCACACGTGATTGCCAGCTACATGTAAATGCCTCTTTATCGTAGATTGGAGCAGCAAGTGCCTGATGCCTTTTTTAACGCGAGCATGTGAACGGATCTCGAGACTCGACTTTTCGACTTGGAACATCTCCTGAGAACTAATGTACGCAGTACGGACAATCGCAGAGGTGCAGTTTTATTTTTAACGGGACGATCTGTACTTGTCTGCGCGAAGTTTCTAACGAACGTATGATTTGTTCGTTGAACGCTTGCCGTTTTCACCGATCGTTCGTCGGCCGTGCCTGCCTCTGCCTGCTGCCGCGAATGTGGATACTTCACAGTGTGCTGTACTGCTGCTGCCACCGCTGTGCGTTTGAACTGTTCTCCACGGCTTCGGATTGCCTTCGGATTTTAACAAATCTTCTTTCGCATTCGTGAACGCTTTGAAACTGGTTCGTTATTGTACCAGACCCCGCCGCGATTGTCACTTGATAGCAACACCCGAGGCGCCAAAGCTGTCCGCATCGGCGCTTTCTTTAGCCCAAGTGGTATCAATGTTGTCTGGCAATGGTGTGTAAGGAGAACGTGGTATCATGGTTTGGGAATCTGTCCAGGTAATAGAAACATAATCAGCTTCTTCCCTAACCGATGCCATACTGCTGTTCGGAAACGAATTGCTACTGTTCTCTTGCTCTTAGCACGCCGTTTCCTTTTCCACTATGACCTCTTCATCCTTACCAAATTTCGAACTAACCAAAAAGAACGTTCCGCAATTTCACCTTCTATGTTCTATGTAAAAAATAAACGTGAACGATATTGATAAGTAGGAAATTACACGGACGTCAATTTTCGTTAATATCTCATTCGCTCCATTATCGATATATCGCTTTTCTGTTTATTGTACAGGAGTACCAAGTATGGTAGCAACTGTTTTTCCTCTATCTTTTCCGTCTAATCGAGATATAATGAATTGATAATTAAATTTTTTCATTCATCTCCGTTTCGAAAGCATAAAATATGACATACGTATATATGTATATACATATTTCATATTGTTATCAATGGCAGTATAATTCATATTTCCTGTCAAATGTGTATTTTAGTGAAATTTTAGAAAGTTTGTCATTAAAAAATCGAAAGATCAAGCACTATGTTATAAAAGACTATGTATGTTTTAGATTGTTATTTCTACTACTGTAATTAAGTTGCTACTCCGATATAATTTTAACATTTTAAGTTTCAATATTGATGAAACAATCGATATTAATTATTATTTTATTTGATAATTTTTGACAAATAGGACGATTGTCTTTATGATATTTTTTACATATATAAATAGCGTGAATTATAAAATACCGCAACAAATAAAATACACCAACTCATAAAAAATTATTCACAAATAATTATTTTAATTGATATTCTATTAATATTTTGTTATTTAACAATAGTTAATCATTTTCATTAACTATAACTCTTATGTTGATATTGTATATATATATTTTTGTATTTTTGGAGGTACTTTAAAATATTTTAAAATAAATGAAAAAAGGAATATTTACAGTTCATTATTTATAAAAAAATATGTTTATATATGTGCAGTTATAAACGCATCGATGTCATGTGCACGTTATTAAACATGTGCCTGCCATTTGAAGTACGATACCTTGGCACTTGTGTAGAGGATATTGGTAAACGGGATTACAATGATCTCCGTGATACTGAACATCATGCAAACAGTGCCTCTGATCTCGCAGAGTTAACAACCTTAGGTGTGGCGGATAAGCGCACACGAAGAAAACTTGCTCTCTATATGGCATTATTACATTCGTGTAATTATGCATGTGCTGTAATCTTGTACAAGAATTTATCAAATTTTGACTATCAAGAAATCTCTAACCTATTAAATGGGACCACCTTTACACCGGATGATCAACCCCTGGAAGAGCTGCTCTTATTGTATACAATGGCTTTAAATCATCCAGCATTTACGTACGAGCAGAAAAGTGTCTTCGGTAATATTTATATAAAGCTTCAAGAAGAAGAAGCTCGTCTGAATCTCTCAAAATCAAATTCATCTTATAAACAAGTACGTATAATTTTTCTCTATTGAACACATTATTGATATAATATTTAATCTAATTAGCATAGTAAATATTTTTATTATTTTTATATTTATATTTATACCCATTGTGATAATAGGGTTGCGCACCATGTATAAATACAAATGAAAGATTAATGGACACAGAGATGCAAGGCAATTGTATGATGGCTCCACCACCAATGCAAACTTATCATGGTAATTTATAATGTAATATGCGCATGCATATGTTTATTATGTACATATACGTTAATATTGATATCTTTTATATATTATTTGTAGGAGAAATGACAATGAGAAATAATATGGTAACTGGAGTACCTCCTGGTCTTTCCATGCCTCCACCTGGATTATGCCTGCCAACTCCAGAACAAATGCCAATGGGATCAGGTGGTGCGACACAATACCTTCACCTTGGCTTTCCATCGGTAAATCATATGCCACCATGGACAGGTCAGGTTATGATGGGGAATCAACTGATGTATCACACTGGCGACATGTTGGCTTATCCACCTTCCCCCTTAGTCAGCCGTCAATCGTCACCATCCCAGTCTCGATCTCCTAGTCGCAGCAATTCCCCAATGGGTCGCAGAAATAATACAATGCCGCGCACCTCTTCACAAGTGACTCAATCTACTTCGAATACCTTAACATCAACGAGTGCCTCTAACAGTCAAACAAGCATCTGCAGCTCAAATGTCAATTCCCTTCCTCCGCTTCCCACACTGGGTACGAACAGAAGTCATCCTAGTCAACCTCCATTGCTTCCATCACGCTCTGTTCCCTTGTCTATCAGCAGTTCTACTACTTTTTCACGGCATAATAGCATCGAGAATACTCCCTCTACCTTAATTCCGGCAGCACCTCAATCAAAACAACCACCACCGCCACGACTGCGATCTTCAATTTCTGGTGATTCTTTGCGAGAAACTTTAGGAAAAGAAATGCCAAATTTCAAAGGCAATTTGCAGAATTTTTCTCTCGATGAGGTGAGATAATAAAGTTTTAAAATAGTTTCTAATTGTACGAAACATTTTATAATAAATTTTATTTTTGTATTTAGCGTAAATGTATAATACATGTATTTATACATTTTAATAAATATAATATGTGATCTATTGTACAGATCCGAAGAATGAGTGATGAGGATTTGAGGGAAATAGGACTAACACCAAACGCAGTAGGACAATTAAGAAGTATCGTTAAGAGTCAAACTACTAACGGCTTAAATCAAATTTCTACCGATAAAAAATTAGATAATACCAATAGCACAACACATACAGTTGTAGATTCAGTTGAAAATGAGGTAACTAATAATTTATACTTCATACGCAACTCGTTTAAAGTAAATAAATACATAACATAAAATTATCATTTAGAGTATACCGGGAATGGAGATGTTGAATGATAATGGAAATCAAAGCAGTAAGTCAATGCCATTACAGGAACAGCATCCAGCGATGCATCATCATCATAATCATGCAGCTACTCCTAATTTACGGCGATATCCTACTATGCCACCATTAGATCCTGCCCAAATACAAATGTATCCCGCACCGCCACCAATGTATGCTGCACAGAATGCACCATGCTATGCCTGTCTTACCTTACCTGTTGCCGGGGTACAAAATCGATATTCAAGGTAGGAAAGAAAGTACATAATCATTGACATTTATCGAAGTTGCTTTTAAATTAACAAACGTTTTAATATATATTTTAGGTGTAATGCTCAACATGTGTATTGTTTAACGCAATTACAAGCCTTGAGGTTAGATCCTGAAAGTAGCAAACACTGTTCACAGAGCAGTAGTTCTGATAGTACCGGTAGTAGATCTCCTCCAGAAACTCCTCCGGCAGCACCATGGGTGAGCGGAAGTGAGAGCAATGCACCGCCAGTTACTGACCATCTTAGCTCTGCACCGGTACATTCTACAAGTGCTGTATCGCATCCAGCATCCCAACAGCCTATACAGTCAGGCCCGGAAAGGCAACGTAATAGAAGAAATCAGACGCACGTAATAAAATATAATCATAAAAATCAAATGGTGAACGGCGGTGGGCCACCGAATCTTTCGCAATGCGTTTCCTTTCCCGCGCCACCTTCGCAGTCGCAGGTCACATATCTGCCGCATGGTCATTTCCCGGCTTTGAGACCGAGTAGTGGTATTTATTCTAACTTCTCGCATGGACCGTATGCAAGGCCAGCTTATCCGGCCACGTACCAACCAAATGGTGAAATGATGTATCAATATCCTGGTCATCCATCTTCGGGAGGAACACCACCACCTCCACCAAATGCTGCGACACCCGTTCAGGCGCCGTATATGCCACCTACTCCAGTTGTCACATACGCACCAGCTGCCGTCCCACCAACGAAAATTTCGTGTTATAATTGTGGCAGTAGTAGCCATCTTGCAGTTGACTGTAAAGATCAAACAATGGAGGATCTTACCAAAAAAGGTAACTTTTTATTATTATTATTATTATTATTATTTGTATATGTGTTAAATTTTTATTTAAAAATTTGCGAGATTTGACGAAAAAATTGTTTGTCCATTAATTTGTTTA
The DNA here is from genome assembly GCA_032399595.1 of Tetragonula carbonaria. Classification (NCBI taxonomy): domain Eukaryota; kingdom Metazoa; phylum Arthropoda; class Insecta; order Hymenoptera; family Apidae; genus Tetragonula; species Tetragonula carbonaria. The sequence continues at coordinate 12,009,169 of JAUCRC010000009.1, forward strand.
TTGAATGATACATTTTCAGTCATTATTACACGCAAATAAGAAATAAATAATTTGCATAGTGTTCTCTCTGTGATATCTAAGTAATTTTTGCTTTTACTTTTACTTTCAGCTCAATATCGCTTAGATTACAGTATAATGAAACAACCTGGAGAGTGCCCAAGTTCTGACAAGTGATCCCCTGCCGCGGACCATCCAGCAATTTATCATTATCATCATTACCGTAATTACTGTTACCATCATTGTCACTATTATTATTACTACGAACCCGCCACAGCAATACAACCTAAGTACCGTTCGAAAGATGACTGCTATCGCTCCTCGTGCAAGTTTTCGGTGATTTTTGTAGACATCCCTTATATTCAGGATGACGATTTTTTAACAGAGGAAGTTTCACGATTCACGGTACCAGGTATACTTTTTACAAGTTCTTATTTATGATAGTAATTCTTAATTATGTAAAAAGATGTAGCGTCGTGTATAAAAGGAAAACGAAAAGAAGCATAACGCAGAATGCTCTTATCTATGTTTTTAGAATACATTTTGAAAGATTTGTGTTAGGTATTGACTTGTGTCTTACCAACGATATGAATTACATATAGAGACACATACACATACATACTCACATACACATTCACAGCACGCCCAATTTCTCACTATTTCTCTAGTAACTAGCCATAAAAGGAATACAAGAAAAAAAGAACGCATTGTGCTCTGATTAGATGAAACTACCATGTTTGACTATATTTATCATTGATACTTTTACTTCTACTAGTATGTCCACTACTACTATTACTACTATTACTATTCAACTATTACTATTACTTCTATTATCGCTATTGAGCAACATTTTTATGTATACATATTTTCTCAATTCTTACGTGCGCAATATTTGAACGAGTGCAAAAGTGAATGATGAGAATAGAGTAAAAAAAGTAAATTAAGATGATTGTACATAAGAAGGAGAGAAAAAAAGGAAAAAAATGGAGAAGAGAGAGGAAAAAAAAGAAAAAGAAAGAGAGAAGGAAAGAAAGAAAGAAAGAAAGAAAGAAAGAAAGAAAAAGAAAGAAAGAAGAATGAAAGAATGAAAGAATGAAAGGACAACAAACCATAAGTGTTCGATCGTCTAGCTGCCTTTGCGCTCCTGTGTGTATAAAACTATAAATATACGCTATATGCTCACCACTCATTTATTAACTTATGAATAGTTAGCTAAATAACAATAATTCTCATTCTATTTATATAAATAGTCATGCAATCACGAGCAACTTAAGCAATTTTATACGAGTTTTATTGATCGCCCGTCTTTTTTTAAGTATAAGCAATGCATTATATGCGTTTAAAATCTCGTTAGTAAGTAATAAAGAAAAAGAAAAAATAATGACTTGAGTATGTAGTAGTGTTAGGTACGAGTGGAGCGGCAATCTGAACTCATTTTGTCAACAAGTTGCTGCTGCATTTAAACAAATTCTTAATTAAACAAACGCCATTAGTAAGTGTCAATCTAATTATATTAGAGTGCATAATTTGGCAAATCTTTATCTAATTCCCATACTTAAGATGATTCATAATTTCTAATCCTAAGGCTCATACTATGCATCTGATCTATGTGAAATAGGTCTTAGAAGGACTGAAAAATTATAAAAGTGAATGAGAGTGAATATGTGTGACTTTGAATACACATGCATTTAAAAAACTTTCTTTCAGTAGCTTCTGGATATAAAGAAATCTCAGGTGTGTTTTTTTTTCTTTTTTCTTTTTTCTTTTTTCGTTGGTAATGAATAGTTTGGCAACTAGTCAGTAACCACAGTAAAATTTCGGGACGAATATTTTAGAGTTAGTATTTTGCAATGATAAAATTTTGACAGTGTTCAGAGTTGATGATTTTCATGTTATCTTTGAATCTGACTTATTCATTTTATTAAGACGATACTAACTTGTTGTTTTTCATATATTATTGTATATATATTTTTATTTCAAAACGGTAATTTATTTAAATTCCAAAGAAAACCAAAATTATTTGGGAGATCTAGGAAAGATATTATTAATAATATATATAATATATTATATATTATATGTATGATATTTATATATAATATATATAATAATATATATATTAGTCGAACTTTTTTTGTTAATTTTTTATAAAAAAATTCAATTGCGTCGTAATTATTAGAATCTGATTCGGTGTGTAGATAACATTATTAAAAGTAACATTATTAAAAGTGCCATTTTTTTTTAGACACCCAGTGTCATACCCAGTGTTTCTATTAAAAGAAGGATAGAGATTGAGATTTATCTTGCCATTAGCATTAGTCAGTGATGGTTTCAAAAACTACCTGAGAAAAGTTTTGAAGTGGCTGTGATCGATGGAGAAGTGTGTGAAATTCATATTAAAACTTTTTATGAACATTTTTTTTTTTTTTTCATGATACAAATAAATTTCCTGATATTCACGAGTACTTTATCTTTGGATTGTTGTCAGTTATAATTGGCAGATATTGCCTAAGCCAGCTTTATGAAACATTTTTGTATTTTACATCTAAATTTAAATATGTTGCTTGACAAGAGCAAAAGAAAAATAACGTGAAGATATTGTGAGCTTGTATGTGCTTTGACTATAAAACAAAGGAGTCTGAGTTTACAATATATATATACATATATATATGTATATATATATTGAACGAAAATGTTGTAAATCTCCAAGTTGAATTTTTGTGATAAAAATCTTCATTTTGTATCATTTTGAAAGTTTTCGTTCCTGGACAAATTTCGTTCCCGAAATTAGATATATTATTAAGCTACTTTTTTAAATATAGTTCCAAATGAATCTGTTAGCATATAAGAGGAAAATATTCCATCTTGCTATGTAATAATAACGAATCATTGTTGACCAAGTGGTATTATAGTCACGATTAGTCGTGTTCGATCAGAAGCAATAGTATTGTAATTAAATATAACACTTTATTGCTGTTTACTAATCGTTGACACCAATAATCAAGGGAATATGTTTTAGTATATCATTGATGTGTATATCATTGGCAATAAGGTGAATGCGATATTTGTTCTCTGTTAAACAATACTCCCTAGCATAACAGCAGTACATACATCATGTTTTTGCAAGTGGATATTGCATAGTATTAATGTCGTAAACAGCAATAAGGGAGTTTTGTGTCTCTGTTGCTAATCTGCAGTTATATGTAAAAGAAAAGGATCGCTTTAGCAATAATATAATGTCATATATAAAAATATGATATATATTATGTGGCTATTTGCCAAAAATTCTATTATAAAGAATTTAATTAAGGAAGTATCATTTTTCATTTTATCATCGACTATACTTATTTTAATGCATTTCATCAGCTTGATACGTTTGATTAAAGTGATTGGAAATTTTATGGGGAAAAAAATTTTGTTTCCTAATTTTCGTTTTGCTTGAATTTTCTCAAAGACATTGTCGTTGATAATAATCAGTCGTGATAAACGGTGATGAATTTCATTAGCTGTATCATTGTAGGGGGATTATCTGCTTTGAATTAAGACTCCTTTGTTTAACGAGTACTGTTACGTACGCATTTAAACTTTAATGAGGTATATAGGAAAGAAAACAGTAAGAAAATTGTGCTTGATACAATATGCGCCATGTTGTTGTTCAAGTTCGAAAAAAAAAGTTCAAAAATGCTCTTGATCAAATCAGTATTATATCGAAAAGAATCAAAAAAAGTCAAAGAACCATATCACTTGAACAGAAGCCTAGAGCAGGAGCGTGAGAGATTAGTAGTAGTAATTGTAATGAAATAATAGTATTAGTATTGATTATAATAACTATGGTAATAATAAATTATATATATATATATTATATTATATATAATGTATGTATAATGTATAATATATAATGTATGTATAATATAATATCTATATATGTATATAAAGTAGAGATGTAAAATCTTTCCGGAAAGATTAAATCATTTTTCAAATAAGAGCTCTTTTTGTTTTTAGAAAATATCGACGAATATTTGAAAAAACAAAATTGAAAAAAAAGAAAAAAGAAAGAAAAAAAATTATGGAAAAAAATAAAAAATAAAAAAATGAAACGAAAAAGAAAAAAAAAACTTTAACTTGGATGTTACTGTACATCTTTAATATGTAATTTTGGTTGTTTTTCTAAATATTATCTCATAATTTCATTCTTAGTTTCAGCAATAACTGTTTGTGTTACTAATCTCTATTAGCACTTCTAGTTATTATCCCTGAAAGTGTGTTTCTTTTCACTTCGGTCAGATTATTCGCGATTAACTTCTCTCTTTTCTGTACGAATTTGTTGATAAAATTAGAACGATAATAACGATAAAATTATAAAGTACAAGTAATTAGCTGTCTTACATTGTAAAAACCAGCTCAAGTGTCTAAAAGTTCGCGGTCTCTTTAAAACGTATATTTAAAAAAAAAAAAAAAGCGTCACGTATATTTTGTATCGCGATGAAATTTAATAATATCGTACTAAAAAAAAAGAAAAGGCTTTCTCGACATTTTACATCTCTAATGTTAAACGGATAAGATAGGTTGTATTTATAAAGTGAAATTACAAAAAAAAAAAAGAAAAGTGAAAAAAGTACTAGAGCCACATGTATCTTTTTTTCATCATATTTTTGGACATACAGGGGTGTAATTGGGCAGCGGCTAAGATTGTATAAAGAAAGTTTAAAAAGAGATGAAAGAAATGAACAAAAAAAAAAAAAAAAAGAAAAAAATCTAACGAACTACACATACAGGTACGTCTAACGTGCAAACGAAAATACGCAGTATGTATATGCGGACATATATCAAGATACCGTCGGCATAGTGACTTAAAAAAAAAAAAAAAAAAAAAAGCGCTTACAATTACGGTGTACATTTGCTGCGTTTTGTGAGCGAAGCTCATATTATACAATAAATGTTTGCATGTGGTAATCGTTGATCCGGAAGATTTACTCGACTACCGAGACTCACGAAGACAATACGTGCTTTGGACGAGAATGAAAATAAAATATAAAGAGCCCCCCACCCACCGCCCGCCCCCCGAAAAAATAGACGTGGAAAGAGAATAGCATAAAACCACAAAAAAAAAACGCGATATTATTATACATTGCCGTGGGGAAGAGTTGCCATTCGAAGGGAATAGGAAACGAGTATAGAGGAAAAGACTATATCGTTTCTAGGATAGGAAAAGAAAAGAAAAAGAAAAAAGGAAAAAACGTGTCAAAGTGGGGTATCAAGCGTGCTGCTTAACTTGGTGAATGTATAAGTGTAATTACAACAATTATTCAAAATCGAGGATAGAAAAATACAAAAAGAGAAAAAAGAAAAAAAAATCTAGGAGGCATTCTGCGCGAAGATGAAACTCGTTCGGTTTTTTTTTTTTGTAGTCGGTCGCTGATGCGAGAGGATCAAATTTTTTCGTCGCGCGGTGATGAGTAGTGCTATTATCGTGGTGCGAAAGAAAGAGAAAAAAAAAAGTGTAATGGGTCAAAACACATACACACATACACACACACACACACGCGCGCGCGCGCGCCAAAAGAAAAAAAACAAATTTGAAAATGAAAAAAAAATCTGTATGAGGATTTGTGTCACTCTACGTCATGTACATAAAAATCGGTGCGAAAGAGAGAGAAAGAGAGAGAATGTATGATACGTAAGTATGTATGTATGAAATATAGTATGATAGGAGAAAGAAGCAAGGTTTACATACAAATATGTGATGTGTATATACACACTATATATATATACATGCATATATATGGAAATATTGAGATATATTTGTAAATTCTGTTATTTGAATGCATTATAAATATTTTAACCTCCTGTAATGAAATATTTAATAAAAAACGTTACCAACCAATCCGTCTACACTTTTAGCCGGTGTGTTTAGGATGACAACGTGCGTCTTACGAAGCTTAGCTGTCTTTCTTTTTATATATGCGATAGTACAAAAAAGAAAGAAAAAAGAGAAGAAAAAAAAGAAGAAAGAAACGAAAGATGTGTAAACGAAACGCGCTTCTGTAGAGCAATAACGATTATTTTGCGACAATTGCTGACAATTATTAATTAAATTTGTAACTCTTTGAACGGTGAGACGTTGTTTAATACATGATTCCTTTGCTCGCGTGCGATTGATAAGACACGACGAGAAACGTAATGTCATTTGTAAATAATAAATCGAGAGAGAAAACTGGTTGACGTACAGACTCTTAGCCTGTTCTCTGAAAAAGGAAAAAACATGTGATGAGAATCTAGCATTTGCATTGATAGATGCACCGCTTAGCTCGTTTGTATAAAGTATAATATATGATTCGAATTCAGATTCAATTGAATAGTACAAGATAAAGCCGAGACTTATTATTTTGAAAAGATACGTTGAGGTAAATTGTATAAAATGTTGCTTTTTTTATATACGTACGTTTCTTCTATATATATATATATATATATATATACATACATACACAATGTTCACAAAGCAGAAGCGATTCCACAAAAAAAAAAAAAAAAAAAGAGGAAGAATCTAATTGTAAATGAGGAAAAATTTTTCTTAGAAACTTGAACAAGATGATTCGGTGCATTGCATTTGCCGGATAGATAATATATATATATAAAATAATAATAATAATTACATATTGTGTGCCGTAGATGAAAATTATAGTAATTTGTAATACAAAATGAATTGAAGTAAATAAAAATGAATTAAATGTATTTTTTTGATGTGGTCAAAAGTAAAACTGAATAAAATATATCCGCATAACAATTACCAAATAACGAACGATTCAACGTTGTTTTTTGATAAAACCTGTATATCTGTTTCATTGCAAAAGTGTTATTTTTATTATTATTTTCCATTCGTATTCGTGCAATCGAATAACAAGGAGTGTAAGAAATAGCGCCAGAAGTAGTGTCAGAATTTCGTTCCTTTTCTTCATTTAAGCTTTGCGATGACTGGCTATTTAAATTAATTCACACTTGATCGGTAAGAGAGAAATGTAGAAGAAAAATAACAAATTTGCATGGACACGCGAAATTGAACTATTTTTCGCTGAAAAAAATTGCTAAATTGGGCATTTCGAGTGTAATCGATCCACAGGACTTCCGTTATGTAAGAGTGTGCTCGTACGATGATGGCAAAGTAAGCGGCATAGATTCTGCATTATGGTTCCACGTATAAAATCCTAATGTGTTTATTTATTTTGCGTTGTGTGAACATTCGTATTATCTTCACGTCCTTATTTTTTTTCCTCCGTGTAAAATTGCGCAAATAAATCAAATAAAGACGAACAGTGTCTTTAAACGACACGATAACAGAACAGAATTGCAATCGATTTTATGCAAGAGGCATGTATTTTGTTACTCGATGTAACTCGTGTTGATACATTTATATTAAGACAAAACTATTGCAAAAGAAAAATTGTTACAATGCTTTCGTATACGCATGTACGAAATGCCACAATGAATTATTTGTTTCAGCAGCAAGAGGAGGAAGTCCACGCTTGAAACGCATTGAAATCCATACGCTCGTATTATCGGCATCAGGATACGGATATGTGGTTTTGATATGTTCGTTAAATTATTACGTAGAATATATATCTTGCGATATATATATATATATATATATATATATATATATATATGTTGCGATGTAAAATGTTTGAATAAACTGTCGCTTTGAGACGACAGTCGCGTAATAAGAGCGGCAGGCAAATACTCCAATGACATCAATCTTTTCCTTATCTTCCTAAATTCTTTTTTGCATCTCCTTCACGCAGGATACTCTCACCCGGCTCTACTCGCCGCTGATTGTCAGACTGTGATTGTCAGCGTGTTCTGAAGAAAAGGGTCGAAGAAGAAGAAGAAGAAGAAGAAGAAGGTTGAAGTAGGTGGGCCTTGAGAGAAGAGAAAAATCATTTCCTCCTCTGGTATCTATCGTGGGCATCCGCGAATAAGCTCCGTGTCGCGAGGAGCCGCCGTGTCACGCAGCCAGCCAGCCAGCCAAGCGGGGTCGATTGAAACGGCGAACGAGAGAACGGGGCGATAAAAACGCGAGTCGGTGCGAGAAGGATCAGACGAGCCGCGGTGAGCATTGGCAGTAGTGCCATCTGGTCTCGCGAGATACGGTTGCGAGAGAGAGAGAGAGAGAGAGAGAGAGAGAGAGTGAGTGAGGAGGGCCAGGGGGTGCGTATTGACGCGACTGCGCGATCCTGTCGACGCGGTGGTAAAGGGTAGCGCTTCCGCGGTACGGTGTGAAAGCGTGGCCACTGGAGGGAGAGAGAGAGCGAGTGAGCGAGAGAGAGGAAGGGAGTAGAGTCGAAACGAGAACGAGAGAAGGAGGGGGTACGGCCTGAAAAGCTCGGGGGCCAGCCTGGGTTCGATCGCTCAATATTCATCCCTTGGCCGGACGAGAGCGCCCGAGAACAGTAGCTCCAGACTGAAGGGGACGAATCGACCCTTCCTTCCTTTGCGTCCTCGCCCGCGGAACTGTTCGATCGCGGCACCCGGTTCCCACCAGAAGACGGACAACAAGATCGGAAGAAGGAGGATCAGCAGAGTCGTCGCACCGGAGGAAAAGAAACAAAAGGAAGGGAATTCGCCGCATTCGTCGTTCGTTCTTACGTTCGTTCCAATTATCGTGGTGACTCGCGCGGGAGAGACTCGGCAGCGATCGTTCCTCTCTCCGTCTTTCGTTTAAACGGGATCGCGAATGGAGGGTAAAAAGGTCGAGCAGTTTTATACTCCGCCGCCGAAGCTTGGCAAATGGGAGGGTTTTAGGGTCTTTCTATGGAACTCCGAGACTGGACAGTTCCTGGGGCGCACAGGCGCTAGCTGGGGTAAGTTTCTCGCAGTTCAAATTTCATTCTTCTTGTCCCTTCTTCTTGCTTTTGCCATTGTCGAGTGAAGCTCGCGTCAGTTTGAAAGCCGCGACTTTTCGCCTTATTTCCGACAGATTTTGATCGAGTAATTTGTAATTGACAAATACACGATAGTTTGCGTGTCCTCTCTAGGAAAGGATCGAAATATATATATATCGAAGAGATATATTTCTTAGATAGTGGCTCGAAGGAGAGATGACGATGCTAAATTTGATTCGATCGATAATAATAATCACAGATATTTGATACAAAGATTCACCGTCGAAGATTTTCGTTGTCAGAGATCATTCCGTAGCCAGAGTGTGTGCGCGAACAAAAGGTCGAAACTTGATAATTCGATTGGCATTTAATGGTAACCCCATCGTTCCTGACGTAAAGCGTCGCAATGTACACGCGCACTGCAGATCCAGTAGCGGTGCCATATATCTAGAAGGAACTTTTGTACTGCATTCGAATGAATAAAACCGTTCTGACTGTGGGTCCAATCGATCTCTCGATTTCGTTACGTTGATGTCCATTAAGTAATCACATGCATTTCGTTTCTCTTTCGAGCTACCTCTTTCCGACTGTCTCAAGTCTCGAAACTATGCTGAATCTATTTGTTGTTAAAAATTTCTTCCGTCTCGTGTAATATACGAGAACAACTTGAAACACGACCTGTTTGCAATTCTTTTCTGTTCTGTTCTTTTCTAACGAAAGAAAGAGCTCGTCGATATATATCTTCGAAACGATCGCGCGTGATTCTCTCTGTAATTCTTTGACATTTCTTCTGCGGCTGTCTTCTTCTTTATCTTTGTAATATCTTTCTGTTTCTTTTTTTTTTTTTTTTTTTTTTTTTTAATACGTTGGAGCTTCAAGATTCTCAGCGGGATTCTTCAAAAGAAATGGAAGGGCGGTAACCTCGCGATTCCCATCGTTCCCTATTTCTGTTTTCTGTAACATGTTTACGAGAGGAAACGAACAGGGATTATCTCTAGTTTTTCTTAATATAGTTCTTAATATCAAAAATCATCTCTCAACCGGATCAGGAAAACTGTTGTATCAGTTGCCTGTTTCTCGATGAATTCTTTATAAGCGAAACGTATGCTGTCCTTGTATAATCCTTCTTTGCAATTAGAAAGTCTTTTTAATTTTTTAGAGACTTTTTTTTTTATCAAAACTTTCATTGACACGGAAAGGTGCATAAGACAACTCCCATTGATTTATTACTTAGTTATGCAGTGCAAATAGGCTTCGATGTTCGACGAGTGTTTGCAATGAACATGACAATTCCGTGTGATACAACCCAGTGACGTGTACAAGTGAACTCTCCATATTGTCGTGTTATGTAATGCAATTGCGGAAAGATTTGGTCGATAACGATCCAATATCACTGTACACTGGATAAATATACGTAACGAGTGATCTCTCGATCGCGTAACTTTTACTCCATTTTTCGTCAGTTTCGTGAAGCTAGGAAATTTTTGAATTGCACGATTGAAAAATGTGTCGACAGAGAATTGCAACTGAATGTTCGACGTAAAAATCATCGATAACGAAACGAAAAACTGACGCGCTAAATGCGGATAAACTCGCTAAACTGTTATTTTTGCTTTCACTTCTATGCATCTTTCCTTAATACGTTTTTCCCTTTTCTCGGGAATTCACAATTAGAGAACTCGATCTGTAATAAAATTGTTGCACAGATCATTGGATTACTTTTTTTTTTTTCTATTTCTATTGTTTGCGTAGTTGCATCTGCGACAGATGAAACTTTTAATCATCTCCTTCAATTGACTAACTAATTCATCAATTTAACACTCTTAAAGTGTGTGCATCTTAGAAAGAGAAAAAAGAAAAGAAAAATAATTTCTAATTCTCAGTTTTTTTCGTTCGATTTTCAATCGTTAATTCGATAAATCACAATCGCGAAACTTGTTCGCTGTTGGGAAAATTAATAGCTCGAAGGTAAACGTGTTTGTGTTTGCAATCATTTTGCAATTCGAGTAGGAGAATTTCGAACAAATATTGTCGCGCTTCGTTCTCGACGCGTCTTATCATTCAACGATAACTTTCGGCAATCTTTCTTGGCCAAATTCTTCTTGAATTCTTCATCCGGTGAATTGGCAATTTTTCCTCGCAACGTTAAGAAAGCGAAATTCGTTCGGCTGTTATTATTGTGTTAGCATACTTAAAGCTGCTTATCTATTCGCCTTTGCCAGCTATTCTTCCTCTGTCTTTTTCCCCCCCTTCTTCTTCCCCTAAAGTTGATCGACTTCCACCGAAATCAATAGAATCCAACGGTCTTGCCATTCCGTGGAAATAGCTTGCTCTGATTTTCTACGGTTCGCTTGTTCCTGGTTTTTCTTAACTTTTAATTCTCAACTTTAATTGGTTTCGATGTATTTCGGCTGGGAAAAAAGTACAAAACACAATACAATTGATTACAGAAAATCAAAGATACATCACGAATAAATAAGATATTTGTCTCAAAGATTTATTTCATCGCGAGCAACTTTTATCAAATTCAATGTGTCGTATTCTCAATTGGCAAACTCCATCTTTGCTTTAACATCGAAAACTTGTATCTCGTTTTCTGTATGGTGTTTCGTATTGCGAAATTTCGATTTTAAATAAATACGGGGGACGTGGCAAAAATACACAGCCTAGGCAAATTATAGTACCACGTAAATAACATAGACCAACGTAATTTCCAACGAGAAATATAGAAACTAATAATAAATGACATTTTAACGTGAATTCGTCGTCGGGAACGCGAGGTGGCAAATTCGAGTGGCTGCATTGATTCCGAGTTAGAAACAATGTGCAATGTAAAATAAACGCATAATGGACAGTGTGTGTTAATTTCTTAGTTGAAAACGAGTGCACTGTGTTTCATCAATTGATTCATCAACACGAGCAGATTACGTAATGACTGATCGTGCGTCCAACTGCCCGAAATGAAATTGTCAATTCTCAAATTGTCCATCTATCGAGATTTCCGTTTCGAATGTTTCCAATGATTCGACAGTTCGAGAATAAGACGAGGTAAAATTGTAAATCGCCTGACGGAGAAAGCAAGGTGTTTCAAATGCTGGAAGAATACACAGAGAAGGAGATGAAACGTGCACTCTACACGAGGGAGAGGCTTTTTCAAAAAATTCTCATCGTCGAGAGGTAGTAGGCTTTCGAAAAAAAAGAAGCAGATCAAATTGCATTGCATTTTTCGTCCAAACACGGCACGCTATTGCGGTTGCTGTAGTAACGTAACATTTTCACGGTTTTCTTTTTTTTTTTTTTTTGAGATATCGATCACTTCGTACGCGGAACGCGGCGGCGCTACAAACTTAGAAGCCATCACGGTTCTTTCATGAAGTAGGTCATTGATATTGTTGCACCTACTACGTTCGAATTTCTTTGCAGAAAACGGTGGTATTTATAGTATTTACTGTCGATAATTTTATCTCCCCGCCCCCGTCCCCCGGAAGCGAGGAAATAGGCATTCGCGCGACAGCAGGGTGGATTTGCTCGTGAAATTTTTATCGAAACGCCAGCGCGAACCAGCTTCTTTCTTCACTGTTCGCGTAGACTCTGCATAGTTTGTTCGCAAACTGCATTTCATACAGTTAGAATGAAATTTAAACATTCTCCGCTGCTTCGAATAAGAAAGATAAGAGCTCTTTGACGAGTTTGACACCTCGTTGTCGCTAATGAAAATAGAATTTCTAATCGACAGGCTGAAGAAGAGCTCCGAAGAGTTTTGTTCAGAGCGACAAATTACTTGATCGATCGACCGGTTGATAAAATATTTCTTTGCCAAAGAACCGATGTCGTAAAACGAACAGGACACACAGCGGGGAAATAAAATCAATCTTATTAACGCAGTGATATCGGTTAGTATGTAGGGAGCCATGTTCCACTGGGATCAATAACCTACTCTGGTTTCCTTACACGATGAACACGAAGTTGCCTCCTACCATTTAGATTCTTCTATTTATTCTTACTTTTGTCGCTGAAAATTCTTCGCGCAATTCCAACGCTACCGAAGGAAAAAATGAAAAATGTGTATCGTCTTACAAGCGAGAAGATGAGCTTTTATTGCGGAACATCAGAACGTAGATCGCGATCATATCGTATCGCAAGCATATCGACGTCGTGAATGTAGAGCGGGTACAAGGTCAAAATATCTTACATACGTACGTGAAATTCACTTTTATCCCTCCGATGTTGGACTATGAAAAAAGATAAATATTGCAAGATCAGTGGAGTTGTATAAATATCGTGAATAATGGTTCGCTGGATTTGGGTTTTGCAACGTAATTTTGGCGTAGTGCCAAATGGAACTTCGAACTATGCTTAAGTTGCCTGTTGTTCGTTAATTTTCTAAATTAAACAACAACCTCGGTGTTGCTTAATTTACGAAAATAGTGATACTGCCTCAACTGGCCGCTGAACGGCTTATGTAAAATAAATAAATAATTCGATTAACAGTAAAGTCGATTCGAATGGAATTACGTTGTTTAATAATTGACAGGTTCGCTTAAATGCCTCCTTTTACAATCGGACGCGAGTATCACAACGCGTTATGATTGCCTCCGAAGACAAATCGCTCGAGATAAATGTTTCATCAATGATTCTCATTGCAAACTCGCAGGCATCGCTTACTCAATACCAATTCAGGCCAATTAGATCTCGGATCATAATTGTTTCAATGTTGTAGACTACTTCAATGTTGTCTGTGCGTGTATATCTACAAATGGAATTTTATTACCAACGAAACATTTATTTTGCAACCTGTGATAAAACGACCGTGCCTTACACGCGTTTGTTTTCTAATTGACTTCAGAATTCTCTTTTTTTTCTTTTTTCCTTTTAACACATACATACTGCTTTCGTCCTCGATAATATCGTATTGCTAATCTCTGCTAATCTTGCATGGCGTTGTAAATGGTTCGAGTGATACAATAATAATTGAAACGATACTGAATGACGATTTAAAGGAGAAAATAATTGATGTATATATGTATATATATATATATATATAATTTCTTTCTCTTTTGATTGCAGCGAAAATCTTGTTATTCTACGTTATTTTTTATGCGGTACTGGCCGGTTTCTTCGGGGCGATGTTGACCGTTTTTTACCAGACGTTAGATCCGAACGCGCCGAAATGGCAACTGGACAATTCCTTGATCGGAAGCAATCCCGGACTTGGTTTCAGGCCCATGCCTCCTGCAAGCAACGTCGAAAGTACCTTGATTTGGTACAAAGCCAGCGACGAAGGCAACTTCTTACATTGGACCAAAGAATTGGATAAGTTCCTTGAAGGTAATTTCATCCCCAGTGCAAAAAAATGCACGTTCGACAATTTCATTTCAACGATATTTGTCAGAATTCTTAAATTAACGTTAAATTATACCGTACGAATCATTCACAAAAAAGAAAGGAACGATTGGTATTCCTGCAAATCCGAGATATTTTTTGGTACTTGGTTGAAAATCGAATTGCAATGCGAGATCCCCACGTTGTTAATAAAAATGAATACTGAGATATACTGGGATGTTCGGCGGGAATATTATTCCCATGGAGACGTTACGACGCTAATATTAACCGATAAGCGAGAAAATAGTCTTTGTCCTAACGAGCCAGTTACGTCAGGAACACGTTAAATCCGGTCAAGGTGAGACCAATCTTTGGATCAAAGTTTCAATGCTTCTTTCTTTTCTTTTCCCATTTCTATTTCTACATTATGTAAGTACATAGTGGAACGTAAATATTGGCGGAGCATTGTTACGCGCAGCTGAATAATAATTAGAAATTACTCTCGATACAAATGATTTGTAACGATTCTTCGTAATTCTTTCGCGACAGAAACTAATCGTTTCGCGAGACCAATCTTTGGACCAAAGTTTCGATGCTTCTTTCTTTTCTTTTCCCATTTCTATTTCTACATTATGTAAGTACATAGTGGAACGTAAATATTGGCGAAGCATTGTTACGCGCAGCTGAATAATAATTAGAAATTAATCTCGATACAAATGATTTGTAACGATTCTTCGTAATTCTTTCGCGACAGAAACTAAATTTACAGCGAGTTTCAGAAGCTTTGCGAATATTTCTTTGTCACTTGGCTTTACACAACGATACACGTAGTACACGATAATCGCCCCAGGTGGATTAATTTCTCGATTGCTTTAGAATACCAAAAACCTGCTACCTCGACGAACGGTGCCCAGAAGAGGATGCTGTGCGATTATGGCAAGCCACCGGCACCCGGTAAAGTTTGCGACGTGGACATGACCACGTGGGGACAGTGCACGAAGAAAAACAAATACGGTTACAACAAGTCTGCCCCTTGCATTTTCCTCAAGTTGAACAAGGTACAAAAAAACACGACGAATTTAAAGTTTTGGAACAAGAAGCGAAACGAAGGCGTTTGTTACATTTTCTAAAGTTCGAAATTCATCGTAAAACGAATTGGCGTTTGGCATTTAGATATTCGGCTGGAAACCGGAATATTACAATGACACGAAAAACCTGCCGAACACCATGCCATCCGATCTTCAAGAGCACATCAAACAAGAGGAACACGCCAACCGATTGGATACCGTGTGGGTGTCATGTTCCGGTGAAAATCCCGCTGACGTTGAGAACATGGGCGCTATCCAATACATTCCACGTCGCGGTTTCCCTGGATACTTCTTCCCTTTCACAAATACCCCTGGATACCTTAGCCCCCTCGTAGCTGTATTCTTCGAGAGGCCTAAATGTAAGTGGTCAGAATCGAATTGTCCCGGTTTCAGTCTATCACTCTCGCTCGAGCTTGGCACTCAACCATTGGCGATCAAGTTTTCGTGGAAACTAGCGATAAGAATTTTTTTTAACAATTTATTAGCATTGGAATCGTTTTACGTTGAGAATATTCAATCGAACGACATTTTTACGGTGTTTGTAGCTGAATTATTCAAATCCTTGGCACCCAATATCTCTAGCGGCGAGAAGTATTGAAATTTTCGTGTAATATAACGTTGTGTACAATTATTAATTCGAAAATGATATATTTCAACTCTGTCGTTGATGTTCAGACGGTATATTGATCAACATAGAGTGCAAAGCTTGGGCGCACATTATCCAATTATTTTAACAATTTACTAGCATTAGAATCGTTTTACGTTAACACTTTACCGACCGTGTATTAGCGGTGAATAGATAGTCGATTAATAGGTTAGCGGTCGGTAAAGTATTAAAATATGTTACCCGATTAACAGGCTATCGGTCGATAAAGTGTTAAAATATGTTAGTTAGCCGGTTAATAGGCTACCGGTCGGTAAAGTGTTAAGAATATTCAATCGATATTTCTACGGTGTTTGTAGCTAAATTATTCAAATCCTTGACATCAATATCTCTAGCGGCGAGAAGTATTGAAATTTTCGTGTAATATAACGTTGTGTACAATTATTAATTCGAAAATGATATATTTTTACTTGTCGTTGATTTTCAAACGATATATTGATCAACATAGAGTGCAAAGCTTGGGCGCACATTATCCAATTATTTTAACAATTTACTAGCATTAGAATCGTTTTACGTTAACACTTTACCGACCGTGTATTAGCGGTGAATAGATAGTCGATTAATAGGTTAGCGGTCGGTAAAGTATTAAAATATGTTACCCGATTAACAGGCTATCGGTCGGTAAAGTGTTAAAATATGTTAGTTAGCCGGTTAATAGGCTACCGGTCGGTAAAGTGTTAAGAATATTCAATCGATATTTCTACGGTGTTTGTAGCTAAATTATTCAAATCCTTGACATCAATATCTCTAGCGGCGAGAAGTATTGAAATTTTCGTGTAATATAACGTTGTGTACAATTATTAATTCGAAAATGATATATTTTTACTTGTCGTTGATTTTCAAACGATATATTGATCAACATAGAGTGCAAAGCTTGGGCGCACATTATCCAATTATTTTAACAATTTACTAGCATTAGAATCGTTTTACGTTAACACTTTACCGACCGTGTATTAGCGGTGAATAGATAGTCGATTAATAGGTTAGCGGTCGGTAAAGTATTAAAATATGTTACCCGATTAACAGGCTATCGGTCGGTAAAGTGTTAAAATATGTTAGTTAGCCGATTAATAGGCTACCGGTCGGTAAAGTGTTAAGAATATTCAATCGAACGATATTTCTACGGTGTTTGTAGCTAAATTATTCAAATCCTTGGCATCCAATATCTCTAGCGGCGAGAAGATATTGAATATTGAATATTCTTAACACTTTACCGACCGGTAGCCTATTAATCGGCTAACTAACATATTTTAACACTTTACCGACCGATAGCCTGTTAATCGGGTAACATATTTTAATACTTTACCGACCGCTAACCTATTAATCGACTATTGAAATTTTCGTGTAATATAACGTTGTGTACAATTATTAATTCGAAAATGATATATTTCTGCTTGTTGATTTTCAGACGGTGTGTTGATCAACATCGAGTGCAAAGCTTGGGCGCACAACATTATACACGACAGATTCGAGAGGCGTGGCTCGGTACACTTCGAACTGATGGTGGATTAAGCGTCGCCACCTTGCCACCCTTTTTTGCAAGATCACTACCAACCGCGTCCAAGAAAAATACAGGAGGAAGGAGAAATAAGAGGAAATTTCTTTTTTAAATCAATCTCGCTGGCGGATCGTGACCACTCCTCCTTTCCTCCAGTTTTCTCTGCCGACGATACCGCCCTAGCCGCGTATATATATATATATTCTCGTCGTCTTAACGTAGTTTTTTGTCAGACGTTTTCATCATTTTCTCATCTCATCTTCTCGTCAACGTCGCGATTCTATTCATTCGTCAGACGCGAACGCCATATACACAAACACGCAAACAACAAACAAACAAACAAACAAACAAACAAACACACACGCGCGCGCAGAGTTTGCCGTCGTTTTTTCACACCACAAGTCGCGCTTTCAAGAGATTTTTCATCGGGTTGGGGGGGGGGGGCGAAAAGAAAAGAAGAAGACGATCTCCCGTCGTCGTCGTCGCTTCCACCAAATGGGGTAAAAAGCATTTTATTCATAGAGCGATGAAAAAAAAAAAAAAAGAAAGAGAAAAAAAAAGGAAAAACGGACCAGTGAAATTGGCTATATACAAGCTATATACTTATATATGTACGTGTATATGTATATGATATGTACATACGTGCGCGTATGTATCAGGATGCACAAAACAAACGAGAAAAAAGAAAAGAAAAGAAAAGAAAAAAAAAGAAGAAGAAAAGGAGGGAAAAACAGTCTAGGCGGAAAAATTCTGCACAAAAAAACCGCGGCGGTATCACTTCTTTCTATCGAGGGTGGGAGGAAGGGTTCAAAGGGGAGTGGTCGTGCCATCGTGATCTATAAAATATATATACATCGTTCGGGATATATCAGTTGGATAAGCGTAAGAGGTTTCCCTTACTTTTTTGGCCCCTTTTCGCGAATATTTCGCTTTTCGTCGTTTGCTGATTTGAACTTGGTCTCGTTGCCGGGCTTCGATAACACGCGCGTGTGTTCAACTTTTTTTTCTCTTCTTTCTTCATTGTTTCTCGTTCCCTTTCGTTTCGTTTCGTTTCTCCTTTATCGTCGACAGTTCACATATTGCTACTCGCCCAGCCAACGAGACCGCTAACGTGTAGGGTACACCGTGGATAAAATTGATCACCCTTAGCTCGTGCCACCGTAGTTCGTATTTAAGAAGAAAGAGACAAAAAAAAGAAAAAGAAAAAAAAAAAAAAAAGAAAAAGAAAAAAAAAACGAAAAAAACAGAGAAGAAAAGCAAAAAGAAAAAAAAAAAAACACAGAAAAAAACAATGTTAGCGTCTTTTCACGCCACCCGTGTGGTACGGTGCACCCGGCACGGTGGAACTTTTGATTTCGATTTGATTCCACTCCGAAGAAGCTCTCGGGACGCGGCTCTCGGCGCGAAAATCTCGAATCGAAAGTTCCGTCGTGTTCGGCAGTGTTCGATGAATCGGCAAGGGGGGAGGGGGGCGATGTCTGGACAACAATCGAAATTCATGGAACACACACACACACACACACACACACGCAAAAGATAAATAGAGGGACAAGTGGAAGGGACACGTCTGTTTCACGTATGAATGTATGGCAAATGTATGGACTCGTGTCGAAAGCGAGAAACTGAAAATCAAATTTTGGTTCCGGTGGCAATTCGTGCGGCGGAACTTTTGATTGGAAATCCTCCAGCTTTTTTACTACCTTTCATAACGTAGATTTCTATTTTGTTATTTCGAGCGCCGAAAAATGTGGGGAACGTGGTGGAAGGTGGGCGGGGGGGGGGGAGAGGAAGGCGGATTTAGCAGGGCGCGTGAAACGATTATAAATAAAAACCGTATAATTTGATTAACGAAAGCTGCAGGTCACCCTTGGATTTTAATTTGAAGTTCCGCCTGTACGGAGATAGGGTCGCACACTGTGTTCTATACAGTGGCGGGTATATATATAATTAATGGTGGTAACGTTGAAAAAGAAAACAAAAAGATGGTGGCAATTAGGCGACAACGGATAGTATTAAACAGAGCCATTAACGTTGATGTCAACCGTACGAACGGTAAAAAAAAAAAAGGGACGATAACGACAGAGTTATTCACCTTTCGAATCGTCGAAAGTCGACAGATATACACGAAACGAAAAAAAAAAAAAAAAAAAAAGAAAAACGGCAAAGCAATCGATGCATTTTCTTCCTTTTCGTTTTCTTTTTCTCCTTTCCTTCTCTTTTTCACGCGCTTGATGACGCGAAAAAAAAGAAAGAAAAAAAGGAAAGAAGAAGAAGAAGAAGCTCGAATTTTATTCGAATTGCTCAAATCTCTCTCGGAGAGCGGAGAGAGAGGGAGAAATCTTGAAAAGCTGAAGAGAGAGAAAAGAAAGGGGAAAAAGTAACGGAATTCGGCTGGTTACCGCCATTAACGTTGATCAATGTGTGTACATAGAGATACAAGGATTAAAAGAAGCAAATACCGGAGATATGCGGATGATACCGATGATCTCGTTGGATTTCGACTTGTCGAGAAACAGAGCGCGCGCAGCTTGCACGGGAGAGAAGTTTTAATCAGCCTAGTGATAATCGTACAACACCGTATGGAATATGTATTTATGATTATATTGTACCGCATGATAATATCTAGTGCTAGTCCACGCAATCGTATAGTCGATTAGGTTGTATCGTACAGTCTGGAGATCAGAGGAACGCGCTACATTTCTGAAATCACAGTCGCAAGATCTCTCAAAGTCGCTCTTCTTTTTCAACATCTGATTACAATTATTATTGCGATGATTTCACTTTCTCTCTCTCTCTCTCTCTCTCTCTCTCTCTTTTTTTCCGATTAAGACTTTAATCCTTTGCTTTGTACATTGCAATTTTACACGTGATATCCCTGTACTTTTGTTCATCTATTTATTTATTTATTTTATTTGCTTGTTCGCGTATTTACGGCGAAAACGCGAATGAAATCGAATCGTCTGTTCCGTTTCGTCTGATCTCCATTCTTTATGGCTTGAACTTAGAAGCAAAGCTGGTTGTTCCGAGAGCTTGTTCGTTTCTTCGACTAGACAGCGTTTGCGTTTGCCGGTGGTCGTCGCCCTTTTGGCATCTTGGCATCCTTCTTCCGGTTCGTCACGTCGTGAACATTGAATCCTAAAACGAAACGCGACGAGGAGATCTTCCTCAAATTGTTTGCAAACGCTTACACACACACACACACACACATATATATATATATATATATATATATATATATATATATATATATATATATTCACTACCAAGAAAAAAAAAGAAAAAAGAAAGAAAGTTATACTGCCATTGTGATTATGATTATCTGTTGTCTGTTACATACGAATCTTCAGATTCAGTTGCACTTTGCATATTGTTTTTACACACCGCGTGTCGTGATAATACACCGCTCGAATACAAACGATCATTCTTTCGGATTTTTCGCCACGACGTGGCAAGAATCTTCGTTTCTCGTAGTGGAAGAGAGTCCAAGGAAAAACGAACCAAGCCCTCTTCGTTGAATTTTTCTCGAATTTTCGGAAAGCGAGGCGCGCAGGATCGGCCGATCTTCGATCCGAAATATATGGAAAAATATACGTAAGAGAAAAGAGAGAGGAAAAAAGAAAAAAGACAGTACAAAAAGGCTACGTTAGATGGATCATGCGATCCGAAACGGGCGGCGACTTCGAATGTGAGCGCTGCCGGAGAAAGAAAAAAAAAAAAAAAAAAAAAAAAAATGAAAAAAAAAAAGATATCGATAATTTTAATTGCTATTTATTAATCGACGTAACGATTATTAATTACTGTTAGTATTATTATTACTATTATTATTGTCGTTAATACTATTATTATTCACCGATCATTATCATCGTCGTTCTTCTCATTATTATTGCCATTGCTACTGTTATCGTTCGTTTCTCGAGTCCTCGCCCCACGGAGCCATAACTGAGCTAAGAGAAGAAGAGAAAAAAAGAAAAATGAAAAAAAAAGAAAACGTAATGTAGAATTAATCGTCGACGACACCTATTAACTTTTAAGAGGGGGGGAAAAAGAGGAAAAAGAAGAAGGAAGAGGAAAGAGTGGAGATGAGAATTGGGAAAGGAAAATAGAAAGAAGGGAGACAGAGACAGAGATAGATAGATAGAGAGAGAGAGAGAGAGAGAGAGAGAGAGAGGATGGTCGATGCGAACACAATGTGAAACGATAACGATGAATTAACGCGTTGACGGTAAATAAAGTACTATTAGGAATTATTACACTTGTATCCAGTGCACCGAGTCGAGAGCGAATTACATATGTATATTCATCATTGTGAACGAGCTGTTTCTAATAATGAACATCCGTTGTTAAGAGAAAAAAAAGAGTGTAAAGAGTTACGTTTCACGCGACGTTTTGCGAAGAAGATGCAAAAGAGAAAAACAAAAAAAGAAAAAAAAAACGAGAGAGAGAGAGAGAGAGAGAGAGCTTGGTACCGAGGAATAAAATAAGCTACCAGCCGCGAAGCTCAGGTTCGATGACAATTATCAATAATCATGCTTAAAGTTTCTTAGCTCGCCCGTAACCGGACGTTTTCGTCTTTTTTTTT
Organism: Tetragonula carbonaria; assembly: GCA_032399595.1. NCBI lineage: Eukaryota > Metazoa > Arthropoda > Insecta > Hymenoptera > Apidae > Tetragonula > Tetragonula carbonaria. The sequence goes on from JAUCRC010000009.1 coordinate 12,031,190, forward strand.
TTGTTTTTCGAAATCGAATGGTGACGTCTCCTCGACGAGAACACACACACACATACACACACACACACACAGTATCCTGCAACTATGAATGAATCCTGCAAGCTACACCCGATCGATCCTCCTTTATTCCTCCAGATTCTCTATTTCATGGAACACCGTGTTTCCTGTGTGATAAATCGTTAACTCAATTAGCGCTTGTAAGTATGCACGCGAGAGAGATACGTATGCGTATGAGAATAGATGAGAGAATTTTGACGAGAGAATAAAAAGAAAAAAAAAAAGAAGAAGAAAGAAGGAAAAAAAGTGGCGGAGTTTTAAGCTTTAAGATTATATTTAAAGATACACACGGAGTATATATATATATATATATATATATATATATATATATATATATATAATGAAATTATACATACATTTAAAGTAACGATAATATATAATATATATTATATATATTATATACGTATATACATTATATAAATAACACATAAGGGATAATAATTACCAAAGATAATTTTAACGTAACAACTCCTGAAACGTAGGCCGGTGAGAGCAAAAAAGAAAGAAAAAAAAAGAAAAAAAAAGAAAAAAAAGGAAAAGGGAAGGAAATTCGACAGAAACTCTATGAAACGTGAAAACCATAAGGGGGGAAAAAGGAAAGAAGAAAAAGAATCCGGGGAAAAGAAAACACAATAAGAACACATTCGTTATATTCTAATTAAAGACTAATTTAATCCGAAAATAAAAGTGGAATAATTTCAAGCGTGTACGTTAAATAACATATGCATATATGCACACCGGTTATGATACTATTCGTTAAATTATCCGACGATGTGTATCCGATATAAGACGCGAAGTTTCCAAGGTTACACACATGCGTGTGGGAACCGCTCAGTTCGAACACGCGATTAATTAAACAAATTGACGAACGAACATATATACCGAGCGTAGAATAATAATACTACACCAAGGTGTCGCATCGAGAAGTCGATGAGAAGAAAAGAAAAAGTAAAAAAAAAAAAGAATTAAAAGAAAGAGAGAAGTAAAAAACGAATACGTGTGATATGCGAAACATATATATGATCAGAAAGAAAGAAAGAAAGAAAGAAAGAAAGAAAGAAAGAAGAAAACAAAAAAAAAGAACATGACGTGAAATTTCTACGTCGAGACATTTCCGTGTCGTTGGTTTCTTAATGTTAGATTCATCTTCACGTTCTCTCCCTCCCCCCCCCTCCCCCTACACTCTTCCCTCTGATTCGTCGAAATCTTAACGATTAACTATGAAATGCTTGTGAAATGAGACTCGAGATCATTCTTCGAGATCAAGCTTCGTCTCGGAAGTATTCGCCTGGAACTTCGGCGGATCCGGGGAAACATAACTTCCGCTTCTGAATCCCTTAGCTTAGAGAATTTCACTAACACGAGCCTGAAACTGTCTCGAGCAAGGAAATCAGACACGTCGATAGAGACACGGCTGGATAATATCCTTATAGTAATTAATACGATACGATTCACCTGCGTGATTGCATCTACTTTTCATATCCCGTGCGAGTTTTTATGTATAGGGAAGAGGTTCCCGTCGATACCCGAAACGTATTCACGTTCGTCAAAAAGAAAGCCAAAAATGAGGAAAACCACGAAAAAGTTACCAAAGATCGATAATAATAATAACAACAACAACAACAATAATAATAATAATAATAATAATAATAATAATAATAATAATAATAATAATAATAATAATACGAGAGGAGAAACGCTCCTCGACGAAGTCGTGTATCATGACGATTGTGTAAAAACACTATAAACGCTTAAAAATCATCGGTGGCGCGGGATCTGCCTGCCGGTTTAAAAATCGATGACGATTTATTTACCGTAGACTACGAAGACTCGAGCTTAGTCAGTTAGCGCGAAAAACCATTTGTCAATTTTTTCGTCGTTTCTCTCGGATATTGTTGCTTCCGGGTCTTCGTACACCTACGCTTGTTGCTCGTCGATTGATCGTCGACACGAATTCATGTATATCCAGATTCGATTACAGACGGCATTGATTATTAAATGTTCAAGAATATTATCGTTGATGCGTGTTACGATCCGTAATGCGTGTAGCTTATCGTGTCAACAGGCCTGTCAGTATCACGCGAACGAGATGACGAGAAATGGAAAGAAAGAAAAGAAAAAAAAAATGAAGAAGGAAAGAAAAGGAAACGAGCAGGACGAACGATCGACGTTTCTTTCAAACGCCAATGGGTTTTTTTTCGTAAGCCAACCCCTAAGCGAAGTGAGCCGGTAATCATGTACGATCTGCAAATTTTCATCTCCTGACAACTAAATCAGGATCAAAAAGTTAAAAAAAAAACAGGAAGTAGTGGGAAGAAAGTAACGCTGTCTCTCGGCTTGCTTTGAGATTCTTGTTTTCGCGCTGCGAAAATGAGGAAATCGTCAAAACTTCTTTTGATTGAAATTGGAGATTAGTAGATCAGCATCGGAAGTGATCGCGAACGAAAACGATGTTGCCAGCGGCAGCTTTGCGAATATTAATCGTCGAGGAATCAAGAGAGATTGAGATCAACGTCAGAAACGTGACAAATCACAGATCACAGCTCGATTCGCAGCGTCGATTTCCAAGCAACTTCGTTTCTTTCGAGAAACGTTCTTTCGAACGTGTACGAGAAACTTTTCGGTCCCAAAAATTTCGTTGGCGACATCACCAACTTGATTTCGAAATGAAACTGGGGCTTCGAACCGCGGCGACAGGGAGCTTTAAGCATGAGTATTCCGATGATAACTTACAGCAGACGAAGACGGCACGGCTGTTGAATATCATTATGCTTGAAATGTGTTATGAGAAAAAAATAAACAGAATGTGTAAAAGCCCCCATCATTTTTTTTTTCTTTTTTTTTTTCCTTCTTTTTTTTTCTCTCTCTTGATTTTATCACTGCTCTTCGAGGATATGACGTTTATAGATTATAAAAAAAGAAGAACGGGGACAAAGGGGGATAATCATCACTGTTAATAATAAAACTAACTGCAGTAATTAATTCACCTGGTTACGAGCAATGCGAGTCCAATCTTTCGGCTGGTGATTGCAATTATTTCATTTTCAGTCGATATGTACTTTTGCCGTTCGTTTGTTTCACGGTCGACTAATTTGTCTGATGCTGTTTCTGTAAAATGAATCATTGATAGTTTGTGTTTTACAGAGTATGTAAAGTGCTGTAGAATAATTTAATATTTAGAATACAGTGTTTAAAAAGATACTTACACTTATATTAACGTACGTCTTATTTTCATTTTAAATAAAAATTGCTAATTCAAAAACTTCGCTGGCGTTTGAATGTTATTTATTTCTATTGTGCCAGTATTGACGTAATAAAGAAACAGCACCTGTGTGTGTGTGTGTGTGTGTGTGTGTGAGTGTACTTTTTGATAATGCCAAAAAACAAGTTAAAATCGGTTTTTTTCCAGCTCTTTATCTAAATTATACTTAACGATGCTTAAAGAATTTAAGTGACGTTAAGTTACATTGATTTATTGTCTTTTGCTGTTGAGAAGATTATCAATGTCAACGTATGATGAACGTAGCAATTAATTTAATGAACAAGCGATCAAGCTTTTTCGAAGTCCTGAAATTTTTTATGAAATTTACTGAAAGGTTAAAAAACAAATCAACAGAGACTTAGTAATTTAGTAACAGAATTAATTTCAAATATTCCAATACCTGTCAAGACTTTCGAAATAGTTCAGGCTTGCAAAGTAACTTGTTTGAAATTGAATATTTTTCGCGCGAGTAGTTCGGTCTACTAAAGAAAATTCGTAAAGTTTTCATTTATGCATTACACAAGTCAGATAAAACATAAGGAGAAAGTTTAGGCACTAAAAGCGAAAATTCAGCTACAAAAGTTTATAAATTAATTCCCTTAATTAGTTTTTCTTTCCAAATGAAAATTTAGTCGTTTTATGGACCCTAAAACGCTAGCGTCGCGTAGCGGTGAAATCATGGAACTAAAATATATCGCTGTCTCTGTCACGCACTAGTGCGCTCCTTGTCCGTTATATTGCACAAGTCTGTCCTTGTCTTGCACTAGTGCGCTCCTTGTCCGTTACATTGCACAAGTCTGTCCTTGTCTTGCACTAGTGCGCTCCTTGTCCGTTATATTGCATAAGTTTGTCCTTGTCTTGCACTAGTGCGCTCCTTGTTTATCAATAGTGCTGCCATCTGAACGTCTCTCGATACGAACTGGAACTAAAAGGATAAAATGGAAAATTCCGATAGATGGCGGCACATTTTGTTTCCTAGCAGATAGTTCTCACCTTTCACCGATAGATGGCAGCACTTATTCGTTTCATAGACAAGGAGCGCAGTAATGTGCAAGAAGGACAAATATCTATTGCGCAACAGACAAGGTAAGCGTTCGCGTACAAGGAGAACAGCAATATATATTAGTTTCACCGTTCTGCCACTACGCGGCACTAGTATTTCGAGGTATAGAAAAATTGACTAAATTTCCATTTGCAAAAAAACCGAATTAAGAGAATTAATCGGTGAAACTTCTGCAATTGTATTGTCAAAGTTAGATCGTCAATTTTCTTTTTACGTTATACTTGATTTATAAAATGCACAAATAAAGATTTACGAATTTTTGTTGAAATAAACGCGGAGTGTGCGTGTGATAAATATTTCATTTCCTTGGAACTACGTGGAAAATTTCGGTCAAAATTATTCACAAATATAGTTAGTAGTATCCGCAATAAATTTCACATCGTTTTCGATATAAACGTTTATTTAATCAATAATTATTTCATATTGCATTATTCCACTGCATCAATATCGCAAACTAATGCATAATTCTTATTTCGAATTAATTTATAAACTTTTTCGCATCTAATATATAGTACAGAGTCGAAAGAAGATTTTACAGTTACATAGAATCGAATTTACAGCGCGATATATACAATGATATTACAGAACAAGTTAGGTACAACGTACCTTATTTCTAACTTCAGTTAAAATCCGCCTCGTGTGCTATGTGATTAGCGTTTACATAAAAATTTCTAAAAAAAAAAAAAAAAAAAAAGGAAAGAAAATACAATTCAAGGGACACGTAAGAATCCCACAGAGTTGTAACAACACAATGTTGTCAAATATGACTTGAAATTATTTTTAAACTGAAGAACTTTGAATTGAAGTTATCCGTATCCTTTAAAATCCAAGCTTACGTTGAACTTCATTAAGAAAAAAACAAAAAGACATACAACTCGAACAGCTGCTCCCTTTAGATATAAGACTTCATACTTCCCTCTATTGTTAACAGTGGTAATTATTTTTTCTTCTTTGTCCTTTACTCGATCGACAATAACAATTAGAACAGTAGGATGTCTCGTCAACTTTGAATGATTAAAGTAAGGTAAGTAACTGGCCATCCATTTCCGTTTCTGGACGCCGTGTCGTGGATAGTGATTTCTTCCAAAGAAATTCAATCAACAGAAGGGCCAGGCGGATTCTTTTCGTTTATTATTTTACCCGATGCTCTCTCAGTCGGACGACACACGGCAATGACATTAATATCACATGACACAGTGGGCAGGATGTGATTAATTCAGATCGGTCGTCATGTGTGACTCACATTATGTGCATGCGCGCGACTCATCTTCAAAGTGACGAAAAGAGAGAGAAGGCTACACTGCCAATAGCGTAGCTGCGCTGTGAATCGCATACACGAGCTGCCACCACGCACTAAGGTCACACACACGAGGTTTGACCTTAGCCCCCAATTTGTTTCACGACGATCAAGTCGAGGAAATCGTTTTCGCAGCCTTCTTCATTGTGATAGCTACTCAATGACTATGTCGTGCCAGGTGTATCAACGTTAATTATTGCTATCGTTTCTGCTCGTGTTTTCAATGAAAATTGCAAATACATCGCCGGTTCACCTGAAAGTTAAAGTAAATAGGAAATCTTTTGTCTTGTCGAGAATCAGAATTGCGAACAGAATTCTTCGAAAATATAATAATGAAAGTTATTGTTAAATTAAACTAGTAAATATTAAAATAACTAGTAACTAGTGACTAGTAAAATAACTAGTGAAAATTAGACGAAGATAATAAAAATAATAAACTGTGGACTGTACTAGACTGTGGATTTTTACGCGTTTCTAGGAAATTTTAAAGTGCAAAGTTGCACAGAATGCGCGTAACAGAAGAATTGCTTAATACGATATATTTGAAATGTAAAGTAGTTTCTCAGCGAAGCTCTATTTTTTTTTTTTTTTTTGTTCTTTTTTTTTCATTATAGTCTCAAAAATATAAAGTTGCATAAAAATCCGCACTCCAATTGATGTCAATTGACAAATGTACTTAAATACCATCTTATTAGTTGAATGACAATGGAACGAAGTAATCATGTAATACTGGCTTTCCTTCGTTACGGTCAATTCAATGTCGTTAGTTTCATTGGTTCAATTTGCTTTCTCTCTTAATTACTTTATCACGTATTACACATTTTGTAATTAATCGTTTAAACTGTCGTTACGTATTGTTGCGAAAAGCTTACACTTAAGTATTGTCGTGAAATCGAATTTACTTAAGTAGAAGCTTAATCATAAGCAGATAGAAAGGTAACTGAATAATCCGAGAGAAACCACCTGTTCTCGAAAGCAGCGTGCGTTAAGAAAGTCTAAGAAATAAACAATAGATCGCGCCACTGAACTTCGATTACTTTCACTCTCGACGCGACAAAAAATTGAAAAACATAAACGCTGTTTTCCCTTTCTTTTTTCTAGCTCTGCTAGAAATTTACAAATGTTTCATCAACGAACATATCGATTCGTACTTCCATTCATGCAGATACGTGTGGAGATACGATCGCATATTTTTCAATATCTACGTAAATACGTAAGAACCGCCACGTTGTAACGTAAGGCGTTAATCAACTCCGTTTGGTTTAATTTTTAGTTTTACAACGTAAATGTTCGCACTTACTCCCAAGCGGCGTCAACGACAAACGTGGCTTGACCTTTTTTCAGAGATTCACGACATTAAATTGAAGAATTATTATCACGGCAAAATTACATACATGATACGATCTGCCAAAATTGTTTCCATTCTCTCCGATCAGGATCATTATTCATTTCGGTGGTATCACCCTTCCAACTGCACACTTTGAGTTTCAAAAACGATACTGGAATATGCATCACGCACGAGGGAAGTGCAGGTGTAATTCAAACACACATTCAGGTTACGACCAAGCATTGAAATCTTTATACGCGTCAGTTCGAACAGCCGAAAACCTGTTCAATTCAGGCAGTAACCTGAATACGACAGAGGCAGAGAGAGAGAGAGATTGTGTTATAGGCGTGGCATACGAGGGGACGTCGTATCATTATACCATAATCGCGGTAACTTGCCTCTCACGCCGAGTGCAAGAGTCGTCTCAAAAAAAAAAAAAAAAAAAAAAAGACATAAACATACAAACGTCGAACGTTCGAAAAACGAAGAAACGCGCGGATGACAACTGTAAGTAACTGTAAAAGAATTCCCATGAGATTGCACGGGGAGATTCTAGCGCTTCAGGCATCCACCGCACCATGGAGTCCAACACATCGGCCAAGATGGATAACAACTACCAGGACGACCTCGTGTACGTGCACGATCAGACACGTCATGGCAATGGACGGTTTGATGACGATAGTGGGGCGGCCTGAGGAGGGGCAGAGAGAAAGAGAAAGTCGCAAGGAGCAACAATAGCAGAGAACGAGACAGAGGAGAGGCCTGCACGGGCAGAAGTGTGTTTAGTCAACCTGGTGGCGGCGCTGGACGACCAACTGTCGGCGGCGAGAGAAACTGTTAGCCGACTTCGAGGAACTCACGGTTTCGGTGTGCGACCGAGTCCAACTGTCGAGTGCTGTCGGTCGTGTTTGTTCCACGTTCGATACCGCGGATTGTTAGTGCGTTTTCAAGAGCAGCAGAGACCACCAGGATCTCGAGTACGTGGCCAGTGCGAGAATCACTTTCACTTGGGAAATCGCGATGGTCAGCAAGGATTCGAAAATGGTCACACCGGAGATGGCCAATCCCTATCTGAGGCCGCCGAGCATGTCGACCAGCCAGTCTCTGAAAACTTTTATGTACAATCGCGAGACCGGCGCGTTTTTAGGCAGAACGGCCAGTAGCTGGGGTAAGTTGCTGCAACGATCGACGACGTTTCATCGTTCGATCTGTTTCGGATTGAAACCGGAGCAATAATTCGTCGAAGTAACTTCAAACGTCGATCATTATCGATCGTTTTCGATTTTCAACTCGCGAGGACGTGACACGTATTACGACTATTTGTCCCTAATCGTTGACAACTGGCACGTGGACAATGAACGAATATTGTTTTATTTGTTTGCACGCGTGTGCGAGTGAATGTGCACATCCAGAGATGTGCATAATTCTCAATAGAGCACACTTTCAACAAGTGTCAGACAAGCGTCGGTCATTTCAGGTAAAAAGCTTGTTCGTTTGCTTTGTCGTTAGATATTGCGAAACGTTAATTATAATAATGAAACAACGAGCCATTTTTAACAATAGTTTTGTACTTTTGTTGGCTTGATTTCATTGAGAAAGAAACGGGAGAATTAGGGAGGAAAGAGTTAATCTTTCTGGGTAATCATTTCCCAAACGAACAGGGACAACAGGTAGAGACAATTGCACTATGGCTACTTCGTTCGACAGATAGATTTTTACTTATGTATAGAAACCGTGAAATTAAAGAAAAAAAAAAAAAAAAAAATAACGGGATAAAGGACAGAGTGCATCAGGTGAGCGGCAGAATCAACAAGTTTCACTTGCTAGACGGCATTAGTTCGTTGAAAAATCATTTCCATTTGAGAGAAATATACTACAGTTTATCGATCGAGAAACTATACATGTACTATACTACTTTGTGACAGGTACTATAATGAGGTGGTTCCTTCTGCTTTAATTCATTTTTTTTTTCTTTTTTTTTTTAGGACATTCTTCATACGTAATATAATCTTTGCCCAAATAATTATGCAGCAGAATTAATCCTGACAATAATTAGTTATATTTAGTTATATTTAATCAGCATTTTAAGAATGATATTATATAGTTTTGAAAAGATATAAAAGTAACCCTATAATATTGAATAAATTATAAAAGATTGTAAATTTGTTTCTCACAAGTGATAAACCATCGTGAATTTATGTGAGATGTTACCATCATTAGGTTGGCATGGTAACAGTTGGAAATACACGCTAAAGAAGGGTGATAGAACACCATAAAACATCAATCGACCATGTTGAAGTAGAAAGATCATAAACTGGTTTTCGATGTAAAGATCTATAAATAAAGATTATTCTATAATATTTACTAATGGAAAGTCTCACCACCTGTCTAACATATATATTTTAATCAAGATTGGCCAAATTTGTGTAGATTCAGCGAAATTTTGCATCATATGTAAGAATGTACGCGTTACTTCCTTTCTTATCATCGTGCATAAGAATAGTTTTAAAAAGATAGTTTAAATCATTTCAACGCTAACTTTGATCATTCTTTACCAATATTTAATAATACAAATAGTATATAAAAAGTTGGGACAAGGTACTATTTATAACAGGAGCGTGTTATAACTCGAGCATGATTGCACTTAAAAATTGATCTGCAAAAATTGGCCTGCAAACAGTTTCAATAGTACATAGAAGACCCACAAAAAACATAGAAAGATAGAGAGAGGAAAACAGTCGCGAGGTTGTGTCTTCGTTTAATTAGCTCAGAAGCCTGTTTGTCGTTGTTTTGCAGTTTCTTGCAAATTGCATTCACTGTAAATGTTAAAATATACATACGTATCCCGTGCATTTGTCCTAGCCTTGAAACTAGCTTCACCCTTGTATTGTTTCCCTCGGTTCTCTTCCAACCGCTTAGAATTCCTGCTGCGTTGCGTATCAACGCATCGACGTGAAATAAATATCCACGTATCGACTCTCTTCTACGCTTCAACGCCAATGTTATTAGCGGGATGTTGCATATTATCCTCCTTTGTCTTTGGGAATGTAATGTAAAAATTATGATATTAATATCCTTGATTTTTCCTTCCCCCCCACCTTAACTTTTCACGCCTCGGTGGAAAATCTTGAATGTTCAAAGCTAAACGTGATTGATACCTGATCAAAATCAAAGTGAACCCGTGTTAAGTTGAATTTGTGGGATTGCAGAGTATGAAACGAGGAACGTCGACTTATTTCAAGGAGAGGACAGGAAACACAAGCTTCACGCCGCTTGGTGTGTCGTTTAGGTTTATCGATTGCGGCGGGGGGGCGGGGGGGGCACGTGTATCCTTGATTGGTTTGGCCGAAATGAAGGTGACGAAAAGGCAACGGCGAGGGAGGGGGGAGGAGGAGAAAAAGGGAAAAAACAGAGGAAGGGAGAGAAAAAGACGGAAGCGCGAAGCACGGCTAATTCGCGGTGCACACACAACGGTTTGCTCGGCTGAATGGCAATTGTTAAACTTCCTTTAGCGCAAACGCGTACAACGAGGTCAATTGGCGTTAAATGGAGGCATTACGGCATTATGTAACTTAGGGCCATTCCGAAGGGTACACCCACGCGACCGTACCATGAGCTTTCGTTCAGCATCGATCTCCCCAAAAATTTTCAGAATTAAACTGTCGAAAATTCGCCGGTGAGAGCCGGTAGCCTCTCGGCACAGAGCTCTCTCCTCTACATTCGACCGAGTTTTGGCCGATCGGCTTCTCCTGAAATAAAAGTTCTAAATTTATTGCCTTTGCCCTCGAGATCTACGTGGCTAAGTCCCTATATTCTTCGACGAGGGCTACCAATATGGTTTTTAATCGAGCGAGTGAATTTTTTTTTTTTTAATATTTTAAATCGGTAGGTATGTTTCTTAAAAACAGCAGAAAAATATCTTGGAAATTTGATAATAGTTAACGGAATATATATATATATATATCGAGATCTACGTGGCTAAGTCCCTATATTCTTCGACGAGGGCTACCAATATGGTTTTTAATCGAGCGAGTGAATTTTTTTTTTTTTTTTAATATTTTAAACCGGTAGGTATGTTTCTTAAAAACAGCAGAAAAATATCTTGGAAATTTGATAATAGTTAATAGAATTTGTAAATTAAAATTTAGGAATATATATATATATATATATATATATATATATCGAGATCTTCCCTATATTCTTCGACGAGGGCTACCAATATGGTTTTTAATCGAGCGAGTGAATTTTTTTTTTTTTTAATATTTTAAATCGGTAGGTATGTTTCTTAAAAACAGCAGAAAAATATCTTGGAAATTTGATAATAGTTAATAGAATTTGTAAATTAAAATTTAGGAATATATATATATATATATATATATATATATATCGAGATCTTCCCTATATTCTTCGACGAGGGCTACCAATATGGTTTTTAATCGAGCGAGTGAATTTTTTTTTTTTTTAATATTTTAAATCGGTAGGTATGTTTCTTAAAAACAACAGAAAAATATCTTGGAAATTTGATAATAGTTAACGGAATTTGTAAATTAAAATTTAGGAATATATATATATATATATATATATATATGTGTGTGTGTGTGTGTGTACTTTTCGACACTGCGCGTACCAACGTAATTCTGATCCATCAGACGTGCCTAGGAAATCTAAGCGCGAGCAGAAAAGATAATGGCGGCTAAATCCTATACTCTTCATGAGTCTTTAATCGAGCGAGTAAATCTTTTTTTTTTTATATATATATTAGAAAAAGTCTTCAAATCAGTGAGTATTTCATTAAAACAGCGAGGAAATTTGATAATTCCAAGTTGTCAGCGGAATTTGTAAGTAAAGATTTAGAAATGTATTTATTTTGTAAGCATATCCTATGTTATACTTTTTGTTGCGTATCTGTCTAAGTAATTCTGATCCATCAGACGTGTCTAGGAAATCCACGCGAGCAGAAAAATGTCAAAGAGTTAATGGCAATGATTTTTATGGTATTCTGACGTCTGATAGATGTAATGGAATTAATCGACGCGTGGTGGTACGCCGTGTAATATAGGTTAATTGCATTAATCGTTGCCTCAATTCAAAGGAAGATCCAAGCATGTGGTCAAGTGGAACAATTCAATTATGTACCGATTCAATGTCTCGCAAGGTCGCTTCTCGGATTCCAGTCTCTCCGCTAAAATGACCTCTTGAGCAGCACTTTGGTACACCAAGAACTTTAACCCTTTTGCGCTTGTAAAGCTATCATCCAGTTATTGCCATCCGATAATGTTGTGCCGCTATTATTAATCAAAGAAATGAAGACGATGACACCGCGTTGCAAGGAATTATTTCTTGAAGTTTATAAAGTTCATTAACAGCTTTCTCATCTGTAATTGTTTACCTGTTCAATTGTGGTTGGTCTTCAAGTTCAACATCCCTGGAATGAAAAACGAGTAAACTTTCTGGCTTGCATTGCAGCAGTTACTTTTCTTAAGTTATTCAAGAAGCTAGTCAGTTATTTAAGAAATTATTTAACTTTACTTTTCTTAAGTTATTTAAGAAGTCAATCAGTTAGTTATTCAAGAAGTTATTTAACTTTACTTTTCTTAAGTTATTTAAGAAGGTAGTTAAGTTTACTTTTCTTAAGTAATTTAAGAAGTTAGTCAGTTGATTATTTAAGAAGTTATTTAACTTTATTTTTCTTAAGTTATTTAAGTTACTTTCCTTAAGTTAAAACTACCGAAGCTGCTAAACTACTGAGATTGAGTTTTAAACTAAACTACTTGAGTTTTAAACTAAAAATCTTCTTCAAAACCTTTTTCAAGTTATATATTTAACTGTTTATTAGTAAATTGCCATTTATTATGTAAATTAAATCTTCCCACTACTGCGTCCACCAGATGTAAATCACATTTAACATTTGTATCCCCGGTTTAATACACTTTACTGTGAATGATACGTAGTCGTGTGGAACTATAAAAAAAAAGAGAAAAAAAAAATTGGACGGAAATGTGTGTAAATTGAAAACGGAAATGTAGAAAACGAGACTCGGATGTACGAGTATGATTGAACGGTCTGTCGTGTAGTTAATTGCTCCGTTTCAATCCCAGAAACTATTTGGATATTTTGCAATTCTCTTCTCTAAGCTCGAGCAGCTCATAGCTAGAATAGAATTCGTTTTCCAGGGAAAATAGGATTGTTCTATTTGGTATTCTACGGGGTACTGGCCGCGCTGGTTGCAATCTGCTTCTGGGGTTTCTTTCAAACGTTAGATCCAAGGATACCGAGGTGGCAATTAGAGCGTTCAATAATCGGAACAAATCCTGGTAAAATACCTTTAATCAATAATTGCTTAAAATAATTGCTCGCGAATACTCTTTTTTTTTTTACATAAACAATGCAGGACGAAACGTGATAAGTTGCCATTTTATCATCTTGAAATGTCAAAAAGTTGAATTATCAATGGATCTTTTCACTTTCTTTGTAATTTCAAAAGCATTAAAATCCTCGCTTTGAATCGTTACAAAACTTTGTCAATTTGTCACATATTTATTTTTGAAAGGTTTCTATCCTCAAGCCTAGCAGGTTTCTTCTTCTTCATATTGAAGTGTCTCTTCTTATTAACATTAAAGTAGAGACTTTAGAAAAAAGAAAAATATGTGCACTTATCAAGTTTTTTCCCCTCCTGTGATCTTCACACGTTACTGAGCATCTTTACTTATTATAGGGCTAGGATTTAGGCCACAGCCGCCATTAGAAAATGTAGAAAGTACCTTAATCTGGTACAAGGGAACTGACAGCGAGAACTTCAAATTCTGGGTCAATTCTTTAGAATCGTTCCTGAAAGGTATACACACTGGAATACAGTGCATTATATAATTTACAATTATATAGAGCAACAATAAATGATATTGTGCAATGAAGAATCAAAATCGACGATCAATGACTTTCTTTTTTTTTTTTTAGATTACATAACGCCAGGTTCAGTTCCCGGTCTTGGTGCGAACATAAATAAATGCGACTATAATCAACCGCCTCCTCCTGGCAAAGTTTGCGACGTCGATGTTAAAAATTGGTACCCCTGCACGAAAGAGAACAAGTACAATTATCATAAATCCGCTCCGTGTATATTTTTGAAACTTAATAAGGTAACATTTTCTTTCATTCCTTCTTACTTGTCCTTGCCATGTTAAATTACCCTTACGTGTCTTCTTCTTGTCTATTTAATATCTATCATCGTCTCACAAGCGAACATACGTTTCTAGATATACGGTTGGAAACCGGAGTTCTACAATGATACAAACACGTTACCACAAGCCATGCCGATCGATCTCAAAGAGCACATCACCGGGTTAAAGAATACTCACCAGTTGAACACAATCTGGATATCATGCGAAGGGGAGAATCCTGCAGATCAGGAGAATATAGGACCAATCGAATATATTCCACGAAGAGGATTTCCCGGTTATTTTTATCCTTTCGAGAATTCCGAGGGCTACCTCAGTCCTTTGGTTGCTGTTCACTTCGTCCGACCTCGCAGTAAGTGTTGTAGAAACGTACAGAGAAAAAGATTGACAAAGTGTTTTCAACCCTTAACGCACCAAAAAGTTACCGATAATATAGTTTTTGTTGGATTCGTGGCGAAACAATGCAGTGTGCTGCGCGTCAACTTGTTAAGCGGTTGGAGCATAATTTCTTTTTCTTTTTTTTTTTTCTGTATAAAATTTTTTAAATATTTCTGAATGACAAAGAAAAAAACTTATACTACACTTTGTTACAGCTGGAATTTTAATAAACGTAGAGTGCAAGGCGTGGGCGAGAAACATAAAACACAGCCGTCACGACAAAATGGGCGTTGTCCATTTTGAATTGATGATAGATTAACGTCGTCTACATTTCTCTCTGACCTCTCCTTTGTTAGCGTACAGAAATGCAATGCGAATCTCATATTTTCTCATTCTTCCACATAGCTGAAATATTTTTTTGAAACGGCTCGCGAGGCCGTCAGAAATCGATGACCGCTGCCAAAGTGTGGAAGGAACATTTGTCAAGTACAAAGAGCTGGAAGGATTTTTTATGTTTGTGGCATGAGAAGTCTAATATCCATGAAATTCATACGTACCGAGAAAAAATATGAAATTCCATAATTGTCCTACGATTTTGTATTTTTCGTTCGGTTTTGCAGGATAAAGAATGTATGAATAAAATATCATACGATTAAAGTGTTTACTTCGTCCAGTACAGTATGTAGTTGCGAAGAGGAAACAAATATATTTATCATGTGTGAATATAAGCTTATTTTATCGACAAGTAACGATTGATTACGTCTCCTAAAATTACATTTTAATAATAAATGCAGACAATCGTTTTTTTCTCAGTGCTGTAACTGGATATAACGTTTCTATGTTATATCTTCAGTTATGTAATTAATTTATAATCAATCAACACGAATATTGTCTTACTTCAGATTATAATTAAATAATAATCATTTTTATCAATTGAATCTCATAAAAAATTTGAGTTATGATATATAGAATATTAATGGAAAATATTTAATGTTTTGAAACAAATGAATATACCGTAAATTGTTAAAATATTGGATTGAACATTACTGCTTAAGGTTGCTGTATAGATATTATAAATTTGGAAATTTTGTGTCGCGAAAATTTATCTGTTGAGAATAGATCTCTTAAATAAAGTGACAAAAATAAGATATATATAATTTATAATATATGTTTTATCTTTGTGTATATATATTTTTTGCTTCTGAAGTATGTAAATGTATTATATCTGTATACATATATTTTTGTAGGTAAGACTTTTTTCTTTTAAAGGACCGATTTTTGTCATTCATTTACTAAAAAAAGAGATTTGGACAGAAGACTTTAATATCTGTTTTATTGATAATACAATAAGTTATTTTGACAAGACTATGTATATGACAAAAATGAAATTTCACTCAACTTCATTTCGATCTTAGTTAATGTTAATATTTTTATGTTTGTAATTCAAATATTGTAACTACTTTAATTTATTACTGCATTTACTGTTCAATATTAAAACGAGTCAATAAACTATTGTCGTAGACAATCTAATTCTAATCATGACAGATTAGTGTTATTATTTTTCTAAAGCATTACATTGAAAATAATAGTTCGATATGATTTTTACATCATTTTTGAAAAATATTTTCAATATTTTAATTCTTACGAGACATATGAAATGAAGATGTGCATATTTTTAGGAATATTGTTTAAATATATTTGTAAATATATTTGTAAATTTCATTCATTATTTTCTCTTACTATTTTGAATTGCGAATAAGTTGTTTTCGAAAATATTTATAATTAAAAATCAACATACTTATGCCCGAATATATCAACGTAGAAATATATGTAGTTATTATTATGTTATATTATAATAAGGCAGGAAGTGAATTTCGTATTTTGAGAATATTACAATTTTGTGCAAAAAATAAATTACCGTTTTATAGAAGAAAAAACATTTCTTTTTTTTTTATTTTTAAAGTGCCGTGATCGAATATAATTAATCTGTATACTCATACTTTTCTACTAAATTTTATCAAGCAATATATAATAATTATCTCGAATTTGTTCAGTTTCAAAAATTATTTTTATTTGTGTAGTTGATGATACATCGTTATTACTATCAGCTTAAACTACTTTCTAAACAAGTTTACTTGGAAAACGCTCTAAATGACATAAGTACATATATTCAATAAGTACCTACATCTAAGTATAATACTTCAAATAATTCATTTGAATGTTGCAGCTTCGAGATCCTGATATGCTCCTTCGGTTTCTTTTTCTTAAATCTTCAATAGTCGCAAAGGAATAATTTTAATTTCTTGTGTTTGAATTTGTTAACAATGTATACTTCAAATATTAGAGGGAAATAATAATACATTTTACTTACTCCTGTAGATTTTCAAATATAGCGAAAGCAATTTCAATTCTTTCGACTTAATGTATGAATAAAGTACTTAGAAATTATTTATTTGCAATATATATTACGTTTATGTACACGATCCGATATAAATAAACAACATTGAAAAGACAACGAGGTAATGACATTTCTCTTATTTCTTGATATTCGCGGTAAATGATGAAGAAGATGAAAGAAATAAACGCTCTATACAATGCGCGTTTTACTCTCATATTGATATCATAAATATCATTAAAATTATAGAACGATTTCATCAATTGCAAATCTCGTGTATTCTAAATACACTTTTTTTTTTCCTTCTTCGTTGACATTTCGGGAGACAATTGGATTTTTCAAGATCATTTAATTTATAATAAGTACCAGCAGCTGCGTATGTTCTCTCTTTAAATACAAACAATTAGAACAGAAACTTTTACTTCGATGAAACAATGTTGATAATGATTTATCTAAATTCATAACAAGTGCCAGTGATAATTATTTTATTTTGCAGCACTACTCGTCAACGTTCAATAGTAAACGCAATCACGGATTGACGTATGGCCAATTCAGCGGATTGAGTAATACTACTTTTTGATTGCTACTTACTCGTTCATTGAATTTCTTTAAATTATAGTCAATATAGAATATTATCGATTTGTTTCTTTTAAAAATTTACAGCGTAAATATCTTTCGTTCTAGGTGTCTGCAAGATTCTGCAAATGCTTTTGCAACCGAAAGCAAAAAAAAATTTTATTTCTTTCTTCGTACAAATACAGGAGCCGTCATTCGTCAATCATAAGCTCGAAATGCACTACGCCGTGCTGCTCGTCTTTAGTTAAAATGTGTTTTATATTCTTTGCCCAAGCTCGACATTCGACATTGATTATTTTGTTTCCTGAAAAGTAATTGGTAGTATTTTAGTAAGAAAGTTTAAAAAGAAAGATCGTAGAAAGAAATATTGTAGATCTATTTCTGCTGATTTTTCGGATTTCAATGTCATTCATAGTTGAAAAGAAGAAGAATATTTATGAACGAGAGCACTTACAGCAATCGTTATTTCAAGCAGATTGAATACAGATTTAATGCAAAAATCAAATAGAAAATTTTTCACTATTTTAAGAACGTTTTGCAGAATTCACTATTTCTTTTATAAAAAAACGTCATGTTCTTCTTCTGCACAATTTTCATGTATCGATATCAAAATATTCAGAATTTTTCAAATTTTTAAAATCTTTCGAAATCTTCAGTTTTGCTTTCATGCCGTGTTATTTGTGTTTCAAGATTGCCAGAGCTTGTAAGAACTATAGCGAATTGTTCATAAATATATAACTCTAACTGCATGGTGTTGTTTATCAAAAAGTACATTGGCTAATGAAGTGTGTCGTGTGACGAGACAATATGTTTACGTAATTTTAAAACTGTTTTGCCGATGACACCTTTTAATAACCGATATCGTGCCGCGATGCACTGGATTTTACTGGTTTTAGCTGGAGTGTATCATTTGCTTACCGTCTGCATACGCAGGTCGGTCAATGTTAAGTAACTAGTTTATGAAATGTGAGTACGATCTTTCATCTTACTCGATCAACAACTGAAAAGTGATCATTTTTCTTCACTTGATTGACTTTTCGTGACTCGGATCGTGATCAATGAAATTTCAAGATTTCCAAATCTAGAGTTTCGCAACGAAACGCATCGAAACGATCGACAATGATTCTTTTGGAGTAGAATTTTATCGTTTTATATTTAAACAAGAAGAATTTTAAGACTTAGACTTTCATATCTGACGGTGTCTTCTGACAACGAGAGCTACAAAGAATTATAATTATAACTCACTTGCTGGCCGAAGAAAATGTACAGCTACGACAGGACTTAAGTAACCAGGAATATTTTGATAAGGATAATAATATCCTGGGAATCCCTGATTTTTGGGATAGTAGTTCAATTCACCGATTTCTTCATTATCGTGTGGATTTGCACCTTTGCATGATACCCATACGGTATTCAACTGCAAAAGACAGAAACAATATACTATACTGTAACTTGCAAGATGAACGATATACTATGCTATAACTTGCAAATACAATTCATTCTTGAACATTTATCCACATTTATTTCACATAACTTTATTCTTATGATTTTATCTGTATTCAAACAATACCGTGTCATCTTTGTTGTTTTTAAAACGTTTGTAAAATATAAATGAAATTATGAAAATCGTCTCATTAAGTATACGGTATTATTGAAATATGTTTTAAATATATATCGACTGACACAATTAACTGACCGACTAACTAACCCATGAACTGTTGACTGATTTAACATGTTCGACAAGACTTGATGGCATGTTCTCTGGCAAATCTTCGGTACTGTTATAATATTCTGGTACCCAACCATATATCTGAGGAATGAAATATTCATCAGTTGATTAACAACAAATAGAAGAAATTACGATACACCAAAATCAACGAGCAATGGAATCATAACATACCCTATTTAATTTGATGAAGACACAAGGAGCTGAATTATTGAAACCATATTGCTGACTAGGCGAGCAAGGTCCCCAGTTGTTCACCTCAACCGCGCAAACATGTCCAGGTTTAACTGGCGTGTTATAATTGCAGATCTGTTGATTTCTGCCGCCATTTGGTAACATCGATGAATTAATATATTCTGTAGAAATTAATAATAACAGAATATTAGCATCGATGAATTAATATATTTTACAGAAATTAATAATAATAGAATATTAATTCTTTCTGTCTTTAACGTGCAAGTATTTCATTTAAATAGTAAATCAATACAAAATTATAGCAGTCATTTATAGTTTAGTTAATTATTAAATTTTGTAGTTATTAGTTATATTAATATATTATATTAATATTTTTAATATTAATATATTAAAATTTGTAGTTATTAGTTTATTTATATAGTTGTACGACATATGCCACGCGTAATTTATATTATATTAATATATTATATTAATATATTATATTAATATTTTTAATATTAATATATTAAAATTTGTAGTTATTAGTTTATTTATATAGTTGTACGACATATGCCACGCATAATTTATATTATATTAATATATTATATTAATATATTATATTAATATTTTTAATATTAATATATTAAAATTTGTAGTTATTAGTTTATTTATATATAGTTGTACGACATATGCCACGCATAATTTATATTATATTAATATATTATATTAATATATTATATTAATATTTTTAATATTAATATATTAAAATTTGTAGTTATTAGTTTATTTATATAGTTGTACGACATATGCCACGCATAATTTATATTATATTAATATATTATATTAATATATTATATTAATATTTTTAATATTAATATATTAAAATTTGTAGTTATTAGTTTATTTATATAGTTGTACGACATATGCCACGCATAATTTATATTATATTAATATATTATATTAATATATTATATTAATATTTTTAATATTAATATATTAAAATTTGTAGTTATTAGTTTATTTATATATAGTTGTACGACATATGCCACGCGTAATTTACCTTCTAAAAATTTATCTAACAGGCCTGTCCATTTTTGCACCGAGCCAGGGTCTGACGAACTGTACCAAATTAACGATCTTTCATCAGCGTTTTCGGAAATCGGCCGAAATCCTAAACCTACGAACAAACGAAAATATTGTTACTCGTTATGTAATAACGGTATATATAATAACGAGTAAGACAAATAGTTTAAACATTTTATTTTATTAACTTCGTTAACGTATATTTCTTGGTGAAGATATACTTACCATTTTTGATTACCGAATTGTCTATTGTTTGATTTTTTATGCAAGTGACCAGCATGATGCAAGATCGTTTATAAATTATCGTTTAATAGGTCTGTTTATACAGATAATTGTGAACGATGGAAATAGAAAATATATAAATTTACCTGGATTGGTTCCTATTATACTTTCCTCCAGAATCCACCTTGGTCTTTCATAATTTAGCGTAGCTAACAGTCCTTTCATGCAAATAGCAAAGAGCAAGGCCAACACGCTGAAGAAGCAAGTATAGAATATTCCAGTGATCGCTGGAATAAAATGGAAAACAGATCTGTTAACTAAACGATCCGTCTCGGCGTTATTAAAATCGACGAATTACAGAAGAAAATCTCGAAATTCTGTTTCTTCATTTTTGCTTTACTCTCGTTGAAATGAACTTTAACATTTCGGTAGAAAATAATTATTCGACGCGATAAACGCGACGAGGCAAGATTATTCGGAATAATTTTAGCTTTCCATTTTGCGTAATGCAAACCTTAACTCGTGTATGCTAATTATAAAAATATATACGGCCTCGAAAATTTTCACCATTTCAACGATCGAAAGGAAAGTATTTAAAGGCATTGGGCACCGTGCCAAAGTCCGGTCTATATATAGATACTTTTTTAAAGAGTAGTATTCACTATGATGGTTACTTCTGCTTCTTGTTCGCAAACAATATTTCAACAGATCCTCGGCATAATATTTCGATGATACAATAATAATTACGAAGAAACATAAACTTCGGTATTGTAAAATTTTCATTTTCACACGTTTGGCGAGCAATAGGTTTATTAAGGCAACCTAGCGGCAAAGACTAACATTCTTGAAAAAAGAAAGAAAGGGTCTCCCTTTAGTCTCCTCTGGATGCAAATGTATAATCATCATGATAAAAAAAAAAAAAAAAAAAAAAAAGAAACAGTTGCTCAATTAAAACTAAAATAGGTCACGTGTTTGTTAAGAGATGTGTTATAACGATAGTGCAATCTGTGAAAAAAAAAAAGATTAAATTTCAATGCTTTGCATTTTCTTCGCATTTTGATCCACTGTTAGAATATACTTCTCTCAGTTAGACTACTATTTCCTCTGTTACATCGATTATTATATTTTATATTTATAATATTTCATATCGATAATTTATATTTATAACATGTAATATTTTTATATTACAATATATTTATAATATAATATTTTATTATTATTTCTTGTGTCCTGATCATCTTGAGCAGCGTGATAAAAGGTGAAAATCAAAATTTTATTCGACATGTAACTACTTTAATAAATCGCACGATCTGTTTAGCTGTCAAATTCACAAACAACAAAACGAATGTTAAACTGACCGATGACCTCCTAGCAAAGAAACGCAACTGATATCTGCGATATATATGTTTACACACAGCATTTCGCGTTAATTTGTACGTATACAAATGTATGTACGTATCAAAATAATACGTATCAAATAATTAACTATCATTAAGAACGATATAATTATGTGCAGACATATTTTTCAAATTAATCATTTCGATAATTAATAGTTAATGTTCGGTTAAACGTTACTCTTCAAATATCGCATTTAATCCAGGTGTTGAAAGAAAAAAGTACAAGTATCTATCTGAAGATGTCACAATATATAACTGGGAATTCCATATTTACAATAGTTGTCTAACCTGTTTCACAGGAAACTATTATATATAGTAGATCACACACACGCGCACGTAAAAAAATATTTATCGATTCAAAACACGTTTCCATTTCCAGTTGAATGACACCGAATGAGTAAAACTCGATCGCAACGTTTCATTTGATCGTTAAAAATATTTGTAAAATATAATTTACAAAGTTTATATTTTATGCAAGTCTGATACTTCATTAGTGTGTAAGAATCGAGAGAGGATACACCAGTATCAAAATTGATGCAGACCTTATGTCGCAACGTTACGTTACTATACAAGGAAACTGGTCTTTTAAATGCGTGTGCCGTAATTCTTGTTTTCTATTTCGAACGAGAGGATGCTGGAAATTTTTACGTTGCTGCATTTGTTACTGTGTCCGCGTGTACGCATAAATTGACAAAGTAGATTCTCGGTAATTTTAGTAATTAAAACTTCCTATTTTCTTCTTCTTTTTTTCCATTCCCACAAACTCAATTCATTATTTGTTGACTGGCAGTCGACAATGACACTAAATGAAATGACGCTAAAAAAACAAAGTGGAGAAAATACAAAATTCAAATTGCTTTGGCCTTTTCTTCCTTAATACATGTAATTATGTATATTATATATATAATATAATTTCTCCATTAACATATCCTTGATATAGCGACGCAAAAATTGTAGCTGAAACCATGATTGAGAATGGTAAAAAATAGTAACTAATTAGCTGAGATAAGATAGAATAAAAATTATTTTTCGTTTAAATGATTATTTTTGAATAAAAGCTTGTTTGCTAATGTATGATATTAAATCGATTTTAGATGTAAGCGATACTTACAATATGATATTTTATAACAGATTTTTTTTTAAGTATACCACATTTATATTATTAATGTTGTATCACATTAGGAGGCATTAGAAGCATTAATATCAATAAATCGTAACAGAAGTTACTTCCGCTCTAGTAAATCTTATTCTTTGTTCTTCTCGCTCTCCTGTTCCTTCACTTTCTTCCCTCGTCTCTCTTTCTCTCTTCCACATGGAGAAAATTTGGTAGAAGATTAAATATCGTTTCCAACACAAATGCACTGTTTCGTTATTGAGGGAAAATAAGTTTAAGTAATAATGTAATTTTCTTTTAATCCAACATTAAATATTGTGGACCACTAAACGGATAAAAATAAAAACAAAAAATTCATATAAATCTGTTTTCATAAAATTACAAGCTAATTCTGTGACGAAATAAAAAAAAAAAAAAAAAAAGAATAGTATTAATATTAATCCTATCAATAGCTCTACGTAGATAGCACGTTACATAGGTTTTAAATGATTTATGACAGAGATTATAGGAATTTTCAATTTAAAAGATAACTTTACAGAACATTAACTGTTTTCGAGACTATACTAATATTTTATTTGAGTTTTTTTAAAATTAACTATCGAATTAATCTCGAATTAAATGGAATTGCATACCTAAATTTTTCTATAAGTCACCTGTAACTTTTCAGTTATGTATCGACGTTCCAATAAGTAGTTATTTCTAATGCAGTTTTGATTACGTATTCGGTTAAATATATATTCAAGAACGGTACACACGTTTCTTCTCTGAATCGTTCAGTTTTTGAAGTAGATGCTAAAAACAGATACTTTTTTTTTTTTGCTCAACTTTGTAAATACACCGATTCGTTTTCCAAAATTCAATTTCATTTCAAAATTATAATAAATCATTACAACACAATAGAAATCCAAGTTTTACTATTAATTAACGTTCGTATTTCGCACGTCAAAACAAAATTTACCAATTTTCTTATCTAATGCATAAATAATATAATTTAATGATATAATTTTTTTTTCAATAAACTAATATACGAATAGTGTTTAAAAAATAGAAATACTTGGCTGATTCCAAGCACTGATACATTTTAAGATTCGTGTATTATCTGCGTAATCACGTCATAGAAATTTTCCACTTTCTTTTCGAACGTCTAAGATTTATCAGCGTACATTTATCATACATCGAAATAAAATACTTGCTCGAAATATTAATCGACTAATAAATTACATATTTACCGGTAATAAATATAGCTGATTGATAATCGATGAATGATAAGTGTGATTTACTATTCAGATATTGTGCAATGTGTGTTGTACAATCTTCCTATCATTTACAGAAATTCCATATTTATATAATTTTGTTTTATCTCTTGCTCTAATATTTGCTAACTGAAATGCAACAAAGTTTGAAGTTGAACAAATACACTGTGGACAAATACACTTTGAAATCAGATAGAGCGAAGGAAATTCGCAGACGTTCAACTACTCTAAATATACGTGTCAAAAATTTATCGTTATCGAAACTAATGGTTCACGGTGTCGATAGAAAATAACGAACCTTTATAATTATAATTTTGTGAACTTTTAAAAGTGAAGGTGATTTAGAAGAACATCGTCGCGAAAGGTCAATTAATACGATTCTTAACTTCTTATCGCGTCTTATACAGAGCACTCGACAATTTCAGTGTCACTGATAACAATTAAAGCTATTACTATCACACGTAGTACAGTACTTTCAGTTGCTTTTCAGTCCCAGTTTTTCATTTAACACGGGCCACCACGAGTCCTGCGAATCTTACGATTTCTTTCAACCGTTCTTCAACGTCATCGATATTTATTTCCCGCGTTCTTTCCATTCTATTGTTGCCAAACAACAGGACGAACATACGTGTCTCGCACATACGAACCTCAGGCTCGTTTTACAATTTTACTTTAGCCAATATACAAATGTGTATATTTACATGTACAGGTAACGTGTGAAATCTAGTAGTTGCATTCTCTTTCGGACAAGAAAAGACAGTCACAGACTATGATGAGAAAGATAACGACAAAAACGGAGAATACCGCGAGTTCGTCCCGGTTGGCACGTAGCAAAGTCAAGGAAGCCCTAATTCTCGGCACTTGATTTAGGCATTCAGCTCGACTTCACGCTTACATAGTCGCTGACACAGAGGGTAAGAATTTCAAACGATCATTTATCATTTAGAAAGCTAATAACGCACAATGATACAACGGTACGAGGGAAAATGATTTTCAAATACCAGCCGACAACGGCAGTGTGTGTGCAAGTGTGTCGAAACGCTGAAACGTCTATGCAGCCCGAAGCACATGCCATCCATGCGCCCGTACAAACGTATCGTTCATTCAATAATCTCTAATTTAGCTGTCTAACGTGAAATCACGTATCAGAAAATAATTACCCCATCTCTTTCCCGTGTGACCGCAGTAAGTGCCTTCCGCCGGGTCGTGAACGAAATCTTGCAGAGCTTTCCAGTACGTCTTTTGCTCGGGCACTCGTTTGTAATCGAACTCGTAGGTACCATTCTGCAATTGCTTGTCCGGCATGCTCATTTCGAGCGGCTATGTTCTCGCAACGTACACGCTGGCGAAAAATTTTATCAATCGACTTTCACGCGGATGAACACACGATCGAGCGACCTCGTTCCGATCCCAAGTGTCCGAATGTTCGATTTATTACACAACAGACGGGCCGGCCGCACCGAAAAATTAGAAGCTCCGCTGCTCCGTGTGTGTCGTCGAGCGAGTTGCACACTCCGCTTCAGCTGAAACAGCTCACTGTTCTCGCTATCTCGCTGAGAGCTGAACGATACCGCGTGTAGTAAAGCTCGGTGGCGCGACCACGATCGGCCGTGGTCCTACGTCTACCGATCGAGTAGTGGGAAATGCTGTAAGATATGTCACAGAGAGGCTACGCGCTCCTCGCCTTATGGCTGACTCACACCTAGCTGCCAGCAACAGCCTATACTCCTCCGGGTGTACGAAACAATTTTTCGTATCGATCGATTAGTTACCACGATTAGATCGCTCCGTCACCGTTTCATCT
Organism: Tetragonula carbonaria; assembly: GCA_032399595.1. NCBI lineage: Eukaryota > Metazoa > Arthropoda > Insecta > Hymenoptera > Apidae > Tetragonula > Tetragonula carbonaria. Next base: position 12,057,493 of record JAUCRC010000009.1, read on the forward strand.
TATCGGATGAACTTCATTCGTTACGCACTGAACTGAAGGCTCGAATCGAAAATCCCGATACATCGCTCTTCGTCCTCTGCTATTCAATTAGCTCTTCTCTTTTGTTTACTAGTAACACCGTCGTTCTTCTTCTTGCGGTTCTCATGAACTGAAATATTACCAATAAAAGATTTTACGAAGATGTTTATAATTTGTATACAATATATATATATATATATATATATATATATATATATATATATATATATATATATCTGTGTTGTACTGTTTGTATTAATACACTAATTAACTTGAGAATGATGGAAATCTTGAAATGGAAGATATATATATATATATATATATATATATCTGTGTTGTACTGTTTGTATTAATACATTAATTAACTTGAGAATGATGGAAATCTTGAAATGGAAGTACAACACAGATATATATATATATATCTGTGTTGTACTTCCTGTTTGTATTAATACACTAATTAACTTGAGAATGATGGAAATCTTGAAATGGAAGATATATATATATATATATATATATATCTGTGTTGTACTGTTTGTATTAATACACTAATTAACTTGAGAATGATGGAAATCTTGAAATGGAAGATATATATATATATATCTGTGTTGTACTGTTTGTATTAATACACTAATTAACTTGAGAATGATGGAAATCTTGAAATGGAAGAAAATATATATATATATATATCTGTGTTGTACTGTTTGTATTAATACACTAATTAACTTGAGAATGATGGAAATCTTGAAATGGAAGTAAATACATATATATATATATATATCTGTGTTGTACTGTTTGTATTAATACACTAATTAACTTGAGAATGATGGAAATCTTGAAATGGAAGTAAATATAGATATATATATATATATCTGTGTTGTACTGTTTGTATTAATACACTAATTAACTTGAGAATGATGGAAATCTTGAAATGGAAGATATATATATATATATATATATATCTGTGTTGTACTGTTTGTATTAATACACTAATTAACTTGAGAATGATGGAAATCTTGAAATGGAAGATATATATATATATATATATATATATATATATCTGTGTTGTACTGTTTGTATTAATACAAACTAATTAACTTGAGAATGATGGAAATCTTCATCCGCGGCGAAACGATTTTCCTCGAGTTTGAAACCGATACGTAAGGAAACGAATCGAACTTCGAAAGTCCTTGTACGACTGCTCGTAATAGGACGATCGTAGCATGTCCTCGTTTATGGAAAATGCCACTTACAGATCGTTGATCTTTTAGTGTACGGTAAGTAGAGAAGTAAACCATGGAGCTAATATTCTCTCGTACGTCGTACGTAACCGTGTGCGTATGCACGCTAAAATTTATGGAAATTGTCAAGTGAATTTTTAATATTTCTTTGCGATCTATTATTGCACTGATAATTGACTCTTAAAATATTCACATACTCTTCGAAAGTCAAAATTTACGAGCTACTGAATTAGCGAAGTAGATATAATCTTTTTGTGATTATCTTTTAAGGCAAAAGATATATATTTACAATTTAAGTTTATCACCCAACTTGTCGTACTGCATATTTTCAATCGTTTATTATTATCAATTTCATTCACAATGTATTTTTAAATGGTGATTTATTGGCTTGCATTCGTATCTCGCTCTTGTTTGAAACGATATGTAGCAATTATATAGCAAGGTATTAGATTTTATCTTTTTAGATTATGCAACCTCAGATCAGAAACAGTCAAGGTCACACGACTTCACGTGTTTCTTGTCACAAGATACATAAAAGCATACCGTGGATCGCACTTTATTGTAAATTGGATTTCACACGTTGAAATTGATGAAATGAATCTTCTCATATGGTTACACGTAGAAGGCCTTAACAATATTCCAACTAAATGGCAAAAATGGAATTATTTTTTGCACGTACTTTTTACTCCTGTTCACTTTTATCTCCCTACTGAATTAAAATATACCTTTTTCTCTCTCTCTCTCTTTTTTTAATAGAACAATTTTTGTCTACTTCCTCTTACAGTAATTAGTAATTGTACGACGAGTTTTGACTCTCTGTGGAAAAATTTATTTATCAGTAAGTACACATCTTGTTTGTTAGAAAAAATATAAACTAGTTATTTATAACTGGATATTTTCCTTTCGTTTTACCTATTATTATTTGGAAATCTAGCGAATAACGGGAACGTTGCTTGACATTGTACGCCCATAAATAACATTCCACTGTTACTAATCTATTCGCTGCAATCATTTGCGAAAGTAACGTGCACAAGTTTAGCCAAACTTAGTAGCTCGCACAAGCTTGATACTTACGCGTTAAATTTTCGAATTTCAATGCGACGATAGGGGACAGGTAGCCTGGTTGTCCGGTAAACGGAAAATATTGAACTGGAAATGCAGGAAGTGGAGTGTATTCTATTTTTCCGACGTGCTCCTTATCAACGTTATTCGCTCCGTCGCACGATAACCAAATGTGCGGCTTGCGTGAAGTGCGTTTAAAGAAATATTATTTGTATTATTATTTTATTCATATTTACATTATGTAACGTTATTTACGTTATTTAAAGAAATGTTATTGCGAAAATAAAACGCTAGATTATACCTTTGGAGACGTTTGTACTGCCTGTTTCAATTCAATCGGCATATCTTCCGGCAAATTCGACGAACGATTATAATATTCAGGTACCCAGTCGAACCTCTGCAACAACATATACGTATGCTCTTTTTTTTTCCCGTCTCTCGAGTATATTTTCGCGCTTTTAAATTTTTTTTACAGATGCGCCAACACCCGCAGCTTCGTTTACGAGAAATTTGCCTTGTTGAATTTAACGAGAACACAAGGTTGCAAGGGTTTTGCATATCCGTACGGTGGCCTGCTACATTTCCCAAGAGACGCTACATCGAAGAAGCAAGGCTTTTCATCGCGATCGGTGCTCGAAGCTTCGTTAAGGCAGTTGAAATCGTAATTGGGCATGTTGTTACGATACTCTGAAATAAGGCTCGTATGATCTTGTAGGGAAAAAAGACAGAAGTAAAAAAAAAAAATATATAAATTATTATATATAAATATATAAATTATTAAATATATAAATATATAAATTATATTATAAATAGACTGCTGACTGCTGACTGCGTTTATAAAAAAATTGTACAAGGTATGCATACGATAATATTAAATATATTATTCCAATATATAAACATATAAATTATTAAATATATAAATATATAAATATATAAATTATTAAATATATAAATATATAAATTATATTATAAATAGACTGCTGACTGCTGACTGCGTTTATAAAAAAATTGTACAAAGTATGTATACGATAATATTAAATATATTATTCCAATATATAAATATATAAATTATTAAATATATAAATATATAAATTGTATTATAAATAGACTGCTGACTGCTGACTGCGTTTATAAAAAAATTGTACAAAGTATGCATACGATAATATTAAATATATTATTCCAATATATAAACATATAAATTATTAAATATATAAATATATAAATTATTAAATATATAAATAAATTATATTATAAATAGACTGCTGACTGCGTTTATAAAAAAATTGTACAAAGTATGCATACGATAATATTAAATATATTATTCCAATATATAAATATATAAATTATTAAATATATAAATATATAAATTATATTATAAATAGACTGCTGACTGCTGACTGCATTTATAAAAAAATTGTACAAAGTATGCATACGATAATATTAAATATATTATTCCAATATATAAACATATAAATTATTAAATATATAAATATATAAATTATTAAATATATAAATAAATTATATTATAAATAGACTGCTGACTGCGTTTATAAAAAAATTGTACAAAGTATGCATACGATAATATTAAATATATTATTCCAATATATAAATATATAAATTATTAAATATATAAATATATAAATTATATTATAAATAAACTGCTGACTGCTGACTGCGTTTATAAAAAAATTGTACAAAGTATGCATACGATAATATTAAATATATTATTCCAATATATAAACATATAAATTATTAAATATATAAATATATAAATTATATTATAAATAGACTGCTGACTGCTGACTACGTTTATAAAAAAATTGTACAAAGTATGCATACGATAATATTAAATATATTATTCCAATATATAAATATATAAATTATTAAATATATAAATATATAAATTGTATTATAAAATGCATACGATAATATTAAATATATTATTCCAATATATAAATATATAAATTATTAAATATATAAATATATAAATTATATTATAAATAGACTGCTGACTGCGTTTATAAAAAAATTGTACAAAGTGTGCATACGATATTGAAAAAAGGCGTGCAACGTGTAAAATGTACGGGTGATTAGAATTATAGACGAAACCCGAGTCGAAAAATGAAAGTAAACATATCCGCAGTCTAGTTATAAGTTTAAGTAACGCGCCGCATGTGCGAATTGTAATATAAATATTTTGTAATGTAACCTTGCAAAAAATCAGACAGAGCTCGGATGTGTCTTTCCGGTCCGGTATTATTAGTCGAATTATTCACCGAAATGATGGGTGACTTGGCTGACACGCTGTTCGGTTTAAAAACTATTCCTTTAGAAAGATTTTATTGAATGTAATGATTCAATATTACGAATGTATCATTTATTACCGTTTAACGCGTTATCATATTAACTTAAAGTTACGCACAGTAATAAACTTTTTTTTTTGTTGAAAAACGGCTTTTGTAATTGAAAATTACAGTGGTGTAAATGAAAATCCCCGAGAATCTAGATCGATGTGTTTAAGCCACGTGTTTCAAATTTCGAACGTATCCTTGTGGTTTCGTAATTATTTCATTGCTTCATTCTTACGAATACAGCGACGTTCTTGTAATAATAAAGAATGCAGAAACATTGCAACAGTACTAGGAATTCGACTTACACCATTATGATTCTCATTCTTGCAGCTGATTTTCAGTGCAACAATTTTCTCTTTAAATGTCGTTACACGACTAATACCTGGGCTACCGAACGTAGAACGGTAATGGCGTACTCTCACTCCGAGAAACGAATTTGAAGATGAGCCAGAGCGTTGGAAAAATGGCCTGTCCAGCTTGGAAACATAGTCTATGCTGATTTTCATTTGTATCGCAAATATCGATCCCAAAACGGAAAAGAAGCACAAGTAAAACATTCCCAGCTGACCTGAATTTCAAATATACGTATAACACGTTTAACGACGCAAGGTTATATTTTTTTCCCGTGGACTATAACAAAGCGTGTAAAAAAAAAACCGGACTGTAACTAGATCAACGCGATGTACCGCTAATTTCCTCAATTGTGCCGTGAAATTTTGTTTATTTGAAGCTACGCGTGTTAAGCTGTAATTCTGTAATCTGCGTGTTGTAACAAACTGTTATACCCCATTCTTTCGCTGTTCTGTCAAGAAACGCTTTTCGTTCATTGTCCCAAACGAATCGCAAAAAGTTTCTAAGAGGTCCCAGATCAGGCTGTGGTATTCGACTTCGATAGTATTCTTCGTCGTGTAATATCACCATGCCGAGAGCCAATGTATATTTCCAATTGCTCTTCGAAATTATGGAAGGTGAATTGACGAGAGAGTTACTTTAATTATTGAAGTTAGTTCTGAGAGAATTTACCGTGCATTTATTTTCAACTTACTTCAACGAGGCAAGCATGGATCCCCGTTCAATTTTGCATGATTCCCGAGTAGATTTTTATTGCGTTGCACCTGTACAGATCGGAAATTTCAGAGTGGTTTTGGCAGTTGAAAACGTACGTAGTGTATTTACATAGACAAATGATAAAAAAACCAACCGGTGCAATCTTCCCGCTATTTATCTTGATTTGTTGTCGTGCCAGTGGCACGTGTTTCGTTAGAGGGGCGATAGAACTGCGTCTAAATAGATCGTGTACTAATTTCGACGAAAGAATGAATTATCGCAAAGATAATGTTGTTTCTTCTGCTTTTCGATGCGAAATAACCTATTGGGAAAATCAGCTCAGCGAAGTAAAATTACTAAATTTAAGTGATTTGTATTCTACAGTGTAATCCTTAATTGTTGAATCGACTGTGTAACAGCGTTCAGTAAGTAGCAGTTCAAAAGTGGCAATTTAGTTTGTGCATAATTTTTGCTGGAAAAATTGCAATTTTAAAATAGAGTTTCCCGCCAAATTAATTAACAATCTAATATATCAATACGTCACTTAAAGATTCTTCGATTTATGCATACAATAGCGTTAAGCAAATATATATATATATATATATATATATATATAAAGAGATCAATAATGGATGTTTCAACTTAGAACAATATAAATGACTCGTATAATATTTTTATTATTGATTAATCTTCCCTCCTATATGCGTATTTTTTTTAAGATTATTTTCTTTTTACATGTATCGTTATTTCAAGTTTTTAAAATGTAACGCATAAAGGAGATTTCTTAAATGTAATCCGTAGTTACATAAAAGTCCGCCTTTAGGTGTGAAGTGGTTTGTATGTGTATCCTCGGTTCCATGATTCGCGTCAGTTTCGGGCAGTTATTACGGTATGGCTGATGTTGGCCTAAGTTTAGATGACATAATTAAAAGATCAAAATCCTCAGGAATGAGAAGCAGAAGCAGAGGGTGAGATTTTTAATTTCCAGAAATCAATAATTAATTTCGCTCTATTGTAGCTGCTACGTTATCGATTTCTGTATAACCTTAAAAGAACGAGTCTAGCAATTACGAAAAAGAAAATTTCTCGCATAAAATATTGTCTGACGATATTTCTCAAGATTTTCCACTTCATCGACAGCGTTCTCTTTTTTTTTTTTACAAATTTTTCTGTCATTTCGTTGGTCCAGCAAGTTCATTTTATAATTTGCGATTAATGAAAAAAATGTATCTCAAGTTGAAAGCTGTTCTAAAATGTAAAGTCATAATTATCATAATTGGTTACAAATTTTTGCTCTCTTCTTCACAGATTCTGTAGATAGCCGTTATTCGTATATGTATGTTCTCTCAATATTTCATTTTCAAAAGTATATATTGCGAATATTATTTATTGTAAAAAAACTTACTCCGATTAATCTATACGTACTAATATGTAATTCTAGTTTGTATAATTAACAATATCCTTTGGTATGATATTGCATTGAGAAAAATTAAACATCACAAGCGTGAGATTAATTATAATTTTTGTCAATTTTTATATAGTGTTCGAAGAGGTATTAACAGGGGCGCGCGTGCTAATGGTTCGTTGAGAGGACGAGGTTCGCAAGTTATTACTGATGCAAGATTTAAAATCATACAGAAAAATCGAGAGAAGCTTACAGATGCGAGAGATAAGCTTGCTGAAATTGCCAAACAGAGCGATGCTAGACTAAAGTTGGACAAGATTCGTGCATCACAGTTTAAAAAGATAGAAGCTCAAATATCTGGAATATCTCAAAAAACAGGTCGTAATGGAAGACTGTCTTTATCAACCAATAAAATGCCTCCAATTATGTCACATACCGTGCCACCAAATATTCCAAATAATTACATGCCACCACCTACTAGAGCAGTGGGTTATAGGCCACCACCACTTGCAGAATCTCATTACATGGGAGATATGAACATGGATTTTATTGATGGTACACGGATATACTCATTCAACGCAACTTGCAGTGAATAACATATAGCTGTACTTAATACCATTATATTTATTAGATTATATGATGGATTCAGCACCTTTAAGAAGAACTGTAAGCAATGAGTATGCTCCTACACCACCCCCTCCACCTCCAGCATTCAGTATTAAGCCAGCAACTTCTTCATACACATGGGTAAAACCAACAAGCAGTAATGTAATAAGAATTGTACCTCCTCGTAAACCCGATGAAGATCGAGAACGTGAAAGAGCAAGAGATTATAAAGTAATAACACGTTTTCCAATGGTAATTGTTATTAGTAACACACTGCGTTACTAATTATTGTTATTGTATGCTGTTTATAATGTTAATTCAATTTTGAATTATTAAACTATTCCTAATTAATGATTTCAGACAAAACCTGCTTCTCCTTCCTACAAAGAAGATTGGAGTTTTGGCACAAAATCACGGTATATATTTTTAATGTTCTCAACTGTTATTATACATAATATCTGACTTTAATGTTATCTTTATAGGACTATATTAGCTGAAGATGCATCAGATTCAAAGTATTACGATTCAAGAAGTCATAGAGACATTGGAGTGAAATCAAGATTAGATTCGGTTCCAAGTAAATCGCGAAATATGGGTGTTGTCCCCCGTACTAAGATAAGTTCTAGTTCGTCAACGCAATCAACCGGTTTTCGAATTGTAGTATCGAATTTGCAAGCGAATGTCACTCAAGAAGATATCAAGGTATAATGTCAGAAAACGTTAAGTGTATTCGATTTTAGCTTAACAAAAATATTTGTATATTTTAGGAATTATTTGAAGATGTAGGAGAATTGTTAGTGTCCCGATTAGTACGACCAGGTACGGCGGAAGTAATTTATAAGACATTAAAGGATGCTACTAAAGCTGTTGAAACTTATCACAATAGACAATTAGATGGACATCCTATGAAGTGTCTCCTCGTAAATCCACGACCAAAAAATAATCCAACCGGACCAGCTGTTAGGTCTTTTACAGAGTAAGTATTTAAGATTTTGTTATATTTTCTATGATCGTGAATCTTGAATAACGATGTTATAAATATGTTATTACAGATCCAGAAGAAGCGTTAGTTCAAGTTACGTACAACCAAGCTTAGGAGCAGTACATCGTGCACTGTTCGATGATTCTTAATCAAATATATCGACTTTAATCAATTTTAATATCAATTAAATGCCATATATAGTGGCAAAAGTTTTTATTCTAAATATTTCTAAAAGAGGGGGAAATAAGAAAGAAAACAAGAGATTAAAAAACCGTATAATGCATAGAGAAAGGAGTTCCGAGTGAAATTTGTATTTATATAAAACATCACGTATCTTATTTTTAATTTGTATATTGTAATTGAACGAAATCAGTGTAATAGTAAATGAATTGGACGTTACTGTAAACGACAAATCTAAGAATGCTTATTGTATATTTAATATAGTCAAATAAAATAACGGGTACTTAGGAACTTTTAATACTTCGTTGTCAACGAAGTTTCAAAAACTGAAAAAAAAAAGAAAAGAAATTATTGCATTATACTGGTGTTACAGGTTTCAGAAATATATAATACTGATTTTTCAGAATATTTTACGTAACGGTAAATAAGAGAAATGACAAGGCTTTTTACAGACGTTATAGAGAAAGGAATTAGGTGTTATTGCGATAGAATATGACGACTATGATCAAGATTTTATTTACTCGGTATAAGATGATCACAATATTATTATTGTAATTTATAGCTATGAAATATAAAAGCTAATACTCTGTACATGTTATTGATGGAATGCACTAACTTTTGAGTTGTTTTGGGAATAGGTGTTACGTCATGGAGGGAAGTCCGAGCAAGTATTTGGAATAGTTTTGACGATTATAATTCGACATAGTAAATGGCACATAAATAATTTTATTCCTGGTTTACATGTACAATTTCTAAAGAAAAAAAAACGAACTCGCGAGGCACGATTCGATTTATCTTGCTCATAAATCTCTTGTAGATATCATTGTCGATATAATTATATATATATATATGTGTATTAACGTTATGTACCTTTGTTACCCACGCACATTCACATGAAAAAACATATACAATTAAGATACAAAATACAATAAAAAAATTAATGTCAAATAGTTTAGTACCTAGTGCATACGTTTACGCATATAATAACCGCTTCTCTTAGATATTCACGAAATATGTTTAATTAGCACTGATGATCAATACTGAATGATTACCTTTGAAATACATAATTTAAATCCTGCCCTGTCTAAGTACTCGCTCGACATTAAACTCAACAAATTTCTCGAAACTTAATCTCACTTGACTATATATATATATATCTTACGTATAAAAGTCTTGTTTTCCCCCTTGTTCCAACGTACATTCGCGCGCGATATTTTAGAATAATTTTAACTTCTACGATGGTTACTGATTCTAGATTTATTTGGCAATCGAAGAACTTCCGCGTACGACATTTCTAAACGTTTCAGCCGTGCGACCTCCTCCGATGCTGTGCTCGGCTTATAGTCTCTGTACTCGAAACTGTTGTTGCGCTGATCGTTGCTGTTGCGTTGATGCACGTTGCTCGATTGTTTCCCAGAATTAGGCGACTCTTTCGTTTTGTTCGCGTAACTGTATCCGCCGTTGCATATGCCGCCGGCGTTTCCATTATTCTGTTCGGCAGCGGTGAAAGGCCTGAACTTCTTTTTCCCGCCGCTGCTCGACTTCGACTGGACGAACTTCGGGTTTGTCGTCGGGATCACATCGGGCGTCGTTGGTCTATCGTTATTATTATACGTTAATTTCCTACTGGTGTGCTTCTTCGATAATTTCTTCTTATAGTTGAACGCTATGTAATCCGTGCGATTTGTGTCGCGAATGATGTCGTTTCGAGTTTTCACCTGCGCGCTCGCGATGGTTTCGCTATTCCCGTTGCTCGACGAGACGGGAACCTGTACCCTGTAAGGTGGTTCAGACACAGCGGAGGAGAACATGGAAGAGGCGACGCTTTGATTATCGTCTGTCGTCTCGCTCGGCGCATCGTCCTGCAGCAGGGTCGACGACTGCAGCTGAGAATTGTTGCTCGTGCTCGTTGAATCGTCCAACAGTGGTAATTTCTCGCCCTCGTCTTTCGCCTCGGCCGCGCGTTTCAAAACGCTGAATATCTCGCTGAACAGTTGCCTGTACTCCGGTGTTTTCCTAAATCGACTCTCGAACGGGCTATTGTCGTCGTAGATGCTGAACTTGCAATCCTCGCCGTCTGCGATCGAGCAGAGGAACGATCCGGGCCTTTCCTCCGTTTGCGTCGCTTTGTTGCTCGTCTCGTCGGAGAATCCCGACGACGAAGTCTCGGCCTCGGAGAAGTCGGTCGGCGTAGCGGAAAATATCTTCTTGCCGCATGTAATCTCGGTTTTCGCACGTGCGCCGACACCGTTGCCGCTGGCCGATTTCGCCGCAGGCTCTTGCTGAGCGCTTTCCGTCTCCGACGTCGGATTCTGAAAGCTGTTAAATTCACCGGACATTTCTAACTCTTCTTGCAACGACATCGGCGTCGGCACGCTGTCCTTTCGTCGGAGCGCCGAGCGTCTTTGAACCTCGAGCAAAGCTTGGTACTTCTCTACCAGCACTCTGTACGGGTTCTTTAAATCGCTCGATACTTCGTTTTGGTCGTTCGACTCCTGAAAATGATATAATTCGTGTTTTACAGATGTGGACATATCTCGGGAGTGGTGCGGCAAATTTTTTTGAATGCAAAAATAAACGAGGTGAGATAACAGAGAGAAATTACTTGATTTTTGACATTTCGTACATTTGTCACTGTCTATGAACTGTCTATCAATGAACGGAAGATCAAGATTTCTTTGTTTCTTTTTTTATCTCGTAGAGCAAGTTAGCGATGCAGCTAGAACTGATATGAAAAGAGAAAAAAATCTGTTCTCTCTGAAAAAATTGTTATTAAAATTTGAACTTTAAACTTACTTGGAGAGAGTTACTAATGAAAGAAAAAGAAAGAAGAGAAGGTATTAAAGGCAAATTAGCGGTATATTTAAAAAGCGAGGACCATCGGATGAAAGATGAAGGAAACGCCAGATTTATAGGATATTAAATAAAAAAGCGATATTTGTTGTAAAAAATATGTTTTATTCAAGATCATATAAATCTGGCACTTACATTGTACAGCGCAATTTTAATAAGATACTTCGACTAGATGTATCACTAACAATGTTCATTCATGCTGAAAAGTGTCGAACTAACAGTGTCAGAAAAGTAAGTACGGACGAAGCGAAACTTAATTCTAAAAAAAAAAAAAATAAGAAGAAAAAGTAGAATTAAGCAGCATCTCATAAAATCCGATCCTATTCGAAATTTTACCACCATAATCACGCGACTTATTCGCTTATTTCGTTAAATTCAACACAGTCTTTATCCTTTTTATCCTTTGGAAATTAAAACTTTTTCTTTTCAACGTTACGTCAATGTCAATAGATTTTAGAAGATATCACTTAGTTTCCTCGTTTGTTAATAGAAACATGCAAAAAAAAAAAAAAACAATGTTCTTCTCATTGTAGTACGTGCCATTTTTTCCTGTCGTCATCATTCTAATTTAATAGGTACTAACCTTTGTTAAAATTATTACGTTATAGTTACTATACTCTTCATAATGTAAGTGCTCAGTTATAGTTTTCGTTGTGCTTTTCCTACACCAGTTTTTTTCTTTTTTTTTTTAACGAACATCCTTGAAAAAGTTCAATAACGCGCGTCTGACTATTTCCGTTTCCGGAAATTCATCAAATTATGGTACAAAAATTAGGAACAATCTGAATAGTAAAATCTCTAAGATAGAACTACTACTACTAGAAAAGCTAAAGAACTAAATGTAACGTATGCATAGTTACAATAGTTGCTGGTACAAAGATGAATACGACAATCATTGTTCAACGAAAGATGAAAAAAAAAAAAAACTGACAATAATTCGTTAGATTTCTGATTACAAGAATTTTTCGATGAGAATCTTGGTCGAATGACAAATAAAGCTGTTACAAACGTCAACACTTACATTTTGCATAAGAAAATTTCGTTTTAAACAGTAGTAGATTTAAGCATCGATCATATTGCTTTGAATATTAATATTCAAATTGAGTAGTAATAAAATTGATAATTGAATAATAATAAAATTAATAACAATTGAATAATATTCAATATATAATTATATTCAATATAATTATAATTATATCCAACATATAATTACGTTGAATATAATCATATTCAATATATATCATAATGTTCAATCGTATTATATTCACATTGAATATTAATATTTGAATTTTAGAAAAATTCAAAATATGAAGTTTATCATTTCCTGCGAAAATGTTATTTGGCAAGTAGATATCTTTCGTCATGCGACAAGTGAAATACAAGTCTCTCTCTCTAACTCTTGAATTACACAGCGTTTCATATATCATGGTATTTTAAAGCAGCTTTTTGCTACTCCATAACGATAGGATTCTCTTTAAAATGAAAACTGGTATTTGAAACGGTTTCAGCAACAACGGTACAACACACTCGTTATTTATGTACCATATCGTATGAAAGAAAATGAAAATTAACGACGGCGTTTTCCATATATACGCGAAAGTTGTCCACAACAGCGTATGAAACTCTTTATTCTCTTTTTTTGCCTCGGATTTCATAATCTTTGTTGAGAGTGTTTCCTAAAGCAAATAAAATTAAATTACTTACGACTCTGCTTTGTCGAACTTTGGAAAAACTTGTATATCTTTGGGTATGAAACACAGCGAGGAATAAAAAGTATCGGCCGTACAGACCGGTATTCCTCTGAAATACTGTAGAAATACCGCAGAGAATGTCATTCGCAAGAATTTTATTTTCTACGAATTTTCTACAGAATTCCAGAACTAGAAGCTAGTCTGTACCGAATATTTCTGTTCGTCGCTATATCAGGATCGTGGTTCAATGTCTACATACGTCTACTTTGCTCGAATCATAATTGTATCGTTTGAGCATTATTTGCGAAGCATACAAATAATGTATGAGATAAATATCGCCAAGAAAGAAGTAGGATAATGTAATTGAAGCAAAGTCGGAAAGCGAAGAGGAGGAGAGACATTTCATGCGCACAATAGATTGATAGCTGCTTGATAGAGCAAGCATTACGCACAAAATGAACATAAAAGAGAACAGTTACCTGAGTAACAGATTCGGTGTCCCGTTGACTATCATTTATCAGCGACTCAGCCATACTAATGTCGTCGTATTCTTCCTGGTTTAACATTACCGAGAGTTCGTCATGCGTTTTCGACTCCATTCCACGTAAGCATCGGCCACATAATTGACCTCGTCTATGCAAATTGCAACAAAATTTCATGGATAAATTTTCAAGTGAACAACGATACTTCTGATCCCTTACACGCGCAAATTTCACCTCGGTTTATCGTCGAAGATAATTACATTCTTCACAATAATTAAAAAAAAAAAAAAACTTACTTATGAGATATCTTTTGAATTCATAAAAAATTGGTCGATAAAGTACTTGGCTGGACTAAAAATAATTTACATAGAGATCACGTGTATATATAAGCGATTAAAAAGGCAAGATACGTGTTAAAGTACCAAAGTGCACAGAAAAAAGAGAAAAATTATACGAAAGACGTTTACAGACGTTAGAAATATTTTATCATTTTCAATGATATATTATAATTTCCAATAATACTCACCTGACTTCCTCGAGCGTGTTTATTTCCTCTTGAAGATTTTTCACGTCTTGTGCCTTGCTACGCAACACGTTTAATTGTTCCTCTAATGCGTTATTTTCTTGCAATAAAGTAGCTAACTGTTGCCCAAGCTCGGTGACTTTCTTTTGCTCTCTTGCTCTTTGACTTCGTGCCTCCTGCAATTGTCTGAGCAGTTCCGTCATTTCCTCGTCGTTTGTTGGAATTGTTGAATGTTGAAGTTGCCGAACGTTCGAGTCTGTAGCCGATTCTTGGAAAGTTTTCTGGCCAGATGGGGCAGCGCTCTGAGAAATTTCACGTTCGAAGTGTTAACAAATAATTTCCAATAATATCTGCGCATATTGTTTTCGTTGATTTATAAATACAAATTATAAATAATAAGTTTAAGCATTACGGAGTATTTACTGGTACATTAGTCATCGGTCATTGTTTCAGTCGTAAAGCATTAAAATTTATTCTTTATGCTACGTTTAACAAGTTGAAAATTGCTTCGCAAAAATTCTTTTTATAGATGATATGAAAAAAATGCTAAATAACGTTTAATTAGTCAATTAAAAATTGGCGCTCATTATTTTGTTGCCCAATTATGCACATTTATTTTTCATTCATGTTTCGCATACGAAGAAGCCATGACACAGCGATTTTTTTTTTTCTCGTGGCGCACAAGGCAATTAATAAGCAGAAATAAATTTTCAACAACTCTATTGTTCAACTGGAATCACTTCGTTCCACTTATCTGCGGTTTATTAATCGTCATTCATCGTAACGATTGCCACGATTTTGCCAACCATTTTCTCCAATTTAATGAAAAGATATATACTTCGAATAAGAATTAGCCAATTTCTCTGCGAATGAAAACTTTTTTTCTTTACTGCAACTTCTTGCCGAGTACAAACTCGCTCGCGGTTGGTAAAAATAATTTTTATCGTCTATTCTAGCTGAAGGAGAAAAAAAGATTTCGTAAAATATTTTCTTAAAAAATTAAAATTAAAAAAAATTAAGTTAAGAGCACCATAGTATATTTCTGCAATAGAGTTTCCTTTGAAACAAAGCGAGAGGGGATCGCTAGGAAGCGGTTCAGTATCAAATGATAGGGATAGAAATTTCATCGGGAAATTAAACGATGTTTGAACGATGAAATTGAGATTTTCACTTTTTTTACAACTTAGCAGTAAATACGGAATAACCGATGATTATCGAAACTTATCTAAGGATCATGCAAAATGAATTCTATGAATATTAATAACCTGTTGTATGCTGCCACCTTGCGTGACCGATGCTTTCCATAGAAAGGTTTGTGTTTGTGCGGTGTTTGTCGATTGACTCGCAGTCTGTTGCCGAAGCAGACTTTCATGTTGCTCGTTTATCTCGTCGATTTTCCTTTGCAGTTCCTCGCACCGAGCTTCCAAACTCTCAATTGTCAAACACTGACTGTTGACAAGTATAACAAGAAGTATTTATCAATTAATTGTAACAAATTGAACTACCGTACATTATTAATATCGATTTACAAAACATTAATAAGATATCATGTATAATCAACATTAGACATTGTGTTCATATACATAAAGAAATGAAAAAAGATTAAAAATTATTATTACATTCATATGTGCATATGTGTTGAAAATTATTATATATTCATATTATTACAAGATATTTCATCTTCATTCAGTCTAATGTTAATTAATTTCAAAAGTGAATTTTGTTTTCGAACACAAATTATTAACACTTTACCGACCGACAGCGGTAAGTAATGGACGATTAATAGGCTATCGGTCGGTAAAGTGCTAAAATATATAAATATATTATTATACGATATCAACACTTTACCGACCGATGGCGATAAGTAATAGACGATTAATAGGCTATCGGTCGGTAAAGTGCTAAAATATATAAATATATTATTATACGATATCAACACTTTACCGACCGATGGCGATAAGTAATAGACGATTAATAGGCTACCGGTCGGTAAAGTGTTAACTAAATGTACAATGAACGCAATGAAGCTGAGTAACAGTAAATGATCATACCTCTTGATTAATTTCTTATCGCTGGTGTTCTCAATTACAAGACGATGATTTGCACGTTCCAAATCCTGGATACTGACTTCCAATTGTTCATAAATCTTCAATCGCGAATCATTCACCTCCCTCAATGCGGCCGTTTGTTTCTTCATATACTGCAGACGCATGTTTCAATGTTAATTAAATGACTGCCGCTGTTAGTAGAGATATACTTGTAAAATCTTGTAAAACCGGCGAGAATTTACCTCTATTTCTTGCGCTTGTTCCTCGACGGTGGACTGATGCGTTTTGATAATATTCTCTAATTCCTTGTTCCGTTCTAAAAGCGTTTTACCAAGTTCTGCCGCCAGTTGTAAGTCTGAAATTGCAAGTTCCTGATTAAAGTTAGGGAATTTTCTTGGAAAATTTCGCGTAAAAATTCTTTGGCTATGAACGTATCGCGAATTTTGTTCCCTTTTCTTCGTAAAAAAGTCACACGACGAAAAGAGAAAACACATACGACACTACGAGGCTAATCATTTTTTAATAATGCTAGAAATTTAAGGGGAAAAAGAAAAAGTTTTCCCAGCTGTAATTATACAAATCTACGTGTAGATTATCGCGCGTAGTTTAAACAGAATGACTGGTTAAACACTGGAATATCCGGAAAATTTCTCCCATATCCATTAAACATCATTCTCCATACATCCCAACGGTCATTAAAAAGACATTCGTTTCTTCTTTTGTACCTGTACCGGGATATCCCGGTATATTAATTCATTTAAAATGTTGCGAGTGAATAAATTCAACAAACAATTCAACAAACTTCCCTGTCCGTGAAAATGTTTCCCATCGATCGCGTGTGTTCTATCGTAATCGTGGAATTTCAAATCATTTGACAAACAATAGTCCTCCCTCGAACATAGCGTACAAAAATAGCAAAATATGTAGAGTAATGTGAAAACAGCAATTCTAAATTATCAGACTTGTCGTCTCGGTTTCTTTCGAATATATATATAATAAAAGTGGTATTTCGAATATATATATATATATAATAAAAGTGGTATTTGAATATATATATATATATATATATATATATATATATATATAAAAGTGGCATTTGAATATATATATATATATATATATATAATAAAAAGGATATTCTATATATATATATATATATATGTAATAAAAGTGGTATTTCGAATATATATATATATATATATACATAATAAAAGTGGTATTTCGAATATATATATATATATATAATAAAAGTGGTATTTCAATATATATATATATATATATATATGTAAAGTGGATATTCGAATATATATATATATATATATATAAAATAAAAGTAGTATTTCGAATATATATATATATATATATATATATAATAAAAAAAAATATTTTAATATATATATATATATATATATATATATATAAAATAAAAGTAGTATTTCGAATATATATATATATATATATATATATATAATAAAAGTAGTATTTCGATATATATATATATATATATATATAATAAAAGTAGTATTTCGAATATATATATATATATATATATATATATATATATATATATATATATATATATGTAATAAAAGTGGTATTTCGCGCGTGCGAAACGTCGATTCGTTAATTTATGTGTATGTTAATTATATGTAACAGATCTGAACGCGATCAGGTCTACGGTTAACATGTCTGGGGCTGATTACGAGCCTCTCTCTCGTTAACGATGATGAAACGATCGCGTGACGAAGGATCGAGAGTCGCGATTGATTTGAAACGATAAAACACGAGGATGTTCCAAACAGTTGAACTTGACGGTGAATGTCTCGGTTCGATGCATTTCCTCTGTTTGAAACTGGCGCCCTCCAGCCTTAACACCAAGAACTAAATTGGTATTTTCTAAAAAAAACGCGACCAATTTATAATTTTTCTTAGAAATTTTGTAGACACGTGAACAGTGCATTTTTAGAGATTTGAAATGAGTTTTTGCGATGATATATCTATAGGTGTAGATTGTTACCGTAAAGCTTTTCTATTTTTTCACCTTAATGTCTCCGATGGAAAGTTTCTTAATCGTTGGACAGGTATCTCGACGCGTCGAAGATCTCTCAACTGGAAGGTGTTTGCAAATTGTGTACAGAGAAGAAAGAACGACAAGCTGCTCCATCGGTTTTAACGCGTTCTCACGCGCACACGTCTAACGCGCATGCGTTTGATGCGCAAACGTTTAACGCGCATGTGTCTAACGCGCATGCGTCCAGCGCGATTTTCAAATACTGCGTTTGCATCGAACGTATGCATCAGAGCTTCTTTCTTTTTTTTTTTTTTTTCGATTGGACGAAGCTTGAAAATCGCATGTAAATTTGCTTTTGCTCGATTGCTATAGCTATAAATATGTCTGAATCACAGTTTTAGAGCCAGAAGGAACAGACAGGGTGCGTTAGTTAGAGCTAAGGACCTTCACAGAGTAGTGAGAAAACGAGCCAACTACCGTTTTCTTCTTCCCATCCTTCACTGTCATTACTGTTTCCCGACTGGCAAACAGAAAAATGCGCAACGACAAATACCCATTCCCCTTTCATTTTTCCCTAATTCGCACGCAATGGGAAATCTCACGAGGATAATTGTAGCCCGTGGCTATTAACGCGACAGAATTTATGTTGTTTATTTTCTGCCTTGTCATTTTGCGTAATTATTGCCACTCATACGTTCATGGGTTTATCTTTAATTATATTTTATAATATAACGTAGATATTGTTATACTTTTTAATAATATTTTTAACGATATTTCGTTATTTTCGTTAGTGTAATATTATTCGTAAATTATTTATGCGATGACTATATAATTCACGTTCGAACGATATAAAGAGCTCAAAGATACGAATATTAATCATCGATATTTCCAAATATGAGATTATTTGTCTGGTAATGATTTACGTCACGGATTAATAATAATTAATAACAATTTATTCCAAGGTTTCTCTAAAGATCGAGTATGCAGTTTAATATAAGTCGAATATAAATGATTTATAATATAATGTAAATTGACATCACTTGAGAAGAAGAGAAACATTATACACTTTGCCAACACTGTTATCGATACGATATCTTTGATCACGTTTTGTCTTATAATAAATATTTTAGAATTCCGGTTGAATTGTCAATTGTTTCTATTTCATTTAAAAATATAGTTTCTTACGTGTATTATTAAGATACGTTTGTTCACTGAAATATCAAAAAGGCACGAATGCTAGGAGAAATTTTCGATATTCTATTTTCTTTTTATACTTTTATAACAGGACGATTTTAATATATCCGAGTATCTATATGGATTCTCATTTAAGCGATTACAATGAAACCACGAAACGAATTAATGTGAAGCACGTCGTTTTAAATCTCACGATCCAAGATATTTTTCGACGGCAACTAATTATCAAAAATTAGTTCGCGGCGTAGTGCAAAATCCTGGCATCAACTACAAAACACCAGTCTCTCGCACGTCATTATAAATCTCTTACCCTAAAAACCGTTTCAGATCAATTTGAGCAACACACGATCACTATCGAAACCTTTGTATCACTATAAAACCTTTATAAGCTATTACAATCTTTAAAAACTAAAATCTTTTAATAGTTACTAAAAGAAACTATATTAAAATCTTCGTATCACTGTAAAACCTGAATCACAAGCGAACAACACCGCTGCCCGAGCGAAATTTCTCATTTTCATATACCTTCTGGACCCTGAAGACACGACAGCTCGATAGAGTAATCCCAACAATCCAAGGAATTCATTTGCGTCTGTGGATCCCAGACGACATCCACGCTCGGCCCGCTCATCCTTTCCAGCTCCGGAGTAGTCCTCGATCTCTCGGAACTGCAGCTTCCTTCACTTTTCTTTTTTTTCCACCCTTCTAAACACTTAGCAGTGCTCGACCGACGAGCTCGATCGCTCGTCACTTAAAAAACGCGTTATCTAATCGTTGCGATCGATGCGACGATCGTCTCTCCGGGCGATCAGCAACACCAAAGATTTCGGCTCGGTCCCATCCAAGGTGGTACCGTACAAAGTCGCGTATGTACAAACGTTGCACGCGGAGAAGTCGGGTTATCGACCACAACCGGTTCCAACGAAGGTAGCCGGTCTTCTGTGAATCGCTAGGTAGCCGTGTGCAGCTCAAACGTCGAATGCCCATCCACTGCTAACCTGACTGACTCTCCCTCTCTTCACCTTTTTTCCTACCTGTCCCTTCTCTTTCCAGTCCACTCGTCGGTTCTATCTCTCTCTCTCTCTCTCACTCTGTCGCTCCCTTCTCACCTGCAATGCAACGATCTCTCCCCCTCCTTTTCCACCTGGTGTAATTCCCTTCTGGCGATGGCGAGCATCCTTCCTACATCGGGTATACTCTCACTCCCGCCACTTCTTCTTCTTCCTTTCCCTTCTTCCCATTCTGTAAACACGTATCTGTTTCTTTGCCGGGTACGTGTACATGCACCATCGGGCACACGTGCAAAAATTGCACGTCCCACTTTTCATCCCATCTTTTCCCAAGGGATCTCGCGCGTCATTTCGGCGGGATCACGGCGACGATATTTCATTTCACTTGCCGCGTGTGTTTCCAGTTCATCGCCGATCAATGGTGACCAGTAGTCACGGAGGATGGGATTTCCTGATTAAATGGCAATTACGCGTTCGTAAATGATTGAAATTTTGACCATTTTTTCGATCGAAGGAACTATGAATATTTATATGATTTACATAGTCGCGTGAAAATTTGAACAGCCTCTCGTGTAGAATCACATTAAATAAAAACGCGAGAAATCACCAATATAGAAGAGAATCAGTCTTCAGTCGTACGTATCTTCGAATTTTCTCAATCTTGTAAATAGAAAATTGGAGAAAAATAAGTAATGTGAAAAAGAAACATATTTCTCAACACAGAATGAAGATTCTAAACAATTAGATGGCGAACAAAATATCTTTCTATATTTAAAAATAAGTAATGTGAAAAAGAAACATATTTCTCAACACAGAATGAAAATTCTAAACAATTAGATGGCGAACAAAATATCTTTCTATATTTAAAAATAAGTAATGTGAAAAAGAAACATATTTCTCAACACAGAATGAAAATTCTAAACAATTAGATGGTGAACAAAATATCTTTCTATATTTAAAAATAAGTAATGTGAAAAAGAAACATATTTCTCAACACAGAATGAAGATTCTAAACAATTAGATGGTGAACAAAATATCTTTCTATATTTAAAAATAAGTAATGTGAAAAAGAAACATATTTCTCAACACAGAATGAAGATTCTAAACAATTAGATGGTGAACAAAATATCTTTCTATATTTAAAAATAAGTAATGTGAAAAAGAAACATATTTCTCAACACAGAATGAAGATTCTAAACAATTAGATGGTGAACAAAATATCTTTCTATATTTAAAAATAAGTAATGTGAAAAAGAAACATATTTCTCAACACAGAATGAAGATTCTAAACAATTAGATGGTGAACAAAATATCTTTCTATATTTAAAAATAAGTAATGTGAAAAAGAAACATATTTCTCAACACAGAATGAAGATTCTAGACAATTAGATGGTAAACAAAATATCTTTCTATATTTAAAAATAAGTAATGCGAAAAAGAAACATATTTCTGAACACAGAAGATTTTAAACAATTAGATGGCGAACAAAATATCTTTCTATATTTAAAAATAAGTAATGTGAAAAAGAAACATATTTCTCAACACAGAATGAAAATTCTAAACAATTAGATGGTGAACAAAATATCTTACTATATTTAAAAATAAGTAATGTGAAAAAGAAACATATTTCTCAACACAGAATGAAGATTCTAAACAATTAGATGGTGAACAAAATATCTTTTTATATTTAAAAATAAGTAATGTGAAAAAGAAACATATTTCTCAACACAGAATGAAGATTCTAAACAATTAGATGGCGAACAAAATATCTTTCTATATTTAAAAATAAGTAATGTGAAAAAGAAACATATTTCTCAACACAGAATGAAGATTCTAAACAATTAGATGGTGAACAAAATATCTTCCTATATTTAAAAATAAGTAATGTGAAAAAGAAACATATTTCTCAACACAGAATGAAGATTCTAAACAATTAGATGGTGAACAAAATATCTTTTTATATTTAAAAATAAGTAATGTGAAAAAGAAACATATTTCTCAACACAGAATGAAAATTCTAAACAATTAGATGGTGAACAAAATATCTTTCTATATTTAAAAATAAGTAATGTGAAAAAGAAACATATTTCTCAACACAGAAGAAGATTTTAAACAATTAGATGGCGAACAAAATATCTTCCTATATTTAAAAATAAGTAATGTGAAAAAGAAACATATTTCTCAACACAGAATGAAGATTCTAGACAATTAGATGGTGAACAAAATATCTTTTTATATTTAAAAATAAGTAATGTGAAAAAGAAACATATTTCTCAACACAGAATGAAAATTCTAAACAATTAGATGGCGAACAAAATATCTTTTATATTTAAAAATAAGTAATGTGAAAAAGAAACATATTTCTCAACACAGAATGAAGATTCTAAACAATTAGATGGCGAACAAAATATCTTTTTATATTTAAAAAGAAATAAGTAAAAATTTTTTCCACCAAAAAAAACCTCGAAAAGCTCTGTTGTCGAGTCACAGCTCGAAGAGTGTGTGAGAACACGAACAACTCGACAATTGAATAATAGGTATGAAAATCGTAGGAAAGATGATCGAACGAGGCGCGAAGATTCACAAGTGGGCATGTCGGGTTGATCGCGAGATCTCTTCCTCGCGAGTCCGTGGAGAGGCCACTTCCTCGTGGTATTTCGACTGAAATAACCCCCGATGACCTCGAGGCCCCCAATGAATCGATTCTGCCGGCGAATACTTTCTCCTCGGGCATGCCTCGAAACGTGAAACGTTATTAATCTCTTCATCGGCCGAAATAAAAGAGACGAGGCTATTGTTGGCGTGGACCGAGAACGGCGCAGCCTTCCAGCAGGCGTACCAACCAACCGTGCACAGGTGCACCTATATGTGCACGGAGCGGCGCGACCTTTCGAGACCACCTTTCGGTGTGAAAAACCGCCTTGAGAAGATATTTGCTGATATTAACTGGAGTACGTACGTCAGCCTAACTGGACCATTATCGCTCTACAACACCACACCCTCGATCTCTCGTTGAAGAACGTGTGTACATTCGCGAATGTGTGTATCACATTGCTATTCGGTTTATACAATAATAACAAAGCATGCAACTTGCACGTGGAGCTTGCCTCCGACGTAATTTCACAGTTGGATCCTCTAGCTGCTCGGCGCGAGTGTGGGAATTCGTTGGCGTTTACGGGTTCGAATTGTACGAGTACAGTGTCGATCGACAATCTCCATACTGATGATTTCCATACTTTCTACCCTTGTTGTTTTCATCGATCGGGTTCCCCGTTAACCGCTCGCTGCTCCTCTAATTGATGCTCCATCCGAACTTTCTGTTCTATTTTACATCGGCTCCGTAGCAAGCGGAGATTCCATTGAATCGAAAGCGATCCGACGAGCGGGGAAGAGCGGGCCGCGATGTAAAAATTTTCGAAGAACCGTTCTGTCGGCAATGAACGAGTGAAGCTCAGAGCGAACGAAGCGAGCGAAGGGAAACCAAGTATACTTCAACGTAGGGAAATGGTCGATGAAAAGTGTGGTTTGAACGAAAGTGTGTATTTCACCAAGCCGTTTTCACGAAGACGAATCGCGCTCTCGCGCTGCAACGACGAAACCATTCTATTTTCACTCGAAACGACCGGTGCAGGGAAAAAAATTTGCCACCGGTTCAAATGAATCCTGTGAGCCGTGGAAGTACGTGGGCTTGGTTCCCATCATTGTGCCGAACAGAGCATAAAGCATACGCGCGACGTTCTAGGAGTATTTCTCTCTCTCTATTTCGAAGACGATAAATGGCGCGCCATAAATTCCACAGGTCTCTGTTGTCCTGGATATTACTGTTTATTCTCGCATACACGCTCGTGAATACGTGTCATTCTCAGCGAGAAGCTGAGCTTGATTCAGCCGCGAGCAAGAAGCGGGCCATTTGATTGACGAAAATCGAGAAATCGTCGAAATTTTTCTAACAAGATATACAATCGTCAAGTTTATTTCTGAAGCGAAACGAAGTATATTCCATTTTTAATTCCGTTCTCTCTTTTTTTTTTTTGACTGATTATATTTCACTTTTGATTTACGCGTAAATTAGAAAAAAAAAGAAAATGAAGTATTTGAAATTGCAATGATCATTTATCATATATTTGTTTATTTCTGAAGCGAAATGAAGTATATTCCATTTTTAATTCCGTTCTCTTCTTTTTTTTGACTTTTGATTTATGCGTAAATTAAAACAAAAAAAGGAAAATGAAGTGTTTGAAATTGCAATGATCATTTATTATATATTTATTTATTTCTGAAGCGAAATGAAGTATATTCCATTTTTAATTCCGTTCTCTCTCTCTTTTTTTTTTTGACTGATTATATTTCACTTTTGATTTACGCGTAAATTAGAAAAAAAAGAAAATGAAGTATTTGAAATTGAAATGATCATTTATCATATATTTGTTTATTTCTGAAGCGAAATGAAGTATATTCCATTTTTAATTCCGTTCTCTTCTTTTTTCTGACTTTTGATTTATGCGTAAATTAAAACAAAAAAAGGAAAATGAAGTGTTTGAAATTGCAATGATCATTTATCATATATTTGTTTATTTCTGAAGCGAAATGAAGTATATTCCATTTTTAATTCCGTTCTCTCTCTCTTTTTTTTTTTGACTGATTATATTTCACTTTTGATTTACGCGTAAATTAGAAAAAAAAGAAAATGAAGTATTTGAAATTGAAATGATCATTTATTATTACACCGTGCGTTTATGTTCATCGTTATCTACAAACTTGCCTCCTCCCGTGCAAAAAATTCGGTTCAACAGGTTTAACGACTTATTAAACGTATCTGCGACCACTTTCTACATTCTGCATACACATGCACAACCGTTATTATCTTTCTGTATTGAACACGGTTCTTCTAACACGAGCGTCTAAAATACCTTCACCTTTCCTTGAGCAAGCCAAGGGAAACGTAATGGAAATTATTTTATTCGTAAACGAGTGAATGTCTTCTGGTAATCGAAAAAATTTCTTCCTTCTGAATCTTCTGAAAATGAAAGTTTTACCTTCGTTTTCTTCTGGTTGCAATTTCAATTGCACGTAAATGTATGTAAAGCTTGAAGTCATGTCAAGTGCTATTAAGTGTTCTATCCATGGAACGATACGTTTAATTTCTGTAAATATCATAGTGTTATGTGACATAGTATAATAATATAATTATATCATTCAGTATTATATCATTCACGTTACAGTGAAAGCGCTTTCCTTATTTCATAGTAGATATTATCTGATATTCCTAACTAGTAGATATTATCTGATTAACTATGTTAATTTAAATACACCATACAGCCGATTTTGCGACATAATTTCTGATTATTCGACTGAATCGACCGAAATAAATCGAACCTTCGTCACGTGAACTAAATTTTAGAAGCGAATGAATCTTTCGAAAATATTTCTGAACATTTACAATCGTTCAAACGTTGTCTAACACTTTAAAAGGTGTTGAAAGGTGAGTTAAGAGAGTGAGTTAAAAGTGACAGAAGTGAATTTTCATAATAATCATCTGTTTTCACAGCATTGTCCAAAAGCGTTGAAGACGATAAAAGTTAACTTCCTTCGAACTTCTCCGAAAATCAAAAAAAAAAAAAAAAAAAAAAGAAGAAGAAGAGAGAGGATAATCCAACACTCTTCGTTCATAATCGAGATGAGAGATCGTTGTACTTACACGCTCCGAGAAATCTCTCCTTCCCACGAGCCAGAAATCACGAAGAAGAAAAAAATAAAAGAAAAAACAATGCACGTAATAATAGCGCGCCTGATCTTATCCAAACGTAACCTGTCGAAAATCCAATAATCAAATAATTGAAAACGATCGGCAAGCACGCGCGTGTGAAATGAAGAGAGAAGCTTCTTCTTCGTCGAATGCAAATAACGAAAGTCCCGCAGAAAGTCCAGGAGAGCCTGTCTACGTCGACACGCGACGATTCTTCAAGCAAGTAAGTGCAACGACGACAACCGATGCTCATCTCGATTGCGGTCAATTAATTGCCGGAAGACTCTCGGTGGCTCTCGATGGAGATATAATTGATTGGAGATCGCGAGCTGGCTATTAGCGAGAGACACGGAATAACGCAATAATCCGCGGCGCAGCCTTTCTACGCGCTTGTGTGATCGTAATGCATCGGCCAACGAGTCGACATGCTACTTTGATTGATATAATGTGGTATACCTGTAGCTGGTGTGGATACTTGCGATTTATGAGCATCTGAGCATCGTCATTCACGAGCACCATCTCGCGAAAGTATTCGAACGGTTATACATAAACGGTTTTCACAAGCAAATGATGATTTATTTTTCGAATTTGAAGGGTGTTATCTATTATGTTTTGAAAATTTGTAGAGAGAGAAATTGAAAAAAGTACGCGATAAAAAAATTAGGGATTTATCTTGGCCCGCCTTGTGTTACAGGAAATATATAGAAATATATAGGAATCATTGAAATATGTGTAGAAGTTAGAAAAATCTTTACAAGTAATTAATTAACGTTGTAATTACGTATTATTGTCTTACTTTATGTTTCAACGTAAACGATGGACGGACTTGTACGTTGATACGATTCTTCGAGTAAGTGAGATAACTCGCGTAAGTAACATACATTTCACAAATATATTTTACAAATGTACAGGGCCAGAAGTTTCTTCCCACCTATTTTTTTTTTTTTTTTAATAAAAGATTAAAACAATATTCAAGTTCAAACACGTGATTTTATTCTATTATTATGTTTTGAAAATTTGTAGAGAGAGAAATTGAAAAAAGTACGCGATAAAAAAATTAGGGATTCATCTTGGCCCGCCTTGTGTTACAGAAAATATATAGAAATATATAGGAATCATTGAAATATGTGTAGACGTTAGAAAAATCTTTACAAATAATTAATTAACGTTGTAATTACGTATTATTGTCTTACTTTATGTTTCAACGTAAACGATGGACGGACTTGTACGTTGATACGATTCTTCGAGTAAGTGAGATAACTCGCGTAAGTAACATACATTTCACAAATATATTTTACAAATGTACAGGGCCAGAAGTTTCTTCCCACCTATTTTTTTTTTTTTTTAATAAAAGATTAAAACAATATTCAAGTTCAAACACGTGATTTTATTCTATTATTATGTTTTGAAAATTTGTAGAGAGAGAAATTGAAAAAAGTACGCGATAAAAAAATTAGGGATTCATCTTGGCCCGCCTTGTGTTACAGAAAATATATAGAAATATATAGGAATCATTGAAATATGTGTAGACGTTAGAAAAATCTTTACAAATAATTAATTAACGTTGTAATTACGTATTATTGTCTTACTTTATGTTTCAACGTAAACGATGGACGGACTTGTACGTTGATACGATTCTTCGAGTAAGTGAGATAACTCGCGTAAGTAACATACATTTCACAAATATATTTTACAAATGTACAGGGCCAGAAGTTTCTTCCCACCTATTTTTTTTTTTTTTTAATAAAAGATTAAAACAATATTCAAGTTCAAACACGTGATTTTATTCTATTATGTTTTGAAAATTTGTAGAGAGAGAAATTGAAAAAAGTACGCGATAAAAAAATTAGGGATTCATCTTGGCCCGCCTTGTGTTACAGAAAATATATAGAAATATATAGGAATCATTGAAATATGTGTAGAAGTTAGAAAAATCAATACACAGATAGCCATTTGAGGCACATAATAGTAATCATCGAATACGGCATTGAATTGAAAATGAACGAAATGTTTCATGGAACTGAAGAGTTGGAAATTTTATACAGAATAGAGAGAGTCGATCAGTTTTTAGTTTTTAGGAGCTCGTGTATTTATATCAAAGCCATCGCTAAAATCGTCGATCCGAAAGAGGACAGCGAGTCGAACGCTGCGAAAAAAGCATGAACACACACGGTAACTCGCTTTCAAACTACGTGCAAATTTATGCGCATTAATTCGAATCGATAAAACGCGGCTCTTCTGGTACTTTCATGAAATTGCCCATTAGCGTTTCGCGCCAAAGCACCAATGCTGCAGTAACATTAACGTCGTCGAACATTATTGAAAGAAGATCAGTGAAAGAAGAAGTGCTGCTTCACTGGAAATTATTTGGAAAATTATTTGGAAAAGATTCGGAATATAATTTATTCTGTAGTTTTCGAAATGTTAATATTTTATTATTTCTTTATTATTAATTCTGAATTCGATAATAATTTTTTTTTACATTTCCCTGCAGCACTGTTCAAATTTCAATATTTTGAAATTTTAATACTTTTCGATTATTAATTCTGCATTCGATAATAATTTTTTTTTACATTTCCCTGCGGCACTGTTCAAATTTCAATATTTTGAAATTTTAATATTTTTCGATTATTAATTCTGCATTCGATAATAATTTTTTTTTACATTTCCCTGCAGCACTGTTCAAATTTCAATATTTTGAAATTTTAATATTTTTCGATTATTAATTCTGCATTCGATAATAATTTTTTTTACATTTCCCTGCAGCACTGTTCAAATTTCAATATTTTGAAATTTTAATACTTTTCGATTATTAATTCTGCATTCGATAATAATTTTTTTTTACATTTCCCTGCGGCGCTGTTCAAATTTCAATATTTTGAAATTTTAATATTTTTCGATTATTAATTCTGCATTCGATAATAATTTTTTTTTACATTTCCCTGCAGCACTGTTCAAATTTCAATATTTTGAAATTTTAATATTTTTCGATTATTAATTCTGCATTCGATAATAATTTTTTTTACATTTCCCTGCAGCACTGTTCAAATTTCAATATTTTGAAATTTTAATATTTTTCGATTATTAATTCTGCATTCGATAATAATTTTTTTTTACATTTCCCTGCAGCAATGTTCAAATTTCAATATTTTGAAATTTTAATATTTTTCGATTATTAACTCTGAATTCGATAATAATTTTTTTTACATTTCCCTGCAGCACTGTTCAAATTTCAATATTTTAACATTTTAGTAATTTTAATTATTAACTCTGAAATCGATAATAATTCTTTTTACATTTCCCTGCAGCACTGTTCAAATTTCAATATTTTGAAATTTTGACATTATTCAATTATTAATTCTGAATTCGATAATAATTATTTTACATTTCCCTGTAGCACTGTTTAAATTTTAATATTTTTCGATTATTAATTCTGCATTCGATAATAATTATTTTACATTTCCCTGCAGCACTATTCAAATTTCAATATTTTAACATTTTAGTAATTTTAATTATTAACTCTGTAATCGATAATAACTCTTTTTACATTTCCCTGCAGCACTGTTCAAATTTCAATATTTTGAAATTTTAATATTTTTCGATTATTAATTCTGCATTCGATAATAATTTTTTTTTACATTTCCCTGCAGCACTGTTTAAATTTCAATATTTTGAAATTTTAATATTTTTCAATTGTTAATTCTGAATTCGACAATAATTATTTTACATTTCCCCGCGGCTACGAAAACGAATTGGAAAGGAGGATAGTAAATAGTAATTCTTTTGCATTTGCTCGATACACAGGCAAAATACGATTGGATTCGAAATTGACGCAAAAGGCCACAGCAAATTGAATATTGAATAACAGAGTTAATGAATAGAAGCATTATGAGCAGATGTCCCATTTAGTATAACGATGGAATTAGAAAGGAAGGTACGTATGAATATATATATATATATATATATATATATATATATATACACACACATACGATATAAATAAAAATTTAAATAATGGACAAAAGCATCGATGAACACATAATTATTATTAATTTCAGCTTAACGAGGGATCTTAATCTGGCTTGTAATCACGCGAGCTATTTTATCATTAAAATAAAGAAAGGAAGAAAGAGAAAGAAAAAAAAACAATATCCTATCGAAGTTCAATCAAGCCAGCTAATTGTATAGGAAAATAATTCGTTATTATCTTCGTGTGATCGATGTACTGACAATGTAACTACATAATAAACAGGGATGCGGCGAATGGCAAAGAGATTCTTATTTTCTAATGCTTTACGACCACGTAATTACACATTCGAAAGCCTGCTTCTTATGTTGCGCACGTATACACACACACACACACAAACACAGCGTGGACGTTCGTTCACATGTGAATGATAATTTAGGAAGAAGCGTGTCCCGGTGCAACTAGCGTACGGCGCGCGTTACGTGAAAATTACTGTCCCGACTGTAAACACCGACTGTGAATGGCTAGTTTTCACATGCTTAGGGTTTCGTTGTGCCGACCGGCTCTTCCGTACTAGAAACGAATATTTCGTTTATCGTTTGGATTTCATGCGAATTTAATTACAGACAATGAACAGCTTGAAAGAGGAAAACGACATTCCATGTCGCCGTGTGGAAACGTGCCTGTTGAAATCTGTCATCATGGTGGACATTAGACATCAGACGTTTCTCTTATATAAAAGAAGAACTTTAATTTCTTATTTATCGTTGACAATCGAAGCTACAGCTAATTCAGAGAAAGAATCGCTGCAAGAATAGCTTTAGAATGGGCTCGGAAACTTTCAATTCAATTTCGGATATTTTTCACACGTGACAAGTGAAGTCGAATTTTAGTACATACCTATACGTGAATTACTATAATCTCGTTCGGTGACCCAATGATACCGTTTCACGCGACAAGAGTTCGTTGATCGAAGAACGGATTAAAATTGCAGATCCTCGTTAGAGAGATGAAATATAAAATATCCTCGGTGAATTCTTTTCGTTTGCCATGCCACTTTACAAATTCACAATGTGAAATATCTGAGACGAACGCGACGAAGAACAACTATGCTTTCACTGGTAAAAAACCGCTTAATGGCGAGCACTTTATGCCGAGTCTACATTAGGCGATGCGTCGTTTTTCATCGACGTTTAAGGAGATTAGCCAAAAAAAAAAAAAAAAAAAAGAAAAGAAAAGAAAAAAGAAAAAAAACAATAAAACAATACGATACGAGAAACTGACTGCATTGTTTTAGAAAGGGAAATGCAAATAATTACACCAGACGGTTTTTGTTTACGTTAGTGGTTTCGTTAATTGAGAAACTAAGAGAACGGATGCTCATGTCCGTTGCGGTAAGAGTGTTTTCAGTATGGATTCCCCTGTTTTTCTTGAACACAGCTTCTGATGTTCATAAGCAAAATGATGTGTTTTTATTGTATCTTAATCACCTGCTTGTTGATACGTGCCAGATATCCTGCTTTTATGTCATGATTTAATAACATCAAATAATACTATAATGTAATAATAATGTCAATATAAATACTAATAATAATAGTGCTAATATGTATTGATATATATTAATATACTACTACACTATAAATAAATAATATTAGACAATATTAAATAATACTATAATGTAACAATAATATCAATATTATAATATTAATACTATAATGTAATAATAATATTAATATACTACTACACTATAAATAAATAATATTAGACAATATTAAATAATACTATAATGTAATAATAATATCAATATTATAATATTAATACTATAATGTAATAATATCAATACTATAATATTAATACTATAATGTAATAATAATATCAATATTAATATATTATTAATAATTAAATTATATAATAATATAAATATCAATATTAATATATTATTTAATAATTCAAATTATATAATAATATTAATATCAATATTAATATATTATTTAATAATTGTATAATATTAATACTATACTGTAATAATAATATTAATGTACTACTATACTATAAATAAATAATATTAGACAATATTAAATAATACCATAATGTAACAATAATATCAATATTATAATATTAATACTATAATGTAATAATAATATTAATAAACTACTACAATAAATAATATTATATTAAATAATACTATAATAACAATAATATCAATATTATAATATTAATACTATAATGTAATAATAATATTAATATATTACACTATAAATAAATAATATTAGACAATATTAAATAATACTATAATGTAACAATAATATCAATATTATAATATTAATACTATAATGTAATAATAATATCAATATTATATAATGTAATAATAATATCAATATTATAATATTAATACTATAATGTAATAATATCAATACTATAATATTAATACTATAATGTAATAATAATATCAATATTAATATATTATTTAATAATTCAAATTATATAATAATATAAATATCAATATTAATATATTATTTAATAATTCAAATTATATAATAATATTAATATCAATATTAATATATTATTTAATAATTTTATAATATTAATACTATACTGTAATAATAATATTAATGTACTACTACACTATAAATAAATAATATTAGACAATATTAAATAATACTATAATGTAACAATAATATCAATATTATAATATTAATACTATAATGTAATAATAATATTAATAAACTACACTATAAATAAATAATATTAGACAATATTAAATAATACTATAATGTAACAATAATATCAATATTATAATATTATACTATAATGTAATAATAATATTAATATACTACTACACTATAAATAAATAATATTAGACAATATTAAATAATACTATAATGTAACAATAATATCAATATTATAATATTAATACTATAATGTAATAATAATATCAATATTATATAATGTAATAATAATATCAAAATTATATAATAATATAAATATCAATATTAATATATTATTTAATAATTCAAATTATATAATAATATAAATATCAATGTTAATATATTATTTAATAATTCAAATTATATAATAATATTAATATCAATATTAATATATTATTTAATAATTTCATAATATTAATACTATACTGTAATAATAATATTAATGTACTACACTATAAATAAATAATATTAGACAATATTAAATAATACTATAATGTAACAATAATATCAATATTATAATATTAATACTATAATGTAATAATAATATTAATATACTACTACACTATAAATAAATAATATTAGACAATATTAAATAATACTATAATGTAACAATAATATCAATATTATAATATTAATACTATAATGTAATAATAATATCAATATTATATAATGTAATAATAATATCAAAATTATATAATAATATAAATATCAATATTAATATATTATTTAATAATTCAAATTATATAATAATATTAATATCAATATTAATATATTATTAATAATTTTATAATATTAATACTATACTGTAATAATAATATTAATGTACTACACTATAAATAAATAATATTAGACAATATTAAATAATACTATAATGTAACAATAATATCAATATTATAATATTAATACTATAATGTAATAATAATATTAATAAACTACTACACTATAAATAAATAATATTAGACAATATTAAATAATACTATAATGTAACAATAATATCAATATTATAATATTAATACTATAATGTAATAATAATATTAATATACTACTACACTATAAATAAATAATATTAGACAATATTAAATAATACTATAATGTAACAATAATATCAATATTATAATATTAATACTATAATGTAATAATAATATCAATATTATATAATGTAATAATAATATCAAAATTATATAATAATATAAATATCAATATTAATATATTATTTAATAATTCAAATTATATAATAATATAAATATCAATGTTAATATATTATTTAATAATTCAAATTATATAATAATATTAATATCAATATTAATATATTATTTAATAATTTCATAATATTAATACTATACTGTAATAATAATATTAATGTACTACTACACTATAAATAAATAATATTAGACAATATTAAATAATACTATAATGTAACAATAATATCAATATTATAATATTAATACTATAATGTAATAATAATATTAATATACTACTACACTATAAATAAATAATATTAGACAATATTAAATAATACTATAATGTAACAATAATATCAATATTATAATATTAATACTATAATGTAATAATAATATCAATATTATATAATGTAATAATAATATCAAAATTATATAATAATATAAATATCAATATTAATATATTATTTAATAATTCAAATTATATAATAATATTAATATCAATATTAATATATTATTTAATAATTGTATAATATTAATACTATACTGTAATAATAATATTAATGTACTACTATACTATAAATAAATAATATTAGACAATATTAAATAATACCATAATGTAACAATAATATCAATATTATAATATTAATACTATAATGTAATAATAATATTAATATACTACTACACTATAAATAAATAATATTAGACAATATTAAATAATGTAATAATAATGTAATAATAATATCAATATTATAATATTAATACTATAATGTAATAATAATATCAATATTAATATATTATTTAATAATTCAAATTATATAATAATATTAATATCAATATTAATATATTGTTTAATAATTTTATAATATTAATACTATACTGTAATAATAATATTAATGTACTACTACACTATAAATAAATAATATTAGATAATATTAAATAATACTATAATGTAATAATAATATCAATATATACTAATTATAGTAATAATAATAGTACTAAATATATGCTAATAATAATGATACAATAGTATAGTATAATAATAATGTAACAGTATAATAGCATAGTATAATTCTATTATACTATTACAATATTATTATATAAAAAATAAATATTATTAACAGTATAATAGTATAATAGCATATAAAAAATAAATATTATTAAATAATATATTTGTTATAAAATGTTATAAAACGAGGATCTGGCCAAAGAATGGATAAAATGGATCGTAATAACTTCTAACGATTATTAAATCAGATTGTTAATCAACGATATAATAATTACTGTACGAAATATTCCCTGCAGAGAGAGAGAGAGAGAGAGAGAGAGAGAGAGAGAGAAGTTGCGAAGTTACCGATGGAAAAATACTAAGCTTGGAGACTCGAGCGTCAAGAATTTCGGTACTTTATATACACATTACGTACTTACTATGTTGCACATATGAACGAGCGGAATACGAAACGGATATATAGCATCGTTCATGCTCGTTACTGTACAGAATCATCACTATTCCGTTTCAATGTGAATACTTCGTCCACGACTCGCGGGTAGTAAATCAATGAATAATTTCGACGGCGAGGAAACTTTGAAAATGAATTTGTCGTTCACGAACAGAAAATTTCATTTTTCTTTTTTTTTCTTTTTCTGTTACGAATTCATTTTCAAAAATTTTTCACGTTTCTCGTTGACGAGATATCACGAGCGGATATTTTCACAGATAAATCGACGAATGAATCTCGTCGATGGTGGAAAGAAGCACGCACTTCCTGCAAAGAAGTGAAGAAACATCGAGCAAGAGAGGCTGTTGGCAAATCGACGTTGAGCAATGGTACTTGACTTTCCTAATAACAATCCGGAAATGCTGGACGACTGTAGGAATCGCGGGGATTCGCGTGCGTGCGTGTGTGCGAAAGGTCAGCCTGCAAAATATCAAACACAGAGGCGAAGTCCTCTGTCACGCGTTGATGACAAATTTCGCGTCGTTACACTGTGAAGCATTTTTGCTGCGGCGATAATCAAACAATTACGGTTGCTGGAAACAGCTGTTGAAGCATTGATTAGTGTCACCATGATGCTGTGAATAGTATATTTCTAGTCACTGTGCAAACAGACAGTAAGTTTTAGGTTAGGTTTAGGTTAGGTTCGACAGCTTATGTCGTAACACCTTCGAACTTTTGCGAGAGATAACTTCAAGAGATCTATCGAGTAATTGTAATTGGGAAGATCGCAGTGATAATTCTGCACATGTCTGTGAAAAAATCGCGATCAGAGGTGACGGATAGTGGAAACACTGGGTCACAGTGCGAGAGATAGATCCTTCTATTGAACTTGTATTTCGCATGACTAACAGATGTTCAGCTAGAAGAAAAGATCCGAGGTTTACCGTTATTTACGGTAATGTAACCGCGATTATCTGCCCGGAATGCAAATCTCTGTCTTGCGATCATCGATCCGAATTTTCTCACCACGTCAGTGAGTTTGGAAATTTGGACGAGAGGGAAACTTGCAACGGGCAGTTGTGAACGATTTTCCAAATTTTTTTCTATCTCCAGCTTTTTATCACAGGATCTCTGTACTGGAGGGTACGAATTTTCAGAAAATTGAAAATTAATCGTTGCATATTCGATTCTTCAGCTTATGTTTCGTTGGTACGCAAGTTATGTTATTTCAGTTTAGCCCTATTTAAATTTGTTAAATGCCATTAAGACTTTGTTCTCTATTCTTCAAGACCAAAATTTGTATTATAAGACAGGAATCTACCTGAGCAGACAAAATGATGCTCAGGTAGATGTAAACTAAAACTTTCACACTGAAATTAAGAAAATTTACGAAGGTTATGATAGATAATTTTTCATCTTTTATTTCTTATATTGATACACAAGTTGTATTATTTCAGTTCAGCCTTCCGGAAGGACATTTCATTTAAATTTGTTAAATGCATTCAAGACTTTGTTCTCTATTCTTCAAGACCAAAATTTGTATTATAAGACAGGAATCTACCTGAGCAGACAAAATGATTCTCAGGTAGATGTAAACTAAAACTTTCACACTGAAATTAAGAAAATTTACAAAAGATCAGAGTTATGACGGATAACTCTCCATCTTTTATTTCTTATATTGATACGCAAGTTGTATTATTTCAGTTCAGCCTTCCGGAAGGACATTTCATTTAAATTTGTTAAATGCATTCAAGACTTTGTTCTCTATTCTTCAAGACCAAAATTTGTATTATAAGACAGGAATTTATCTGAGCAGACAAAATGATGCTCAGATAGATGTAAACTAAAACTTTCACACTGAAATTAAGAAAATTTACGAAGGTTATGATAGATAATTTTTCATCTTTTATTTCTTATATTGATACACAAGTTGTATTATTTCAGTTCAGCCTTCCGGAAGGACATTTCATTTAAATTTGTTAAATGCATTCAAGACTTTGTTCTCTATTCTTCAAGACCAAAATTTGTATTATAAGACAGGAATCTACCTGAGCAGACAAAATGATTCTCAGGTAGATGTAAACTAAAACTTTCACACTGAAATTAAGAAAATTTACAAAAGATCAGAGTTATGACGGATAACTCTCCATCTTTTATTTCTTATATTGATACGCAAGTTGTATTATTTCAGTTCAGCCTTCCGGAAGGACATTTCATTTAAATGCATTCAAGACTTTGTTCTCTATTCTTCAAGACCAAAATTTGTATTATAAGACAGGAATCTACCTGAGCAGACAAAATGATGCTCAGATAGATGTAAACTAAAACTTTCACACTGAAATTAAGAAAATTTACAAAGGTTATGATAGATAATTTTTCATCTTTTATTTCTTATATTGATACACAAGTTGTATTATTTCAGTTCAGCCTTTCGAAAGGACATTTCATTTAAATTTGTTAAATGCATTCAAGACTTTGTTCTCTATTCTTCAAGACCAAAATTTGTATTATAAGACAGGAATCTACCTGAGCAGACAAAATGATGCTCAGGTAGATGTAAACTGAAACTTTCACACTGAAATTAAGAAAATTTACAAAAGATCAGAGTTATGACAGATGACTCTCCATCTTTTACTTCTTATATTGATACGCAAGCTATATTATTTCAGAAAGGTTAAGAAAATTCGGAAATTTAAGACTTTGCCCTTTATCTTTTAAGACTAAAGCATTTTCGTACAGAACAGGTGCGAAAATATGTGCAAACCGAAATTTCCACACCGAGAGCAAGATTTACAAAGGATCGACGGGAAAACGAGAAAATTTTTCAAAAAATTTATTTAAAACGCCCGAGATGACAACCGTTAGGAAATTGAGAATTTCCTAACTGTTTAAGTGTCGAGAAAACGGGGACAAGCGTTCGGATCGTTAAATGGTAAAAGACACGTTCATAAACCATTAGAGTGTCGTGACAACCAGTGACCCGAAAAACAAAGAAATTGCGCTAAAACGAGCACCAATCCCCCAGAGGCCGCGGGGCATCTTTATTTGCGCCGTGTTCGAATGTCTCGCGACAAGTAGTATTAATTAGAAAATGAAAAACAAGCCGATTTAACGGACGTTGTTGTGGATTACCTTTCATCTCGATAGAGCTAGCTGCACGTTCACACCTAACCTAAAAACAGTTCTAGTTCAAACCTAACCTAAAAATTCCGCGGCCATGTCGATCGTTTAAATTACGCAAATCACGTGATTCCGAGGATTGGTCGTTTACTCGAAGAAGGAAAATCCTCATAATCAAGGCCATAAGTTGGAAAAAATTGAAGTCAAATCTTCGTGAACATGGCGTCGCAATTGAAAGGATAATTTAGTCACGAGGCTTTTCGTACAAAACTGTTTCGACTCTCGTTGTATGGAAATGTTCATTGTTCTAAAGCACCGAGGACTTCAAGGACGTTGGATTTACAACGTGTACGTGACTGTCCAGCTGTTTTTTGGATTCGTTACGACCACGAATGGCCGGTAATTTTTGGAGACGTACAACAAGAGGAAAACTTTTACGTTTTTTTTTTTTTTTTTTTAGAACTCGAAGAGCGTCGAAAGAGAATATTCGAAAGAGAGTTGAATGATGCACGCCAACGCAGAGAAAGCAGAAAAATCACATCAGAGTTTTTGAATGGAAGTATCCTTCATCTTTATAGAAGATTCATTAGTAGGTAGGTTCATTGTCTCACTCTTCGGGGGGAGGCAATGCAAATTATGCAAAAATTCAAAGTAACAGTGTCGAAGTTCAAGTGTCCCAAAAGTATTCAATAATTTCGATTAAATTCCCCCGTGTTTAATCCTTTTAAATCCTTTTAAAGGTCTCTTTAGGATCAAAGAAAGGGCAAAAGTGTCCCTTGGGCTGCTTAGGAAGGTTCATTGTCTCACTCTTCGGGGGGAGGCATGCAAATTATGCAAAAATTCAAAGTAACAGTGTCGAAGTTCAAGTGTCCCAAAAGTATTCAATAATTTCGATTAAATTCCCCCGTGTTTAATCCTTTTAAATCCTTTTAAAGGTCTCTTTAGGATCAAAGAAAGGGCAAAAGTGTCCCTTGGGCGCTTAGAAGGTTCATTGTTCACTTTGGGGGAGGCAATGCAAATTATGCAAAAATTCAAAGTAACAGTGTCGAAGTTCAAGTGTCCCAAAAGTATTTAATTTCGATTGTTTAATCAATCCTTTTAAGGTCTCTTCAGGATCAAGAAAGGGCAAAAGTGTCCTTGGCTGCTATAAGGTTCATTGTCTCACTCTTGGGGGAGGCAATATTATGAAAAATTTATGTTTAAAGTATTAAATCATTGTTGTGTTTAATCCTTTTTCCTTTAAAGGTCTCTTTAGGATCAAAGAAAGGGCAAAAGTGTCCCTTGGGCTGCTTAGGAAGGTTCATTGCCTCCCCCCGAAGAGTGAGACAATGAACCTTCCTAAGCAGCCCAAGGGACACTTTTGCCCTTTCTTTGATTCTAAAGAGACCTTTAAAAAGATTTAAAAGGATTAAACACGGGGGAATTTAATCGAAATTATTGAATACTTTTGGGACACTTGAACTTCGACACTGTTACTTTGAATTTTTGCATAATTTCGTCGAATATTAAATTCATCGGATTTTGTCGCATTGTAATAAATAAATTCGATTAGTTCGCCCTAAAATAATAAGATTTACCGTCGGGGTAAATTCTGAACAAAAGTACGAACAAATGTCCCTCTTTGTCTGAAACGTCACCTCGGTTGATGTAACTGCGTTTCGAAAAAATTCTGAAATGATCTCTGTGAAATGTCCTCGTACATCGTGTAAATATCAGATGACGTCGATGAATTTCACGCCATTTCGTCAAATTTCGTCCCCGTCATTTCAGCCATAATGGAGGACCAACCAGAGGAAGATGGACAAACCAGTTTCCCACCGCGTGGGAAATTGAAAACTTGTCGCGTAAGACGAGCGAGCGAACGAGCTATCCTAAGGCTTACGATTCGAGCAAGTGAAAGTATAAATCGCGATATGCGGCAAGGGTTGACGTGATAATTAGATACTAGAGCCGTTTTATCTGCTACATGGCTTGTAAATGACGAGTGAAACACGAGTCGATAGCATATGCAACGATTTGTTTCGATACGCCTACGCGCTTCAATCCGAACATTATCATCGAAGCTTCGAGCCACGATGATAACTGGGGGGGGGGAGAGAAGAGGGGGCTTTCCTCGGCCTGGTTTTGATCCGCGCTGTATTGCCTTTTGTTTTCTCTCACGTATAGACAGACAGGTCGAGATGTTCGCGTTTGCTTTGCCTACTTTGCCGCAGATTGCACTTTACCAACGTTATAATTTTCACGCGGGGTGCTCTGGTCGCTCGCAGTGGCAAAAAAAAAAAAAAAAAAAAAAGAAAATGATTTAACTTACTTAGGACAGCTTATAGTTAGTCGAAGCGTAAAGACGTACGTCATGTTACAATGGAAGTTTGAGTAACGCAGTAACGATAATTCCAGGCGTTTGTTTTCTGATTTTTCATGGAATCAATATGTAAAAGTTGATACGAGAAAGTTTAATACAAAAACTGATACGCCATGTTTTGCCTCCCTTGAAACCATAGAACTTTTGTATCAATTGTATCTAATTTTTCATTGGGCGCGTAATTTAAAATTTTATTTCAGGTGTATGCGTGAATCATCCTGTATATATATATAAAATCGTAAAATATATTATATATTATGTATATTATTGCAAAATATCTACTAACTATAGGACCAATGTAGTTTGGTACTTGGAATTTAATATTCTTTCGACTTATAACGAAAAAAATGTACGGTCCGAATAAAAAAAATAAAAATGACTTTGAAAATTTCGAAACCTCTCAACACATACAAAAAATTGATACGCCATGTTTTGCTTCCCTTGAAATCACACAATTTTCGTAGCAATTTTTCATTAGACGCGTGATTGAAAAGTTATTTCAGGTGTGCGAGTTACGTGAATCACCCTGTATAAATAGTTATCGAAATTCTTCGTTTTTCTCTACGCCACGTTTTTCTTCCCTTGAAACCATACAATTTTCGTATCAAGCAGTTTTTCATTAGACGCGTGATTGAAAAGTTATTTCAGGTGTGCGAGTTACGTGAATCACCCTGTATAAATAGTTATCGAAATTCTTCGTTTTTCTCTACGCCACGTTTTTCTTCCCTTGAAACCATACAATTTTCGTATCAAGCAGTTTTTCACTAGACGCGTGATTGAAAAGTTATTTCAGGTGTGCGAGTTACGTGAATCACCCTGTATAAATAGTTATCGAAATTCTTCACTTTTCTCTACATGTCTGCGCGTTGTGCGAACGACGTTTAAATTCTTCAAACGAGAGATATAAATCGTGGAACAAACATCAGAAATGTTTATACGAGCGCACGGTAAAAATACGTGCGGCACATATTGATCTTTCGATCAGAAAAAAATGGCAAACAATTCAGAAAATAGATCTCCCCTTTCTACGGTAGTTGAATTTATCTCACATTTTTCATCACAATTCCATCGATAACAGGGTCGACATCTTAGAATCAAAGAAGCTTATCCGCGCCAGATCCAGTCAGTTTTCATCGACCGAAGAAAAACCGAGGACCAACAGAAATAGAAGATGCTTGAAATTAAACGAACTGAATTTCCCACGTTGACGATCTTCGTTTGAAACTGTCGCTCGACTATTATTGTTGCGCAAGTTCTTCAGAAAAAAAAAAAAGAAAAGAAAAAGACGGCAAAAATAGAAACTGGTCTCGTCGTGAATATACGCCGCATTTACATCCAACAATCACACGTTGAACGTGTTTGAAAGAGGTATCGATTTAAGAAAGTATCGATGTCACGGTTTCCTCACATCGTCGCGATCGATCGCACGCAGGATCGTTTCTAAAGATGTGACGACGCGTAACACCCGTGATCTGAGAATATTTTCCCCCATTTTTCTGTTTCTCTTTTTTAAATGAAATCGAAAATAAAAAAAAAAATATATATATATATTGCCGATTGGCAACGCTACCCACACTCTTCGGGAAGGCGAAGCCATGACTCACTGATAGGCTGTTGTTCAGAAGTCAAGAGAATGCCGCGTTCACTTCCGTCACAGCGATTTATTGCATCACCAGCGTTTTATTCGATAGAAAATTGTCTCGAACTATCTGGACTTGACACTCCCACTCGACGTTTCACAGCGTCAGACTGCTTAATCTACTTGCTCAATGTTCACTATGACATCGCGATCGTCTTTTCATTTTTTTTTTTTTTTTTTTAAGTTGAAATTTCCTATCTAGCACTCTTTTCCGTTTCATTGCCAAATCTAGTTGTACCTTACGTTATGGAACGAGTTAAATTTCAAAATATACAATATATAATTACATACTGTATTTATATAACAATGTACAATTGACACACAATTAAATTTCGAAAAGATTCGCGCGATACACGTGGGAAAATCTTTCTTCAATATATTTTTAACAATACATACAACACCCGTATACGATTTATCGACTGTCGATAAATTTAACTGAATTTGCATCAAAAGAAGTGAAAATGTGAAACTTATTTATTTACGTGTTACCTTGCAAGAGATCATTCCTAGAAGTTGTAAATCTATATACGGTTATAAAATTTCGTTGAAGAATCGCGAGCTGGTCATTCGAGAGAAACGCGAGGTTTGCCAATTTAAAAAAAAAAAAAAAAAAAAAATGAGAACTGAGCAGCGGAAGTTATTAAGTTCGTCGTAAGAAAACGGAAGTTACAAGAGTAACGCCGGGGAACTC
This sequence comes from Tetragonula carbonaria, assembly GCA_032399595.1. Classification (NCBI taxonomy): domain Eukaryota; kingdom Metazoa; phylum Arthropoda; class Insecta; order Hymenoptera; family Apidae; genus Tetragonula; species Tetragonula carbonaria. The sequence goes on from JAUCRC010000009.1 coordinate 12,101,044, forward strand.
TCGGTCTGATCGTTCGCAAACTCGGCGAGGAAACTCTATCGGCGAGAGTTTATCTATCGGTTGCTTTTTAACCACAACACTTTCCAGCCCTTCTCTGCTACTTGTATTTCAGACAACAGGCACGAACAGCCGACCACGAAAATTCTTCGGCTATCGATCGACGTGTTACGTTGAATTTCTACACGAACGTTCGTAGGCAATAACGTTCGTAATGGAAAAAAGAACTCGAAATTCTTCTCTCTGCCAGCAGAGATTTATTGTTAAAAATTCACTGTATTATCATATGTAGGTACGATTGTTCGTGGAACTGTAATTTTTACGAATGTATCTCATATGAAAATTACAGTCACGTTGCGTGAAACATTTTTCAAATTTCATATTGTGAAAAGATTTTAAATCTAAAGATATATATACACACACATATATATATATATAGAATGTAATGTATGGAATAAAAAAATGTGTAATAAATTTGAAATAAATCTAAAAATATATAGAGAAATTACAAGGTACATGACACATCCAATAAATCACTGTACGAATAAGCTTATTTAGTGGGAATATATTTAACTCTTACTTATGTATCTTTAAAATGACTGTGTACGTATCATGTATATATATGTGTACTATATATATATATATATATAGTACACATATATGTATATCTATATATATACACATATATGTATATCTATATATATACACATATATGTATATCTATATATAGTGTACATATATATAGTACACATTATATATTACATATCATATATATATTACATATTATATATTACATATCATATATATTACATATTATATATTACATATCATATATATATATATATATATACGATATATATATATATATATATATATATATATATATGATACATATATATACAATACATATATATGTGTATATATACACACATATATATACATGTACTACATGTATCAATATAAATATATATATATTATATATATATTATATATATATACATACATATATATACGTGTATATATATATCATATACTATATATATATATATATATATATATATACATGTACTATATGTATCGTGTACTATATATATATTTATTTATATATTTATTATTATATATATATTTTTTATATTATACGTATATTTTTTTACTAAATATAGAACGTTATCAAGATATTTTATATAACGTACAAAATACCTATAATTAAAAAAACAAGAAATACGATTGGTTATAAAAGGACAAACGAAAGTAGTTTGCGTTTAGAAGAGATATTCCAAGGAATAATTCCACTAGAGAGCAGAGCAATTTACTTCCTGCCGAGAGAGAAATTTATGTTAATCGATCTGAAGCGATTGCCATTGATCCTTTCAACGATGACCCGAGTCCGGTGTAATTTTCGAAAGTCAATTCGCGACGACTATCACCTACAGTAGAATCGTTTTCATTGTTGGACATACCCCCGATTAACTAGGTAAATTATTTTATTTTTCGCGTAAGAAAGAGCACGCGATTCTACGAATTTCGATTTCGACTAAATCATAAAGTGGAAAAAAGAGAATTGTTTTACAAGCAAATGGACGTTTCGCAAGTAAATGAATGCTCGCGCAGTAAGCTCGAATTTACTAGTTTACGCTGTTAAAATCTCGACTAAGCTAATTTCATTTCCTACTTTCTTTCGTGTGCTGCGCGACAGAGGAGGTTGAAATCGAAAGAATTCCAAAATTTCAGAAGTATTCGAAACCCACGAGCGAGTTCGATCGAGAATCGATCGATCGGAATTAAATTACATCGACTGATTGAAAGCCTGAAGAAAGAAAAGAAAGAGAAGCGCGACCTTAACTTTCGCGCATTCCAGCGAAAGAAAGGTCTCGAAACAGATTGCCGGTATTCTAATTGGAGAGAAGTTGTCCTGTAATTATTCACCGACGAGAGATAAAACGCGAGAAATCCGTCTGTGGCCTCGGAACGACTGTTTCCCCCTTTTCTTTTTTTTCTTTTTCTCTTCTCTCTTTTGCCGCTCGATCGCCCTGTCACGTCGTCTCTTTGGGAATCAACGCGCTTCCGGAAGTTCTTTACACAATATGACTGAAAGAGAAGCAATATATGACTGGTGTAATTAGCGAGACTCTACCGTGAGAACCACGTTAGCTACGTTCTACTAGAATTACGAATAAATCGGTTGCCACGGTTGGAATTGTAATTGTAACATCTTTCACACGCGTGTTTACGCGCGTTTTCTGCTCCATATTTTGTTCAACTTGCATTCCACAGTTCATGCATGATTCGCGGAGAATTCGAAGATTTGTGAAAGATTTGACGCGCGTGTGACGAAAGAATTTCAATTTCTTTTAATAAGACATAGTACGAGAAGTGAACGAGAAATCAGAACAACTACTATTTATTTCAATTTGTACAGTTCTGTGTGTAACGAGATGAGTTTGTCACTGAAACTGAAATTATAATACATCTTTCGTTATTTTATTTTCTTCCATCTTCTACGTCGCTGCTTGGTTTGAAAATGCGCGCGCCGCCATGGCGTTTGCGGTTATATATATATATATATATATATATATATATATACACACACATCCGACTTTTATTATTATTAATTTAAATATATATATTTATTATTATTAATTTAAATATATTTTATTATTAATTTTAATATTAATTTTAATAACGAATTTAATAACGAATTTTATTATTAATTTAAATATATATATATATATATTTGGCGATCCTATTTCGTGTCATTTTAAATTTTATTATTATTTAAATAATATATATATATATATTTGGCGATCCTGATTTCGTGTCATTTTAAATTTTATTATTAATTTAAATATATATATATATATTTGGCGATCCTGATTTCGTGTCATTTTTATTATTAATTTAAATATATATATATATATATATTTGGCGATCCTGATTTCGTGTCATTTTAAATTTTATTATTAATTTAAATATATATATATATTTGGCGATCCTGATTTCGTGTCATTTTAAATTTTATTATTAATTTAAATATATGTATATATATATTTGGCGATCCTGATTTCGTGTCGTTTTAAATTTTATTATTAATTTAAATATATATATATATATATTTGGCGATCCTGATTTCGTGTCATTTAACATTTTATTATTAATTTAAATATATATATATATTTGGCGATCCTGATTTTGTGTCATTTTTATTATTAATTTAAATATATATATATATATATATATATATATATTTGGCGATCCTGATTTCGTGTCATTTAAAATTTTATTATTAATTTAAATATAAATATATATATTTGGCATCTGATTTTTATTTAAATATATATATATATATATATATATATATATATATATTTGGCGATCCTGATTTCGTGTCATTTTAAATTTTATTATTAATTTAAATATATATATATATATATATTTGGCGATCCTGATTTCGTGTCATTTTAAATTTTATTATTAATTTAAATATATATATATTTGGCGATCCTGATTTCGTGTCATTTTTATTATTAATTTAAATATATATACATGTCGGACGATGTTGTGTTTCTCAAGTCGGTAATTAAAATTTTCACGCTTCCGTGAAAGTAACATCTTTTTCGAACTGAATCGCCGCGCGGCACGTAGAAAATTCGTTTGGCATACTGACTCGGTTTTACGCGCCATCGCGCGTTGCGATCAACTGCCAGGGAAATATCCGCCGCCGTTTCCTTCCGAGCGCTATGTCCACCGTAATAAGCGTAAATTTACCTGCTCTCGGGACGATAACGATTCACACAATGGGTCGTTAATGCCGAATAAACAATGGACATAGTCGATTAGCATCTTCGAAAGCATCTCGGATATACCATCGAGCGAACGAACGCCCTCGAAGAACGACGCTCTTTTCCAGCAAAATCTTCCGATTACTTTCTGAAATTCTGCAACTCGAGGATTCCACTGCGAGTTGCAATTGTAAATTCTTAAACCGAGACACGGTTATGCGGTTTCGCTCGCGAGAGCGAGATTCGAACGCTAATTTTCTTTTTTTTTCTAATAGTTTTCGTGCCATCAGGGCTATTTTAAAAAAAAGAAATATTGAATAATGCCATGCGGCGCTTCCTTGCGTGGAACCATCTTTGACGCTTATATAGGGTGTCCACTGAAACACTGAAATTAAGACTGATGTTAAACGAAAGTAACTTTCAACAAATACATGTTTTTTTAAACTTTTTATCATTTCGTTTGGTAATGTATCAATTAATGGACTTTTTTCCCAGTATTACGTGTGAAAAACAACATGGCCTCAAATGGCCATCATTTTTCTGTTCACAAATACAAGATCTTTTCAGATCCTTCAGTTTCTCAGTGGCCACCTTGTACAACATGTTGGATCAGAAAAGAATCGGCACGCCTAGTTTTCTCATAATAGTTTCGTAAAATGATACATTAACGAAACCTGTCGTTGTTTCCGCGAATAGTATTATATATACACAGCAATTCCAATAATCCAGTTGCAGTGATACGAGTAATATAAAAATCCAAGGATCGACAAGGTATTAACATGCGAGGAGTTTTCCTTTCACGATTCTACCATGTATCTGAACAGAATACAAAATATGTTCAATGGTTGAAAGACCATTTTTTCGCTTGAACCTAACGTAACCTAAAAAAAACATTCCAACATTACGAAAGGATATACATCTTGTAATATTTGTAATTTTTGATACTTTGTAATATTTATAAGGTATCAATATTTATAATTTTTTTATACCTTGTAACATTTGTAGTTTTGCAACTTGTAACAAAAAATCCACCATCAAATGCAAGTCAAGTGGAATTGCAGATTTGTCAGTACTTTTTCGACGCTCGATATTTTTATATTTCTCGTCATTGTCGTTACATGATTCACTGATTAGAAATATTGTCATTACACGATTCGCTATTAGAAATATTGTTTGTTGAATTGAAGGATTACTGAAAAATCGCTGTTCTGCGCAGTGAACTATTTCAGATGACAGATTTCAGCAAAGGAAACCTAAGTGTTTGGCCTTCTCGACCCACTGTATGCTCAAAAACGGATACTAATCTTTCACTAAATGTATACACACACACATATATATATATATATATTTGGCGATCCTGATTTCGTGTCATTTAAAATTTTATTATTAATTTAAATATATATATATATATATATATATTTGGCGATCCTGATTTCGTGTCATTTTTATTATTAATTTAAATATATATATATATATATATATATTTGGCGATCCTGATTTCGTGTCATTTAAAATTTTATTATTAATTTAAATATATATATATATATTTGGCGATCCTGATTTCGTGTCATTTTTATTATTAATTTAAATATATATATATATATATATTTGGCGATCCTGATTTCGTGTCATTTTAAATTTTATTATTAATTTAAATATATATATATATATATATATATATATATATATATATTTAGATCCTGATTTTGTGTCATTTAATTTTATTATTAATTTAAATATATATATATATATTTGGCGATCTGATTTCGTGTATTAATTTTATTATTAATTTAAATATATATATATATATTTGGCGATCCTGATTTCGTGTCATTTTTATTATTAATTTAAATATATATATATATATATATTTGGCGATCCTGATTTCGTGTCATTTTAAATTTTATTATTAATTTAAATATATATATATATATATATTTGGCGATCCTGATTTCGTGTCATTTTAAATTTTATTATTAATTTAAATATATATGTATATATATATATATACACATATAAATATCTTGAAATTTCCATATACATTTTTAGATTTCACGACCGTTACTCGCGTCTCGTTGTTACGACGTTAATGAAATATCAGAGTGTTTCGTGCAACGGGCAGAAACACTACTCTGGCGCGCGCATTATAATAAGCGTTCGAGTACCGAAACAAAGTGGAACAAACTTATTGACAAATTCCATTTTTTTTTTTTTTTTCAATTACGTTGGCTAAAACTGTGAAATCGCGTGTCCTCGCACAGTCTAATTACTGTTAGCGCTAGCGTGGAATAACATTATCCTACAATTGCGATAAATCTCCGTGTTTGCAGTGTCGAAACGTCTCGACGTCGTGTTTGCGTTTGCGTTTCCGTTCGAAAGGAGAAGACGAGAGCCGAGAAGCGGACGCGCGCTTACGAATTCGAGGCAGTGTGTCAGCCGAGCGATTTTTGCTCGCCGTTCCCACTCGCGAACGACAATCGATTCCGCCGATCCTACGTATCGAAAAACGAGACTAGAGGGGGACCTCGTTTCGGAGCTGGCCCGCGAGAGAGAAAAATCGAGAGAGAGAGAGAGAGAGAGAGAGACGAGTGGAATTTCGATCTTCGTTTCTCCGATCTCGGTTCGATCAATGGAATACAGCCGTCGTCGTCGATCAAATCTAGATTCCGTGGAAAATCCCGGTCTAGAATTATTATGTATCTATGCGGAGGTCGATCGATCGTCTGACCCGTTACTTTCCAAATCGAAACTCGCGATTCCAATTGATGAGCAGGTGCATCGTGCCACGAATTGAAATTACAGAAGAGATACGAGAGATATTTCCTTGGATCGACCGGACTTTCGCGTTTTTTTCCCCTGCAATTTCGAGCTCGCGAGGGAACAATTTATTTGTCACGATAGATCGATATAGCCTCGAAAGAGTTAGAACGTGTACCTCTCTCGAACGAGTACAAAAGTATCTCGAAAGTGGGGGGAAAAAAAAGAATTACCGAAACGAGGTGATTTGAATGAATTAGAAATGAATCCAAGAGATTTAGAAAATTCTGGATTATCGTGTGTCTTGTAACTTGCTTCTTTCTTTTTTTTTTTTTCTCTCTTTTAAACTAATTTATCGTCTGGCTAACTTTTTTTTTAATAACAGTTTCAACAAGAAATTTCAGTTAGAAATTCTGGATTAAATTTCTGGTTTTTCATATATATATATAGATAAGCTCTTCAAATTTACTTGTGGTGATTATGCGGGTAATTATGCGGCCAACTTCGAAGTGAAATTTCTAATATTGCCATTTTCTATTGTAGTTTCTAGTTTCTAAACTGTCTCTTGATTTGTTTTTACAATTAGCGTTGGTAAAGCGAATCTCTTCTTCAACGACGGTGATTCATTAGATCATGTTGCGATATTAGTGCAATAATGTTATGTATTTTATATATATTTATATGTACAAATATTTTCTATATATATATATATATATATATATGTGCGTGTTATTAAAGTTTGAACATTAGAAAGTACTTTACACGGAATCTATGGAAAACGAGTTCTAAAACGATAGTGTTAAAAAAAAAAGAAAAAAATATTAACTAGTTTCCATTTGCGTGTCGCGATAATTACCAACAATGAATGTGCTAAACGAGCGTTAAACAATGTATTTAGGTCATGTGTTGCCATGATAGTTGAGAAACGCTTCACGTAACTTCGTTTTCGTTTGCTCTGTCACGTATGTAGTATCAATTTCCAGATACACACACACACACACAACACGCACACTTGGATATTTCTGTGTTAACATCTAGACCATTTGAAACAAAGAAATGGAACTATAATTCGTAAATTACAGAACAGGGAATCGAATTTTTAGTGTAACTGGCTATAGAGAGAGGAAAACAACGTCTACTAAAAGGTAGACAGTGCTCGTGAAAAAAAAGTCCTAAACATGGGTCGAGAAATTAATAGTTTTCGAAAATTGTTTTTCACGATTTTCTGTTTCGGCGAGAAAGTGAAAACATCCGGGAATCTTTGAAAGTGTACGCGATTCTTTAATACGAACATTTTCGCATAAAAATCGAAGGAGGGCAAATTGTGGAAAAACTGTGATCAGGAAAAGAAGAAATCATAAACCTAACCTAAACCACTGCTCACAGTACAGAGGTAGCTCTCGAAGCGAAGAAATTCGTTTCTTCAGCCGAGAAAAAAAATCTTAGTTTACAACTTTGAAACTATTGTATCATTTTTCGACTCAGAAAAGGTCGTTTTGTTAGGACTTTTTTTTTTCCAGCGAGTAATATCCACCCTAGAAGCTACGAACCGTTTTCTCTGTTCACCCTGTATAAACGTAATTGCGCGATGAACGACGCTTGCATCACAATGTCTCCGCGCGACGTAACATTGTACCCGACGATAACACGATTAATCTTTGTTTAACCCATTCTCGTGACTGGGGATACTATAGAAATGCTAGTTGAACACACGCATGCTCTACGGATTACCTATATTTTCTTTACTGGAATCGAGTCCCACGTTTCTAATCTCATTAAACTCTGTATCCAATTACATGGGCATCACACTTCCGTATCAATCTTTCTCTCTCTTTTTTGTCCATTTTGTCCATTTTGTCTATTTTGTCCATTTTGTCCATTTTGTCCATTTTGTCCATTTTGTCTATTTTGTCCATTTTGTCCATTTTGTCCATTTTGTCCATTTTTCTTTTTTTCCCTTTCTTTTCATTTTTTACGAATCTTGGAATCTCTGAATTTAACAGTTCAAGTGTCGAGAGACATCGGAGACCACTTGTCGCTCCATCGTGTTGGCACGTTGCGAAACTAAAACTGTTCCGCGCTATTTCGCTATATCGCAGTGCTCTCGATCGAATTCTCTGCTGGTTCTTCCTGTTTTCATTCGACGTTAATATAGTCTATTAACGTTAATTTCACCGGTACAACAGGAGCAGGGAGGACTGTTAACTGTAAAGAAAGACCGGGGCGTTGACGTCGATCGAGGATTTTCGCAACTGCGAAAAAAGACAAACGATTTTTAGACGGCGATTTGGAACGAAACGCGAAAGGCCTAGGATCTCTTTCTAGACAGATATCAATTGTCTCTGTAATATACAGCTTTATTCCCACGATAATGATCATCATTGAAGCGTCTACGGGAAACTGAAATCGAGGACGCTCGATTCGTTCGACCGAGTTGTGCTCTCCCTCCCCCCCCCCTTTGCTTCAATGCGGTACGCATTGTGAAGACGCGAGAAGGCCTCTATCCGGAACCTTGAATTTCCGTTCGTCTTCCGTTGAAAAGAAGAAAAAAAGAAAAAAAAAATGCGCGTAAATAACGAAACCTGAAATCTCTTGATAAGCTAAGATGAATAATGGTTTAGAAAACTGAATAACGCTTGAAGTGTTAGCGAAAAGTGCTGCAAATCACCGCGAAAGAAAGCAACTGGAATTATCATTTTGAAATCGTTGAATTCGTGCAAGAATTATACAACGTTAACTCGAACTCCGTACTCGAATTTTGCATTTATTTTTCCGAAATAAAAATTTGGCAAATTTCTTTCAATGAAATATTCCAAAAATGTTCATTATTAATGATCCAAATAATATACTTGTATAATAACACATAATATTATATGTGTGTGTAATAATGTATATTATAATACAATATCATTGTATAATAATGTTATAAACCTTATTATATAATAACCTTATTGTATAATAATATTATAAACCTTTGTATAATATCATATGTGTATATAATAATGTATATTATAATGTAATACGTGTACGTAATAGTGTATATTATAATATAATACATGTATATAATAGTGTATGTTATAATATAATATGTATATATAATAGCATATTATAATATGTGTATATAACAGTAATATAGTAATATATACATACATACTATGTAGGAATAGTTTATAATATATGTATGTAGTAATAGTCTATAATAATATATAGTAATAGTAATATAGTAATAATAATGAATAGTAATCTAGTACATATGTACTAGTAATATATAAGTACTATATGTACTAGTAATATACTAGTACATATGTACTATGTAGTAATAGTCTATATATAGTAATATAATATAATAGTATATATATATATATATATATATACATATATAAAATAATATACATATATACATATATACAATATATACATATATACATATATACACATATATACATATATACACATATATACATATATATACATATATATACACATATATACATATATATACACATATATACATATATATACACATATACACATATATATACACATATACACATATATACATATATATACATATATATATAATGATTATGATTATTAATGTTCAAAATAATACATGTCTATATAATGTAATATGTATATACAATAGTAATAATCTATATACAATATACATAGTGATCATTCCATCACTGTTAATGATCAAAAAAAAAGAAAAAGAAAAAAAGATTTGAGTCGAACGGACTCATACGAGTGATGAATCAACGTGGATCATTCGAGATCTCTCGCTAGATCTCAAATTGCATACGTTCCCAGGATAAATGGGAGGAAGATGGCACGAAAAGAAGGGCGCAGCAGGCGTGAGAGATTCAGTGCGTATACATTGACTTGTCAAAGTACCAACGAGAGAGATACACATTGCCGCGGATGTTACAGCAATACTGTTGCTCTCCCGGTTGAGAGATACGCACGCGCTAACACACACACACACACACACACACACACACACACACACACACACACACACACACACACATCCAGGAATTAGAGATTTCTGCGAGAGAATAGACTTCTACCGGAAAGAAGGTAAGCTGTGTGCGCAGCTGTATGTCTGTCTGTAATCACCTACTCCACTTTACCGCGTTCGTATCTGTCTAAAGCCGAAACACCGAGCGAATTCACGAAGGTGAACGGGATACACAATTCTAAGGTTAATTCTAAGGCAGAGGAAAACGATAACGAAAGAAACAACTCTCGCGCGAGAATTTATGAGATCGTCGTCGATGAATATGCATCTACGTAGCTTCAGAGTCTAGTATAGTGACAAAATGCGTCTTCCTCGAAGATTTAAAACGCTATTGGGCAAATTTATAATTTACGTGCACATTGTCTTCGCGAGATGCCCGCGAATAGATGACAGAACGTGAAATAAATTACACGCGAACTTTCAAATAAAATAAGAGACTACACGCGTGTATGATAAACGCACACGTGGTCTGAAATTTTAATGTCACTCGTAGAACCTGTGGTAAATAACTCAAGTCGGTATAATCGACATTTGATCGTATCGACGGCTGCAACGAGATAATGGAAATTCCCAATTGTAATTGTATGAATTCAAATGTGCACTACTGCGTAGAACAGAAGTTTGCGGTTAAATAATTGTACAATTGAAATTTATACAATTGCAACTGTAGAACTGCGACTGACAATTTTGAAATTTATACAATTGTAATTGGCAATTGTAATTTCGTAATTGTGCAGTTGAACTTTATACAACTGCAATTGCATAATTGTAATTGATAATTGAAATTTCATAATTGTATAGTTGAAATTTATATAATTGTGATTGTATAACTGCGACTGATAATTGAAATTCGCAATTGTAATAAAATAATCGTATAATTTCGTTCGATTATATCTGTGGCTGCGGCCAGATAATAGAAATTTAAATTTCATTAATTCAAGATATTATTAATAAAACTCGGTAATTAAAAAATTCGCGGAAATTATGTGAATCTCTCACGTTCAGAGACATTCCTACGAGATTAGTTCGGATCCCGTGCGACGATGCAAAGAAGCTTATGGAAGGAATTTGCATTTGTATAGCCAGCACACGTAGAAGAAAGAATGGCGAAGATATCTTCGAGTGACAGATAGTGAATAGAGTATGCGTATTTTCCGACGCGTGCTTTCCGTTCATATTCTATAAAGAGAAAAAAAAAAAAAAAAAGAAAAAGAAGAAAGGAGATAAAAATGTGCATCGACAGATAATTTACAACTTGCGCGTCTCTTCCGGCAGATTTTACAAGAAACATTCAATGATTCCCATTGGCATGTACAAATCGCGAGAGGAGTATGTATATATATATATATATATATATATATATATACACTCTCTCTCTATATATATATATACACACACTCTACTACTCCGCGTATACGACTAGTTTAAATACCATATCAAGTTCACACAATGTCTTCCTCCTCTTCTTGATTAACCTTTTACAGTTTGTCCCCAGTAAAAATTGAAACTCTGTAAGTTTAAAATTTAACCAAGGATAGTCATTCCACAGGATAAGTAAAGATCTCTTAGAAGCATGTAATTTACAAAAGAATTAAAATTAGTAGAATTGCAAGACTACTTAAAGTACCATATCAATTTCACACAATGTCTTTCTCCTCTTTCTGTAGATTAATCTTCTACAGTTTGTCCCCAGTAACAATTGAAACTCTATAAGTTTAAAATTTAACCAAAGATAGTCATTCCAGAGGATAAGTAAAAGTATGTAATTTACAAAAGAATTAAAATTAGAAGAATTGCAAGACTACTTAAAGTACCACATCAATTTCACACAATGTCTTTCTCCTCTTTCTGTAGATTAATCTTCTATAATTTGTCCCCAGTAAAAATTGAAACTATAAGTTTAAAATTTAACCAAAGATAGTTATTTTAGAAGATAAGTAAAGGTCTTCCCATAGGAGTATGTAATTTACAAAAGAATTAAAATTAGAATTATAAGACTACTTTAAATACCATATCAATTTCACACAATGTCTTTCTCTTCTTTCTGTAGATTAACCTTCTACAGTTTGTCCCCAGTAACAATTGAAACTCTATAAGTTTAAAATTTAACCAAAGATAGTTATTTTAGAAGATAAGTAAAATATGTAATTTACAAAAGAATTGAAATTAGAAGAATTGTAAGACTACTTAAAGTACCACATCAATTTCACACAATGTTTTCCTCCTCTTTCTGTAGATCATTCTTCTACAGTTTGTCCCCATTAAAATTGAAACTCTATGCCTCTAAAATTTAACCAATAAAAGATAGTCCTTCCAAAGGATAATTAAAGATCCCCCTTAGAAGCATGTAATTTATAAAAGGGTTAAAATTAGAAGAAATACTTGAAGTAAATTAGATGTTTCTCGAGAACCTTGTTCCTTTAAATTCGTTAAAGTGGCGCAACCCTTTCAGTTTTTACTCATTGCTCACGAACATCGACTCTCGTCTCTCGCATGATTTGCCAGCTATGCGTCTAACTATCGTGTCATAAGGGCGGCAAGTCGTCGATATGACAGGTTCACTCAGGGAGTGACTGATAAAAATCGAAAACGCAACGCGCGCTCGCTATTGCAAGCTATATTTCCAGTCGCTCCACCCTAAACGCATACCAGCCTCATTATGCGCGTACGAAGTGGGTCTCGAACACGGAAGTCTTCGAAGACTCGCGTAACAGCCTAGTACGGCTGTAAGTAAGAATATTCTATGCAAGTTGCATAATATTTTTATTAAAGAAAAGCTGACGCACAATCAGACATTGAACTTTTAACGATAAATTAGCAAGAGACACGCTATTTTAACATTAAACAGACAATTAAACGTAAGTGCACGTTGCAGAAATCACCTTGAGCTGATTTTTGCCTTGGGAAAAAAAAAAAAAAAAGAAAAATATTACGCCTCATCGTCGATTTTAATGAGAACTCGTTTTCGTATGTGTGTTCGCGAGTGCGTGTAAAAGTGTTATTTAAACGTGGATAATATATATATATATATATATATATATACTCGTAACTGGAATATACTCGAGAACCTTGAGGGTTAAAATGGTGAAACGCTCGAGTTACATTTGAGCAACCAAGACGACAGACGTTCACCATAGTTCGCCTTCGTTCGAACAATTTTTCTTCTCCTCTCTTCTTGTAATCTCATCCACCGTGCATTCATCGATGGAGCATTTCCTAGCATAGGTAAGGCCGTTTCGTATTAATACTCTTCGGCACCCATGGCTTTCCCAAGTGCGAGAGACTAACGGAAACTTTATCGTTGAATAACGCGAAGCTGAGAAGAAGACAGAAGAGAGCGTGCATTTCAAGCGGACCCGACGATAGATGAATGATTATGTAAGAAACTTTAGTTGGTGAATCATTGTACGAATCGTCTTAAACAGCGTCGAGCGAGTCAATTGTCTGATCGTGAATTTTAGCCTCGAGACTAAACTAATTGCAAGTAAATCGTTGTAAAAAAAAAAAGAGCCAGTCATTGTACAAATTCTCGGCCCTAAATAAATCATTAATCTCGATGAATTTGACAGATTCATAAATATAGGAAAATCCAAATTTGTCGATCTTGCGCGATGTTACACTGAAATTATTCGAAAATTAACGAGCAGATTGAAATTGCACTGAAATTAACAAATATATCAAAGTTATACGAGAATCGATAGTTTCGACGCTTCGAGACTTCGCGATCCCTCCAGAGGTCTGAGAAAGCTTCGAGTTTCGAAAATTCGAGAATTCTCAGATCTTTCTGAAGCAGCCGATTTCGTCGAACAACTGTACATATTTGGCCTCCCTGTGTTCCATTCGATACATACAGTTTCAAATGCACACACACCACAGAAAGAGAGAGAGAGAGAGAGAAAAATACAAACGCATAGGGAGATCGTACGTGTATGTACGATGCACACAGGGAAGCATATAGGTAGACGGTTCGTTCCGTTCCAGGTCACAAAGTCTCTATCTCTACTTGGATAGGCATCTATGAAGAAGGCGCTCTACGCCATGGCTGTACGTCGGTTGTTGTAAATGCACCATGCGCGTTGCACTTTGTACCGTTACCGGGCATATAATCGCTCGTTGCGCGCCAAGCTTAGGCAAGACAGCTTCAGGGACGAGTGATGCCCGATCGAATTCGTCCCGGTTTTAACGCGGCATTAACGGTTAAGCGGGACACCAGGATTTTTTCACGAATCTTGCTGAGAAGCTTGATAAGAGAAAAAGATTCAACTCTTTTTTCTCGAGAGAGAGACAGAGAGATCTTTTGTCAGTTATCAGTTTGTCAACTGGGTTTCGAATGTTAGTATATCATTATAATTATATTAAATTATATTATATTATATTAATATTATAATATATTATCGCTCAAAATGATACGTGATGATATATTGTTATTACTACAGGGTGGACGAAAAATCACTTCCTATTGAAAAAGAAAAAAAAAGAAACGGTACAAACATTTGCGGACGGCTGAAATTTAGAAAGAAATAATCTTGAAAACATAGCGAGGAACTCAGTTAAATTTAACTCGTAATTAATAAAATTAATTCTTCCCTGTGTTTTGTATATGTTTTATTTTAAAAAAACAGTAGGTGGGAAGAAACTTTTGACCCACCCGGTACTGATTCCGAATTTGATCTGCCAACTTGGTCACTCCAGATATTAATATACTATTCTGAATGAAATATATAACAACATGTTGTTATTAATATTATTGTCACTACAGGGTGGGCTAATAATCACTTCCTATTAAAAAAGAAAACAGCAGCAAATACTCTGTCGGTCAACGTTTAGAAGGAAATAATCTTGAAAACATAGCGAGGAACTCAGTTAAATTTAACTCGTAATTAATAAAATTAATTCTTCCCTATGTTTTGTATATGTTTTATTTTAAAAAAACAGTAGGTGGGAAGAAACTTTTGACCCACCCGGTACTGATTCCGAATTTGATCTGCCAACTTGGTCACTCCAGATATTAATATACTATTCTGAATGAAATATATAATAACATGTTGTTATTAATATTATTGTATAATATTACTATAAGGTGGGCCAAAAATCACTTCCTACTAAAGAAAAACAGTACAAACATTTGCGGACGGTTGAAATTTAGAAAGAAATACATTTTCAAAACGTAATGAAAAGAATCTTGTTTGAACTTAAATTTATCTTAAAATTAATAAAATTAGTTTTTTCCTTGTATCTTGATGTTTTATTAAAAAAATAAGTGGGAAGAAACTTTTGGCCCACCCGGTACTGATCCCGAATTTGATCTGCCAACTTAGTCACTCCAGATATTAGATATTATTCTGAATAAAATATATAATAACATGTTGTTATTAATATTATTGTCACTACAGGGTGGGCCAATAATCACTTCCTATTAAAAAAGAAAACAGCAGCAAATGCCTTGTCGGTCAACGTTTAGAAGGAAATAATTTTTAAAACAAA
Source organism: Tetragonula carbonaria (assembly GCA_032399595.1). Lineage (NCBI taxonomy): Eukaryota > Metazoa > Arthropoda > Insecta > Hymenoptera > Apidae > Tetragonula > Tetragonula carbonaria. Next base: position 12,117,082 of record JAUCRC010000009.1, read on the forward strand.
AGGAAAAAAATCTTGTTTGAACTTAAATTTAATAGAATTAGTCTTTTCTTATATCTCGATGTTTTATTAAAAAAATAAGTGTGAAGAAACTTTTGGCCCACCCGGTACTGATCCCGAATTTGATCTGCCGACTTGGTCACTCCAGATATTAGATATTATTCTGAATAAAATATATAACAACATGTTGTTATTAATATTATTGTCACTATAAGGTGGGCCAATAATCACTTCCTATTAAAAAGAAAATAGCAGCAAATGCCTTGTCGGTCAACGTTTAGAAGGAAATAATTTTTAAAACAAAAGCAAAAAAATCTTGTTTGAACTTAAATTTAATAGAATTAGTCTTTTCTTATATCTCGATGTTTTATTAAAAAAATAAGTGTGAAGAAACTTTTGGCCCACCCGGTACTGATCCCGAATTTGATCTGCCGACTTGGTCACTCCAGATATTAGATATTATTCTGAATAAAATATATAACAACATGTTGTTATTAATATTATTGTCACTACAGGGTGGGCCAATAATCACTTCCTATTAAAAAAGAAAACAGCAGCAAATGCCTTGTCGGTCAACGTTTAGAAGGAAATAATTTTTAAAACAAAAGGAAAAAAATCTTGTTTGAACTTAAATTTAATAGAATTAGTATTTTCTTATATTTTGACGTTTTGTTACAAAAGAAGAAAAAAAATAGGTGAGAAGAAACTTTTGGCCCACCCTTATTGTCAAGACTCGTTAAGATCATGCCAAACGACATTTGAATGCTTCTTTTATATGTTGGAACACTTAACGTCATATTGCATATATTTAATGTTGCTTGAAATACGAACTTGTATAATTTACTGAAAATGTAGCAATTATTTATAACCGTGTACGATAACTATAAGTATAATTTCCTATTTCCCTATATTACTCAATTCGAAAGTGTCTTATCTTTATTTATTATAAAACGTAATCATAAAATGTTAATTATTTGTCTATTAAGATATGAGAGAGAAAGTAAGGTAATAAACGACGTTCAAATTTCACATAATAATTCTGAAATAAGTCAATGGCGTAGAAAGATGAAAGATGAAAATTTTCATTTTAATCACATAATGTAACATCTGCGAAATTTTCACAGGACAATTTGATCCTCTCTGAATAAATCTGAAGGAATTGAGACCATAATAGCAAAGCTAATAGAATCAAAAAGAGGGACACTAATTAAAATAAATATATTCTCCCATTTAAATTCTTCATCCGCGATAAAAATCTGTCCTCTCCATCTGTTCTTCAATTTATGCAATTTTTCATCTCGTAAAAATTTTGTTCGATCTTTCATTTGTTTACGAAAACTTGCTTGGTTCTTTCTTCAGTTCTACGCGAAATTCATGCTTCTGTTTTTATTCAATTTTAGCAGTTGAAATATATCCGCGCGTATTGCAAATGAAAAAAATTCTCTTCTAAAGCGAAAGAATTGCTTGACAATATTTACTATACAAGCCCTCAGTCATACATGTAAGACTTGGAGCAAAAACCGAAGATAAATTTAGTTAGTATATTATTATACCCTAATTTATTATATTATATTATATTATATTATATTATAACCTAATTTATTTCTAAAACTCGCTATACGATTAATTCTAACAAGTGAATTACACTTTTCAATTTTCTTCGATTTCATTGTCCAATTGGAAATTTCACCACAATCATTATTATTCATCGCTTATTTTATTACTTTGCTTATTATTATTCATTTTCGTCAAACAAAGAAACCGAAGCAGAGCTTCGCACATTTTCACGTTGTGAAACAAAAGTCCCTCGAATAATCACGCACGTGTAAAAAATTGTGGCTAAGTTCAAATAATTTATTGCCTCGTGAGGCGTTTGCAACGGCGATCCGGCAAAAACAATGGCCTTGTACATCCGCCGGAAATGTACGTCGCCGGTGGTGAAATAGAGAGTAGCGAATATCAGGAGACACCGCCGCGGAATGTTATTTCCTCTTCGTGCGCGGAGAAAAATACGATAGCCCGCGGGAAAGTGAAACGTTAGCAACACTTTTTTTCATATTGTTTATAACAGTGTCTCTCAATCATTCTTAATGATTAAATAATTTATAAAACTCAATAAGACTCAATCGTCACGCGAGAGGAAAGTTCTTCTATGTTTTTATACGATGAAGATACTGTTAAAAATATGGTGGCCCTATTATTACTATTATTACCCCGAAAATTTGAAATCTACTTCATCGAGTAGAATTTAACAGAATTTCGAAAGACAGCATCGTCTTTGAATTGAATTTTCAAAATTTGTCGCACATTGATTCGAGTGAGATTCTATTGGCAAAAGATAGAAAACCGAAATCGATTCGGGATATTTTCAAAAATCTGTGCATCGTGATTTTTATATTTTATTATCTTAAAATTTTATTATCTTAAATTTTATTATCTTAAAATTTCGAATCTACTACCTAGAGTAGAATTTTACGGAAATTCTCAGAATGTGCCATTAATTTGAGCGAGATTCTAGTCTTCGATTATATTTAATACATTTCGATTATATTAAATTCGATTACAATTCTAATTATAGAAAAAAATAGGAAAGCCAAAATCGATTGTTTCGTGATATTTTTAAAAAATCTGTGCATCGTGATTTTTATATTTTATTATCCCCAAAAATTTCGAATCTACTTCCTCGAGTAGAATTTCACAGAATTTCAAAAGGATTTACAAATTTTAAATTCTCAAAATGTGCGAGAGATTCTAGTCTTCGATTAATTTTATAGAAAAAAAAGCAGAAAGCGAAGATCAATTTTTAAAAATCTATTTATACATTTTTATATTTTATTATCCCCAAAAATTTCGAATCTACTTCCTCGAGTAGAATTTTACAGAATTTCAAAAGAATTTATAAATTGTAAATTCTCAGAATGTGCGAGAGATTCTAGTCTTCGATTAATTTTATAGAAAAAAAAAGCAGAAAGCGGAGATCGATATTTAAAAATCTATTTATACATTTTTATATTTTATTAACCTCAAAAATTTCGAATCTACTTCCTTGAATAGAATTTTACAGAATTTCGCAAGGATTTAAGAAAATTTTCAATCCTCAAAGTGTGCCACTCTACAGCGAGAGATTCTAGTCTTCGATTAGAGAAACGTAGAAAGCCCGAAATATCACAGGATGTAAAATCCTAAAGTTGTTTTCGCGAATTTCGCGATCGATCGAAGAGAAAACAAACCACCTCCCACGGATCCGTTCGAAACTGCGGTGGAAAATGAAATGCAATTGCGAGTATATGGATAAAACTCGTATGATAAATCCTACTCGCGGTATATCGCGATGCGCCTTTCCTTGTTGTTCAACGTTAATCACGGGAAAGTATAAAGACGTGTCTTTTCCGCAACACGTGTGTGTTCGTTCACATTCACGTTCACAACGTTTGTTTGTTCTTTCGAACAAACTGCAACTGATCGTGCTCGTTTCCCCGAATGTCGTTCTCTCTCTAGTCCGCGAAAAGAAAGGGACAGATCTTTTCGAAATAATTACGCCACCGTGCAATAAAATAATCTGTCGTCTGCGTAGTTTCATTTTATTTCTTTTTAATTCGCTCACGTTCGATCGAAAATCAAATTAACGACGTTCCAATGGCATTTTTTGAATATATTCTTCTGATCGTTGCGATATTCACGCTTGTTCAATTTAAGTTCACTCGTGCTAAATTACTAAATATTAATTAATAAATTATTAATATTACTGTTTTTGTTAATAATTGTTAATATCATTTGATAACAACGTGTAGAATGAATTTAAAAAAATAATAAATTAATTATTCGCTGTCAGTTATTCAAGCCTATTTAGTATTTTCAATTCTACTGGCATTGTATTTAAAAGAATCAAATTGAAAAAATGAAAAAAAATTTTCCCTACTATACTATATAGTCAGAATTAGCCCACGACCTGTCATTGTATCATAATAAATTAATCAAATAAATTAATTATTCTACAAATTCACAGCTAGTGAATCAGTTTTCTCTAGCGAAGAAAATCTCATGAATTCCCGATAATGTTCGCCAGAGAAAAGTTTAATTATACGAATCACCATTATGATACATTATATTAATTTCAGTTTTTATATTTTCCTGACTTTGGGACAATCATCCTGCATAATTTATCAGTCTTTAATTTATTCCCCTGGCATCGTGCAATGTAAATAAATTTATCGCAGACAGTGTTACAACAATGTCTCGATACGCTATTATTAATTTTTAATACGAATTGTACGATCTCGTTTTAGCCTTGGTCTCGTTTCCACCGGCATGCATAATAACAACGTAACGTCTCCCATCACGCTAATCTACCGTGTGATCATTCAAATTATTATCGAAATGAAAGTTTTCCGCAAGTAATCCTTTTTCGTGACCGCATGAATGAACGCGTTAACGACCGAGCGATTATTTTAATCTCCACCAAGGATGGAACACAGGCGATAAATCGAAACGAATATTAACATCAATTAAGAGTTTTTCTCTGTTAATTGTTAAATTTTAACAGGCGCACCCGCGAGTAATGTCGTTCTTTTCTTCCAAATTTAAATTTAAACTACTTTTACTTCAAAATACATCCTCATTTTACAAAGAAAAAAAGAAACGGGAATAGAGAGTTTGTCAGAGAGATGGGCGAAGATTGTCAATAACGATGAAGATTGTGTTATAGGTTAAAACTGTAGAAGAATGAACCTACCGATTAAAGCTATAGATTAATTCTTAAATAAAATAAAATACAGTGTCAAAAAAAAAAAAAAAAAAAAAAAAACGATATTACCTATGGATGTGCTGTAAGACGAAAATTAAGTGTAATTTATATTGTATTTTATCGTAGCAAGAAACCAGAAGTATGTTCATCGTTAACTAATACTCCCTCTGTCCGAAAATATGACGTACATTTTAATATTTTTCTCGTCCGAAAATATGGTATACATTTGCGAAAAAAAATCAAATAAAACTACAATTAAATATGAAAAAAAAAATATATTAAATTCATTTTATTATCACGATATAACTGTATACAAATTCATTTTAGTGTAATCGAAATTTAGTCGAAGTGAGATTTAGCCTTGTTGAACGATTCTTCTGAACATATATATACTTTTCAGCTAATAAATCGACCCTCACGACGAAGTTTTTACCTTATTTATATGAGGTGTTTCATAGGAATTTCCCCCTCCTGTCAACGTAATTGATTTCACACACGTTTGTAATGTTATAAAAACGTTATCAAGAGTATTTCTCTCTAATTCATTAAATGCATTATAAACTTTATTAATAGCACCGTGTTCTAATTTTTCTTTGTTCTTCGTATACTGTAATAATTGTTGCAAGATACCGTGACGTTGTTCATTAGTCAGTTGCTTCGATTTGCCACCTCTTCTTTGTAAATTCACGTTATTTGGGTTGAAATTCTCCATTTTGAAATTACAGCGGTGTTTTATTTTTCTTAAAAAAGAATTTTTGAAAACTAATTTTTGGCCTTCAAATTCCAACTTAACACTTTACCGACCAATAGCGGTAAGTAATAGACGATTAATAGGCTACCGGTCGGTAAAGTGCTAAAATATATAAATATATTATTATACGATATCAACACTTTACCGACCGATGGCGATAAGTAATAGACGATTAACAGGCTATTGGTCGGTAAAGTGTTAATATCGTATAATAATATATTTGTATATATTAATGTACGATATTACCGGTCGGTAAAGTGTTAAAATATATAAATATATTATTATACGATATTAATATACTATTAATATACTATTATATTATCCACAATTTAACGAAAAAAAATCAAATAAAACTTCGTCTAAAAAAAAAGAAAATATCTTGTTTGTTGCTCGATTCTCGGAGATCCGAGTGTCTTTTAGTTCTTTTGTGGAGAAAAAGGAATTAATTTCGTGATAATTATTTACGATGGAAACATCCTTCGAAGAGGATTCTTCCTTCGAATTATCTTGCGAAGAGGATACAACGCGTGAACATCGACGAGATTATCGAAAATATTATGGAAAATATCGATATATCGATTAAAATCTTGCGCGAGAGTCGAGAAACCAGAACAAAAATATTGTGGTTAACAATCGAAAAAAAATTGCCTTGCACGACCTATTTGCAAAATTTTATTCGTGGCCACGTTACACTTTTCTCAAAGGCTGGGAACACTTCTTCCTTTCACCAAAGATAATATCGCATACTCATTAATCACCGTATCGGTATGTAAACGTAAATTGTAATACTCCATTGTAATTACAGACGAATCGTGCCATTTCCATTAAGAAAAAAAAAATGATAACAATGACAATGAGTAATAAAATATAGTCGATTTACACGTAACAGTAATATTACTCTACACCGCAGAAAATGCAAATTTTGTTACATTCTTTGTTAAGTTTCGACTCGTCATTCGATGATTTTGTCGAATGACAAAGCAAACTTGCCTCGCATGATCTGCCCGGTCTCGATAAAAATGCGCGATACGTGGTTTCTTCAATTGCGCACCTAGCCTTCTTGTGACAATAGCCACGACCTCGACCCGTCAGCAAAGTTTCGTCACGGTACATCATTATTTATCAATGATAATCATTCTTTGAAACTGCTCCGTCACGGGGCACATTTTTCCATGTTTTTTATTTTAAAAGAAAGGCTGAAACTAACGAAGAAACTACGAAACACGCTGCCAAAATTAAGTCACTTTAATCGGACATTAGAATTCTTTTAAATGGCCATTTTTGCCATTTTTTTTTTGTACCATCTATCTATCAGCAATTTATTTACGAAACACGCTACCAAAATTAAATCACTTTAATCGGACATTAAAATTCTTTTAAATGGCCATTTTTGCCATTTTTTTCTTTTTGTACCATCTATCTATCAGCAATTTATTTACGAAACATGCTACCAAAATTAAATCACTTTAATCGGACATTAAAATTCTTTTAAATGGCCATTTTTGCCATTTTTTTTTTTTTTGTACCGTCTATCTATCAGCAATTTATTTACGAAACACGCTGCCAAAATTAAATCACTTTAATCGGACATTAGAATTCTTTTAAATGGCCATTTTTGCCATTTTTTTTTTTTGTACCGTCTATCTATCAGCAATTTATTTACGAAACACGCTACCAAAATTAAGTCACTTTAATCGGACATTAGAATTCTTTTAAATGGCCATTTTTGCCATTTTTTTTTTTTTTGTACCATCTATCTATCAGCAATTTATTTACGAAACACGCTACCAAAATTAAATCACTTTAATCGGACATTAGAATTCTTTTAAATGGCCATTTTTGCCATTTTTTTTTTTTTTTGTACCGTCTATCTGTCAGCAATTTATTTACGAAATAGCGAGCAAAGTATCGCTTCAAATGAAATGATACAAATGAAATGATACAGGAAATAATCATCCTGTTTAAATGGTACTTCGCATTTTGTTGATTATATGTCTCCAGTGTGCGACTTTGTTTAAAGCAATCATCAAGTATAGTATATAGACGTTAAATGACACATAATTTTTGGCGAAGGAAAAATCATCTCAATTTCACACTTTCGTAAGAAGCGATAAGAAGTTTCGTTTATGTGAATTATCCCGAATTATTCGAACGATAATTCTTCTTTTGAAATTTTATTCTTCTTCTTACGTGTCTTTTTCATATCATATAACACCATAAACTCACGTTCATTATAATTATCAGCGATACAAAAAAAATACAAAAAAAAAAATTTAAGTCCCCCTTCAATCGAGTGCAAAGGGTTAAATATTACTAGAATATTACTAGAATATTAAATTACTGGGAAATTTCTTCAAACATTAAATTACTATAATAAATTTAAGTCCCCCTGCAGTCGAGTGGGAAAGGGTTAAATATTACTAGAATATTACTAGAATATTAAATTACTAGGAAATTTCTTCAAACATTAAATTACTATAATATTTCTTTGCAAATAGAAACACTTAATTAGGAAATAAGCGAACGATCATCAATTTAAAAGCGCTGACTGCAAGTTGCTCGTTTCGAGAAAGGAAGAGAACATGCTAAACATGGCCAATCATACACGTGGTAATAAAAATACAATGCAACAGGTGGTACAGTAATAAGTACACTCAGTGCTCGATTCGAGGAGAAAAATCGCAGGATTCTCACATTTTCATTTCAAACAGTGGCTTCATTGAACGAGGCTGCACACTCGTTATGCAACGAGTAGAGAAACAAGTGAGAAGAAGTAGCACACAATGCCATTGTATCTTCCTGTTACATCCTCTCATGCCTCTTGGAAGCAAGCTTCTACAATTTATTACGTGTACATGTGGCCAATAATCTGTCATATTACACTATATAAACATGTGCTCCCTCTGTTCGAAAGAAAATCTTAGATTATCTAGAGTTTCGAAAGCAACTGGCAATAATCATTATATTGGCATTGTTTACATTGATAGCTAAATAACCTGCAACATATTCGACAGGCGTTGCTTTTGACTTCAGTTGGAATTCGAAGACCAAAAATTAGTCTTTTTTAAGAAAAATAAAATAGTCACCCCGCTGTAACTTCAAAATGGAGAATTTCAACCCGAATAAAGAGTGAATTTACAAAGAAGAGATGGCAAATCGAAGCAATTGACTATAATGAACAACGTCACGGTATCTTGCAACACTTGCTATTACAGTATACGAAGAACAAAGAAAAATTAGAACACGGTGTTATTAATAAAGTTTATAATGCATTTAATAAATTAGAGAGAAATACTCTTGATAACGTTTTTATAACATTACAAACGTGTGTGAAATCAATTACGTTGACAAAAGGGGGAAATTCCTATGAAACACCTCATATAAATAAACATATAAAAACTCATATAAAAACTTCGTCGTGAGGGTCGATTAGTTGAAAAATATATATATGTTCAGAAGAATCGTTCAACAAGGCTAAATCTCACTTCGACTAAATTTCGATTGCACTAAAATGAATTTGTATACAGTTATATCGTGATAATAAAATGAATTTAATATTTTTTTTTTTCATATTTAATTGTAGTTTTATTTGATTTTTTTTCGCAAATGTATACCATATTTTCGGACGAGAAAAATATTAAAATGTACGCCATATTTTCGGACAGAGGGAGTATTAGTTAACGATGAACATACTTCTGGTTTCTTGCTACGATAAAATACGATATAAATTACACTTAATTTTCGTCTTACAGCACATCCATAGGTAATATCGTCTTTTTTTTTTTTTTTTTGACACTGTATTTTAGGTTCATTCTTCTACAGTTTTAACCTATAACACAATCTTCATCGTTATTGACAATCTTCGCCCATCTCTCTAACAAACTCTCTATTCCCGTTTCTTTTTTTCTTTGTAAAATGAGGATGTATTTTGAAGTAAAAGTAGTTTAAATTTAAATTTGGAAAAAAAGAACGACATTACTCGCGGGTGCGCCTGTTAAAATTTAACAATTAACAGAGGAAAAACTCCTAATTAATATTAAGAGTTAATATTAAAAAAAAACCATCAATTACAAACGATAGATGGAATTTTCCCTCAGCGATTTCGTAGAGGACAGATATATATATATATATATATATATATATATATATATATATATATGTGAATTAATTGAATAATTAAATAAAATAATTTTCTATTCAACGTGTTTCTTCACTCGACGCTCGGAATTTTACGGAATTCTCCTCTCCAATTATAGAAATTTGAATAATGAAAAAAGAGAAAAAAAAGAACTCGGAAATTTGCATGAGTCTAGAGATCAGTTTTGCCGAGAAACGCAGATGCAATTGATCAATTGAAGTCAGCACGGCGCAGACTTTATCTCTAATCGGGAAAGAAAGACGTCGATACATTTACGATCTTCCATGATTTTTCCTTCTCTCTCTCTCTCTCTCTCTCTCTCTTCGAAACTTTCGACTGCGTCTCTCCCCGTAACGACAGGCAGACACGCGCGTTTTACGGTGTCGTTCCCGCGAAAATATCAGCGATGCACGAACCGAATTACACGGTAGTGTAACTTTCTAGAAAACAAATCTTCCTCCATCCCTTGCCCCCCCCCCCCGATGTGGATTAAATTCGCTCGGAAATAGAATCGCAGCCGCGTTCTCGATCCGCGAGAGAGCACGCGATTCTTCTTCTCTCTTTCAAACGCGTATTCGTGTGCTCGTCGTCCATTCGTGCAAAAAAAAAAAAAAGAAAAAAAAAAAGAGAAATAAAAAGAAAAACTAGAACATGCCAGAGTCGCTCGCAATAGTATCGCGTTACAAAAGCCGGCGCGGATTTCAACATCGGACTCTCGGTTCCGCGAGAAAGAAAATGCTCGAAAAGCAGTATTTTCGCGCTTTTGAAGCTGTGACCTCGCACGTCCGCGGAGGATGCACTCTATTCAACGAGTCCACGGATGCGTTTCAGGTGTATATATACCTGACGAACACCAGCACGGAAGACGAAGGTTTTCAAGATGTCCGCGTTACGAACGCGAGATGGAGAGAGAGAGAGAGAGAGAGAGAGAGAGAGAGAGAGATTGTGTTACCTCGCGCGTTGCGGTCGGAAGCAAGTACGTACGATATATTTCGATTGTATGTCGAGCCTCTCCGCGCGAGAAAGTTTGATTTCCTTTCTCCATTTCAAAGAACCGCTTGCATTAGACACCAGCGATCAGTGTAATTCTTTCTTTTCTTTTTTCTTCCCCCCCCCCCACCTTTATTTTCGAACGTCGCGAAAAAACAAACGCACTTGTGTCTCGTTCCGTTTGGTTGAAAGTGTGCGTATATAAATTCACCCTTTGCACTCCGAACAATATTTAATATAAACCACTATCAGCAACACCGAGTTGTCATTTTTACTATCGGCTACCAGCTATTTACTGCCAGACTGTTTACAAAGGCTGTGTGGAATATATTGAAAATCTTGCTTTGTCATTAAGAAAAAAGAAAACGTGAATACACGAATTTTTAAAAATATTTCTTGTTAATGTAATGTAATTGAAACAAGAATATGCTATTTACTGTCAGACTATTTACAAAGACTCTGTGGAATATATTGAAAATCTTGCTTTGTCATTAAGAAAAAAGAAAACGTGAATACATGAATTTTTAAAAATATTTCTTGTTAATGCAATGTAATTGAAAAAAGAACATGCTATTTACTGTCAGACTATTTACAAAGACTCTGTGGAATATATTGAAAATCTTGCTTTGTCATTAAGAAAAAAGAAAACGTGAATACATGAATTTTTAAAAATATTTCTTGTTAATGCAATGTAATTGAAAAAAGAACATGCTATTTACTGTCAGACTATTTACAAAGACTCTGTGGAATATATTGAAAATCTTGCTTTGTCATTAAGAAAAAAGAAAACGTGAATATATGAATTTCTAAAAATATTTCTTGTTAATGCAATGTAATTGAAAAAAGAATATGCTATTTACTGCCAGACTGTTTACAAAGGTTCTGTGGAATATATTGAAAATCTTGCTTTGTCATTAAGAGAAAAGAAAACGTGAATACATGAATTTTTAAAAATATTTCTTGTTAATGCAATGTAATTGAAAAAAGAATATGCTATTTACTGCCAGACTGTTTACAAAGGTTCTGTGGAATATATTGAAAATCTTGCTTTGTCATTAAGAGAAAAGAAAACGTGAATACATGAATTTTTAAAAATATTTCTTGTTAATGCAATGTAATTGAAAAAAGAATATGCTATTTACTGCCAGACTGTTTACAAAGGTTCTGTGGAATATATTGAAAATCTTGCTTTGTCATTAAGAGAAAAGAAAACGTGAATACATGAATTTTTAAAAATATTTCTTGTTAATGCAATGTAATTGAAAAAAGAATATGCTATTTATGCATCCTTGGCTTATCGGGACAGGTATCGCAGTACTCGCTCGTTAAAGAAACAATGTTTCTTTTCGATGTCGCCGCAGCGGCGACAACCGAGTGCAAAGTGTTAACAAAACCACGATGTCGCTCGTAAATTTTCAAATTTTCGTTTCACGACCCTGTTTCCGAGTGAGTTGAACTAAATTGAAATATTCGCGTATTTGCAAGATGTGATCCTGAAACATCAACGCGATGTTGTCAGCTTGTTTCGTTTCGTTGAAGTAAAATCGTGACGAAAGATGTGGAAAAATACTGGAGAATAATAATAAGCAAGTCGTCTGACTATTTGGATTCTTATTTATACTAGATTAGATAGATACTATCTTATTTGGATTCAGATAACTAATTCCAGATCGTTTGCGAGAAGGGCGAAAGAAGAAATTAAAAATGATTTTCAAACGTGCAAAACCAACGAACCAAAAGTACTGAAAATGTACTATGAGATTGCGTAACCGTGATATTTGCAAATGTGAAAAAGCTGACTTAGTGAGTTAACCTTCTAGGTATAAAGTTCAGCAGATAACGTCACGATCAATCGAGCATGGCTGGTCGGCCGCGGATAAATAAAACGCAGCACGATTAAATTAGAATGAAAATAAAATAAAATAAAAACGCGTCTATAACATGGCTACAGATAAATAAAACGCAGCACGATTAAATAGAATGAAAATAAAATAAAATAAAATAAAATAAAATAAAATAAAATAAAATAAAATAAAATAAATAAAATAAAATAAATAAAATAAAATATAAAATAAAATAAAAACGCGTCTATAACATGGCTACAAATAAATAAAACGCAGCACGATTAAATAGAATGAAAATAAAATAAAATAAAATAAAATAAAATAAATAAAATAAAATAAAATAAAATAAATAAAATATAAAATAAAATAAAATAAAATAAATAAAATAAAATATAAAATAAAATAAAATAAAAACGCGTCTATAACATGGCTACAGATAAATAAAACGCAGCACGATTAAACAGAATGAAAATAAAATAAAATAAAATAAATAAAATAAAATAAAATATAAAATAAAATAAAATAAAAACGCGTTTATAATATGGCTACAGATAAATAAAACGCAGCACGATTAAACAGAATGAAAATAAAATAAAAACGCGTCTATAATTTGGCAGGATACGATCGGTGAGAAACACGATTATTATTATTATTACTATTATGCGTGCCGTTAATTTTTCTCAGACATTTAATTTATTCTTTAGAAAACAATCTTGCAACGAAGAAGTAACAATCGGCACTTCACACTTCACGCTCGTTTCGTTAGTCGTCGTCATTCAACATTAATTGGAATGTTAGTTATGGCACCGTTTGGTAGACACGCTATTGTTTGCTGGAAGGAATAGATTGTCTAGTGGTAGCCCGGACCGGAAGGGTTTCACTTCCTCGAGAACCAATTTCCTGTAAACTGCAGTAACATTCGATGCAGTAACGAATCCTTGTTCGAGCAACTTGAAATGAAGAACTTTGTCACTTAGATGTGTGCGCTTGTACGGCTTTGCGGAGGATAATTATTTCATTATTTTTTTTTTTTTTTTTTTTTGTTCAGAGACTACGAAAACCTAGATATCTCCCATACTTTTTTCTTATAATTTATAATTGTTAAATTTATAGCTTAAGCGATGATTTAGATAGCTTATGATATTGTGATGAATAATAATTTATATAATAATAATAATAAATTTATATAGTAATAATAATTGATGAGTAATAATTTTGGCAATTCACTGCGACGCGATGATAATTTATATAATAATAATTTATGTAATAATAATAATAAATTTATATAATAATAATAATAATAATAATAATAATAATAATAATAATAGATAAATAACAATTTGGCAATTCAGAGCGACGCGATAATAATTTATATAATAATAATTTATGTAACAATAATAATAAATTTATATAATAATAACAATAATTGATAAATAACAACTTGGCAAATCACAGCGACGCGATGATAATTTATACAATAATAATAATAAATTTATATATTAGCAATTCACAGCGACGCGATAATAATTTATATAATGAAAATAATAATAATTGATAAATGATAATTTGGCAATTCACAGTGACGCGATCAACTTCGATCTAACTATATCTGAATAAATTTGACCTACACAGAGTAAGATAACACTTAAAAAAAAAAAAAAAAAAAATAACTCCGGAGAGACTACTTTCAAAGTAATTCAAAGATGACTTTAATCAGTAACAGTATTAAAGATATCAAGTACCACTTGATATCAGGGAACAAACTCTTGGATTATTCGACAATTCGATCCATCTTTACACTTCACGCTACGTGACGAATTTTTTCCCCAAGTGAGAAAGAAAATGAAAGGAGTTATAGTCCTCCTCGCCTTTTTCATTCGTTCTCCGAAGCGCACGATCGAATGAAAAAAAATCGATGACACAAGTCGAAATTTAGATTCTACAAATCGACAAAAATAATAATAATCTAAAATAAATAATAGCAACAATATAAATCTAACTAATAAATCTAATAATATACATAAGTAATAATAAATAATAATAATGAATAATAATAAATAATAATAGTCTAAAATAACAATCTAATCAAATAATAATAAGAGTCTTAAAAAAATAATCTAAGTGAATTTATATTTCATCAAGTCGATACGACATCGGTATGGAAGTTCAGTCTCTCGATGCGAGATAAATTTACAGGAACCAATGTTATCTAACGAGCAGCATGGCGCGTTATTCCGTGGATTCGAGTGCATTGGTTTTGAAACAAAATGGGCGACAATTCGACGCTGCTTTTTTTCCCCCAGCAAACAAACGTTCGAGATAGAACGTAGCAGGCTGCATTACTTCTGCCCCAGATACTTTCATTTTTGTCATATAGGAGCTGTGTGTTCGAAGTGGTATGCCAACAGCCGGCGGCAAGTATCATAAATATGCGCGGCCACTTCCTTCGAAACGGCCAGGTATGCCGGATCTTGAAATGGAAAGAGCGAAACGCGACCGGTAATGGCACGATTTATTTGCATAAACCACTTGCTGCGCGTGTGTATATCTCGCGCGATTGCTATATTTACACTATACGCTACGACAGACTCGTATCGCGAAAGGAAAGAGAGAAAAAAAGAAAAAAAAAAAAGAAAGGAAAGGTTCGTGGAAAGAATCGAAATCGAGAATGAAAAATCGAGCGGAAGCCTCAGATCGGTTTTTTATTAACGCTAGAGGCACCGAAAATTTCCATCAGAGGCTGAATTTCAAAGTAAAAGAAAAAAGAAACTCTCGACAAGCTTTTATTTATGTATTCTGGAGAAGAATCATTCGAGTCTAAGAGAGATACACCGTTTCACGTATGTAAAGTATATGACAGAAATATTCGAATGGTTCTCAAATCGTTTTGACCATTTTGGCAATTCTGGTGTTGACAACTCTGAACGTTTGTAACTCTATTTTACTGTCGTTTCTTTTGCAACCGGCCATCTGATTTATATTTAATAATTTACGAAGCTATCAAACTTATATTTACGTCCGAGTCGAATGAATAAGTGATCGAGAAGTGATGGCTATTTGCTATGAAATCGACGTGTCGTTTAATTTAGTCGAGTATTTTCACTCAGTTTTTACGTCATCGAATAAAGATGATCTTCAAAGATTCGTTTTTTTCTTCTACCGAGAGAACAATCGAAAATCTACTAAAAAATACCAAAGTTTTGCGCAATGATTGCACGATTATTATTTGTGAAGAGACTTAATAAGATACGTGCAACAATGTTACAGCATTTAACATAAATAAAGTAAATGAAATCTCCGCATTTAGTCTCCATTTCCACTGTGTTCATTCAATAAAGACAAAAAAAAAAAAAAAAAAAAAAAGGAAAGGTTCGTGGAAAGAATCGAAATCGAGAATGAAAAATCGAGCGGAAGCCTCAGATCGGTTTTTTATTAACGCTAGAGGCACCGAAAATTTCCATCAGAGGCTGAATTTCAAAGTAAAAGAAAAAAGAAAATCTCGATAAGCTTTTATTTATGTATTCTGGAGAAGAATCATTCGAGTCTAAGAGAGATACACCGTTTCACGTATATAAAGTATATGACAGAAATATTCGAATGGTTCTCAAATCGTTTTGACCATTTTGGCAATTCTGGTGTTAACAACTCTGAACGTTTGTAACTCTATTTTACTGTCGTTTCTTTTGCAACCAGCCATCTGATTTATATTTAATAATTTACGAAGCTATCAAACTTATATTTACGTCCGAGTCGAATGAATAAGTGATCGAGAAGTGATGGCTATTTGCTATGAAATCGACGTGTCGTTTAATTTAGTCGAGTATTTTCACTCAGTTTTTACGTCATCGAATAAAGATGATCTTCAAAGATTCGTTTTTTTCTTCTACCGAAAGAACAATCGAAGATCTACTAAAAAATACCAAAGTTTTGCGCAATGATTGCACGATTATTATTTGTGAAGAGACTTAATAAGATACGTGCAACAATGTTACAGCATTTAACATAAATAAAGTAAATGAAATCTCCGCATTTAGTCTCCATTTCCACTGTGTTCATTCGATGAAGACAAAAAAAAAAAAAAAAAAAAAATAGAATATAAATTTGCACGAAAGTGCCAGAAGTATGACGATAAATAATTCCGAGATGTATTCAGCGAGCAATCTCTTGGCTTAATGTTAATCTGCTGAGAATGCAACGGGGATGCATTATCGATTAGATGCCAGGTCGAGTAGCATTTACGTATATCGCAGAAGGACGAGCCTTCTCGAACCGGAAGAAAATTGACAAGCTAAGAAGAAAGACAAAAAACGCTCCGTCATTCAGACGCTTTTCGTATTCGCATCGTTGTTATCCAATATCGGTGTCAAGAGCAAATATTTGAATGTTCGAGCGTGCTTTCAAAGGTCAGCGTACATCCGGTAGAAATAATCGCGACGCGAACTCCATTCCCATCGTTCTAATCACAAGCTTCATTAGGTATGATAATACGCAATTTTCTATCGCAATTCGAGGCTTCTGTGCGCGTAACGCTGGCATTGGAATTGTTCGAACGATCAAACGACTGCGTTGCAGCGGAGCAATATTTCGCGCGGAAATAACGTGACGTTTTTTGAAAACATCGCTCGTTCCGAGAGAGATAAAACGTGTCTTTAAACGCGTCGCGAAACAGAATTTGCAGTCGCACGCATATTATTAACCTTATCGGTGGACGTTTATCCGTGATGAACGATATTATTTTCTAGAACTTTCCGTTTCTTCTGTTCTTGCATTTCGTTCCGTTTCGTGAAATGTTTCTCAACGCAGCGGCATGACGTGAAATTCGAGCTAAGCCGAACGAGAGTTTCCATTGAATATTATTAAATGGCTGCGTGGAATTGAAAAGCAATGTCTTTTTGAAACTTCTCTCTAGCCGGCGTCTAGTGCGCAGGTTTCTGATCTGCCCTAAACAAAATACCGATTCTACCACCTCCAATGTTAGACGAAGAAAAGAATCGAACGACGTCTTTTACGTTCTCGACGCAAGCAACAGATCTCTCTGTTAAAAATGCATTTATCACTCGCGCGAAGAACACACACGCAAGTCTGCGCAAGTCCGTGTTGTGTCAGGCGCGCTGATCAAAGGTTGAAAGAGCCAATAATAAATAATCGATAATTCTTCTTCTTTTTTTTTTTTTGTTATAAAACACGAGCGTGAAAAGAACTGCGAAAATATCTTGATAAAGCTTCTAGTGCTCGACGTAAAACTCGAGATTTTGTATTCTCGTGTCAAGGATACTCGGAGGATCGTAGTTGCGCGTGTCGATAATTTTTTGTCTCAAAATTGCAATATTTCCTCGGTTTTAAATATATTTAAACGTAATCCAGACAAAACGAATAATAAATTTATTGCTTCTTAGTAATAATTTCTATCCACTAATGTCATACCGACAAAAAGAAATTGTTCGGTCACTCGTTATGGTCCGCGAACCAGTTGCCAGCGACGTTAACCTTAACGTCGATAATTTTTTGTCCCAAAATTGTAATATTTCCAGTTTTAAATATATTTAAACGTAACCCAGACAAAACGAATAATAAATTTATTGCTTCTTAGTAATAATTTCTATCCACTGATGTCATACCGACAAAAAGAAATTGTTCGGTCACTCGTTATGGTCCGCGAACCAGTTGCCAGCGACGTTAACCTCAACGTCGATAATTTTTTGTCCCAAAATTGCAATATTTCCAGTTTTAAATATATTTAAACGTAACCCAGACAAAACGAATAATAAATTTATTGCTTCTTAGTAATAATTTCTGTCCACTGATGTCGTACCGACAAAAAGAAATTGTTCGGTCACTCGTTATGGTCCGCGAACCAGTTGCCAGCGACGTTAACCTTAACGTCGATAATTTTTTGTCCCAAAATTGTAATATTTCCAGTTTTAAATATATTTAAACGTAACCCAGACAAAACGAATAATAAATTTATTGCTTCTTAGTAATAATTTCTATCCACTGATGTCATACCGACAAAAAGAAATTGTTCGGTCACTCGTTATGGTCCGCGAACCAGTTGCCAGCGACGTTAACCTCAACGTCGATAATTTTTTGTCCCAAAATTGCAATATTTCCAGTTTTAAATATATTTAAACGTAACCCAGACAAAACGAATAATAAATTTATTGCTTCTTAGTAATAATTTCTGTCCACTGATGTCGTACCGACGAATTCAAAAAGAAAGCGGCGAATTACTGTATACAGTTTGGTCACTCGTTATGGTCCGCGAACCAATTGCCATTATCGACCGGGGCATTTTTCTAGAAACCGAGCGTGTTTTGTCCAGCGATTTTTCCTAAAAGTGACAGAACAAAGAATCCGCGTATGATTAAATACAGACAACTTTATTATCATTATTTATTTGAAACTTTGCCTCGTATGTTATCGAAGTATTTCAATATTACTCTAAGAGAATGATAGAGGCCGTATAGCAAGCACCTGTGTGAAGGTGAACGCACGGTTATCAAAAGACGTCATATGACGCCTCCGGTCAATAACGTGTTAAAATGAAAAAGGAAGACACGCATCGCTGCGACGGCGTGCATCACACTTAAGGCTCGGCAAGCAGGTACGATGCAGCTGCGGTGGAACTATTAGAATCACGAGCCGTGTCGGTGAGTCATCGGGGGAACGACGCGTCCGTCAGAAGGAACAAATTACCGATCGAGCAATTTTCCTTCATTTTTCACTGCGCGCTAACTTCTTTCACTTTGCTGACAAAGTACACAAATAATAAGCGAAAAATGCGAACGCAGCGCACGGATACACGTATGTAGATATATGTACGCGTACGTGTAAGAAGCACGCTCTCGGAGCGTGATCGATCGCGTCCCGAGACGTCAGCCGCACGCAAAACTTGTCCTTCCGAATCCAAGAGAACCGGCCGCGTGCAGCTGCATCGACCTTGAGCGTGAACCTGAAAAGTCTAATCTACAAAGAAACAAGAAAGCGGTGGACATTTACCCTGAAGCATATTGTGATCGGCCTCCTCGTCCGCGAGGCAGCGAACGTTGCCGATGGAAGAAGACAGCAGACTCATGTTTCCCCCGTGAGAAGAGATAGATAGATAGATAGAGAGAGAGAGACAGAGAGAAGGTTCGGTTTTCACGGCGAACGAGCCCGAATCGCGGAAAAGCCGCCTAGTCCAGGTGCGCGCGTAACGCGATTGGTTCCGGAGCGCGATCGGCCGGTCCCGGGGCCGTACACGGCGAGGCTAGGGCCCTCTACGAACGCACCTGTCCGCCGAGCATCCGGCCAACTCGCGATCGAACGCGATTCACTTTCACTTCGACGTTGGAGAAAGAAACGATCGCGACTCTGGGGAAAGAACTGGGCAGAAAAACCACCTGCCTGAAGTTGAGAGTTGAGAGCAGCACCGAGAGGGATAGAGAAAGAGAGCAGCGTGCTGGCTACCTTGTACTCTCTCTCTCTTTCTCTCGAACGAACGCGGCTCGTTCGATGGACCAGGCGGCCGCCCCTGGATGATACCGATTATTTTTTCTTATTCTCTCACGCTCGTACGTGCGCCGTACGCGCGTCCCTCTCGAATCGCATCCTCCCGAAACGAAAATCGAACACGGCGCGCACTCGAACTGCCGCGATCGCGATCAGCGAACACGCGAAGATCAAGTAACACACACTCGTCGGGTGTTGTTTGTCTGCTGTCACTGCTGGCGTTACACGGTCGTTCGATCGGCTACCTCCGGTTACTGGCGGACGAGAGACGGAGCACGCGATCCGCGAGATTCCTACCGCCCGGCACCGTCGCTACGTCGCGAAAGACGACGACGACGACGACGCATGACAGGCGTGCAGGGACACCCGAGCACCGCGCGCACAGAGCAACGGCGATCAATAAACGTTGCCACGGCGTCTGCGCCGACAATGCGATGCCACGACGGAACGAGAGAGGCGAGAGAGAGAGTGAGAGTGAGAGAGCCACGGGGATTACGTCGGTGTATGAGCGCGTCGGTGTGCTCGCGGCTATCGACGCGACGAGTATCGACGATTTAGGGGTCCCCCGCCTTGAAACTGACGCGACTCCTACTCCGGGCTTCCCTCCCTCTGTTTAATTGCTCCTTCGATTCTTTTTTTTTTTTTTTTCAAACTCTCCTTTTCTCGATTAACCGACGTTAGCTGCGATCGACGCGAGTATACTCGTCACGGAGAAATGGCGATATTTCGTGTTACGACGAGTATACTCGTCGCGCGTTAAAAAGTAGTTACCACCGGCTGTTCGAACTGTAACTTCAGCGTACAACGAGAATATACTCGTAAGTTTCAAGATGTTTGAAATATATGGGGAGGCGCAAGGCGAAATAAAACGAACAAATGAGAAATTTTAATAACTTATCATGGAAAGGACTGCGTGCAGCGTGAACAAAGTTTGTTTCTCCTTTCTAAGCGAAACTACCGTGGATTCATGTTTCGCTTCACTCTGTGCTGATAAATGGCGAGCCAATGAAAATATAATCCAGCCTAATCCTTGTTGTACGAACATCTCGTTGGACGATATAACTCATTCTATCCTTTCACAGTTTGATTATTATTGGCGCCTGATCGGGCACCGGTTTATACACCAAGTTATTCGTCGTCAAAAAGTAATCTTACACGAAGATGTTATAGCGTTTCAAAATAATAAGTTATTATGGAAAGAACTGCGTGCAGCGCGAACAAAGTTTGTTTCTCCTTTCTAAGCGAAACTACCGTGGATTCATGTTTCGTTTCACTCTGTGCTGATAAATGGCGAGCCAATAGAAATATAATCCAGCCTAATTTTTGTTGTACGAACATCTCGTTGAACGATATAACTCATTCTATCCTTTCACAGTTTGATTATTATTGGCGCCTGATCGGATTCGTCGTCAAAAAGTAATCTTACACGAAGATGTTATAGCGTTTCAAAATAAAATTAATTTTTTTTTCAAAATAAAATAAAACTGTCTTTTTAATTGAATATTTTATACTACACTTGAGTATACTCGCCATCGACAGAATAAATGCATTTCATTTCTGCGACACAATTAGGCGCACACTTTGAAATGGCAAACATTAACACAGCTGACAACACTGGTTAACACGGTTTAACCATTATACTGGTTATGTAAATTATAGCTTTTTTTTTTATATGTATATACCGGTTAAACGAATGTTGCGAGTGTTTTTATATACTACTCCTTTAATTCGACCAACTCGAATTCAATCTGTATGGAAAATTCTTTCCAAATAAATCGTCAAGGGCTGACTAATTTGATTGAAATGAAATTGAAACAACTGAAACGACCAGTGACTATACTGTCAATGCTGGTAGCCGATTGATTTTCAGCGATCGGCGAGCGTTGAAGAGTTCGTTATTCGTTTACGTTCAGATCAAAATTTTTGAAGATCTTTAGAATTTCAGAAGATTTTTTTCATATTCTACAGGGTTAAAAACGTTTACGTTCTGCGAATTCTCGACAGAAGCTTGCCGGCAACCCTTCTAAAATTAGCCGGTCGTTATGGTGTTAATAATTGAGCCTCCGTCAATATATCGATTGCAAAGAGTCCCTCGATATACATAAATCATTCGTTCGAGACGTTCATTCTGCGTAACTTCGGATAACAGGAAGAATATCATTGATCAATGCCATAATTGTATTATGTATCAGCTTTCTGAAAATAGCAGAAGGGTATTTCGAGCCGAGGGACTTGACACAAATTTATCCTCAAGTGAATTATTCATAAACACACGTGTCACGTTAAAAGTAAAATATTCGATCTTTGCCGATCGTATTCCGTGCTGTCGAGTATATCCGAAAAGACTTGACGCGAAATTGATCTTCAAGCGAATTGTTCATAAGCGCGCGTGTCATCCAGAAAAGTAGAATAAAACAATCGATCTCTGTCGATGTGTTTCGTGTCATCGTTTATATTGCACGCTCGTCACAAATGCCGGGTACGATTACTTTTTAATGCGTAGAATAGCATATTCGATTGGTCAGACTTTTCGATTCATTTTCCAACCTTATTTGAATTGACGTTCGCTTTCGCGCCAACTTTCGTTAAGGTGAGTTCGATCGAATTCGCCTCTCACCGCGACCGTAGAGATCGGTCCGATTTCCACTCGATCGTGAATAATTTCGTCTACAAATCATCTATAAATCGTCTAAAAATCTGCTTCCTAAGTGCTTAAAATACCTAATTTATATAGTAGCTTTTGCTAATAATAAAACGATAAAAGTCTCAGTCGTGGAAATGAATTTTCAATCGAGACGAGGTCCCTTGTCAAAAGTTTTCCATAAATATTTGCCAGACTGTAAACAACGTACTTATGGCTTTTAATTTCTGGCTCCTTCCAGTTCAAAATTTTCATCGTGTTGCGACAATAAAAGGTAAAGTAAAATAAAGTCTCTTTGCGGAAGAATTTTTTCTTTCGTAAAATTGCAGAAACAGGGAGAAACATGTGCTTATACTCGGGCGCTTATAGTTTGGCAAGTAGTATGAACTATGCTGTCACAGACTCACAGGGAGCTAAGTGGAATAAGTTTACAAAGATCGATGGGCCAATGAACTGATATTCAGTAATTGCTTGTGAGTGTTTGTGACGATGTGTTCCGAAATATAAGCATTTGCAACAATCGTGCAAGTTATCTAAGTACGCATAGTATATACAGGATGGGCTAATTTAATTTAAAACTAATTTCATTAATTTTAAATTAAATTCAAATTCAAACATGATTTCTTCACTGTGTTTTAGAAATTATTTCTTACAAATGTTGACCGCCAGACAATACGCAAAAATATATATATATATACATATATAATAAAAAAAATTACGGATTTTATATTTTAGTAGGAAATGATTTTTGGTCCATCCTGTACATGCATTCACAAAGTTTCTACGTAACCGAAGGTCATCGAGAGGCATTAGAGACGTACTTTTAGTACGTTCACTACTGCAAGAAATATTCTCAGAGAGTATTCCCTGGTTGTTGTTTATACAGTAAAGTTAGTAAGTTTCGATAAATTTATTTTACACGGATGTGGCCATTAATCGTACTTGAACACCGTAATTTGCAGCTACGAGAGAAGTCTTATCATTGGGAAATCGAGAAAATGTTGCTTTCTCTACAGATTTCCATCTGACCACATTATAAACTGATCAGAGTATCGCTAACAGCGTTAAATGTCTCGTATTGAATAACCAACACGGCTAGAACGAAGATAAGATTGCGAAAATGCTAAATGTCTGCCGCAAGTGTGCAATGTTACGTTTATTAATCACAGACAATATAATATATATATATATATATATAATATATATATAATATTGTATATAATATATATGTATATAATATTGTATATATTGTATATAATAATATATGTATATAATATTGTATATAATATATATAATATATATATTATATTGTCTGTGACATTATATATATATATATATATATATATTAAATATTCTATAAAATAAATAAATATTCTATATATATATATACATATATACATACATACACACACACACATATATATATAGAATATTTAAAAAAATCTAGAGGGATATATATATATATATATATATATTAAATATTCTATAAAATAAATAAATATTCTATATATATATATACATATATACATACATACACACACACACACATATATATATATAGAATATTTAAAAAAATCTAGAGGGATATATATATATATATATATATATTAAATATTCTATAAAATAAATAAATATTCTATATATATATATATAGCATACACACACACACACACACACACACACACACACACACACACACACACACACACACACACACACATATATATTATTATAAATAAATAAATATTTATATATATATACATACACACACACACACATAGAATATAAAAAATCTAATATATATATATATATATATATATATATATATATATCCCTTTAGATTTCTCTAAATATTCATGAATTTATGCTTCACAGTAGCAACTATTATTATAATTTTTGATAGATAATACTATTATAATTTTTAATAGATAACAAGTAAAATTATTTTTACCTATTACTTATTATTTATTATTTATATTTAGAACAAGCCTGAGGATTTTTATAACTAATAATAATCATTAATTATTATTAATTAATTGCCTGAGGATTTTTACAACTAATAGTAATCATTAATTATTATTAATTACATTTAGAACGAGTCTGACGATTTCTAAAGATTGAACCAGTACAAAGTTCCTTTTCAATTTGAACGCCAAAGTGAAATATTGGGGGAAAAAAAGAGAAAGAAAAAAAAATGGACGTCTAGTCGACATTCTTTGGAATTGGATTTCTATTCATCAAGCGGGGGAGGAGGGCTGACTCCAAGCAAATACAATGAACAGTGATCAACAGGAATGCAGCTGTGAAAGTAGGTGACACGTAAGATCGTACGAATTATCATACGTAATTTCCTTGCACGTACGTGTGATCATATCCTTCGCGTATAATCATGCTAACTTGGAAATGAAGCGAAAGTATCGAGCTATCGAGTGCTTTCGTCGTATCGTTCGCGACTGTTTCACGTACGACAGTGCTCACAAAAGTACTAAAAGGTGGAAAATGCTCACGACTATGAAACGATGGAGAACAACTTCAAGAAATCAAGAGATCTTCACAGATTTTCAAATGATTACCAAACAATATTGCTAGATGCAGATATCTTCTTTATTGAAATTTCAAACGAAGAGATTCCCTTTCCTGTACAGCAGAATTTGAAGTACGTAGTTCCGCAATAATTAATATTATATATTAATTAATATATATAAATATAATACGTATTATATTTATATTATATATTACATATTATATATTAATTAATACGTATAAATATAATACGTATTAAAAAGTGCAATTAATGTCGCAGATCGTGTGGCACTGATATTTTGTTCTTGCTGAAACACACCAATACACGCCGTAAAATAAAATCGTTCGTGCTCGTTTAATAAATATTCCAACGCAACCTAATCTGACTAAACCTAACCTAAACCGGATCGTATTTGAAGACGATGCTCTATCACAAGTAAAGTTCGTAAAATGATCCGAATATTGCGGCCAAATTGTCTCGATAAAATCTCCTCTTTGTCATTTCGTAAACGTAATGATTTGTCCAGCAAAAAATATCAAACGATCATGTTTGGATTGACTACGTGAGTAATGGCAGTACTTATGGTGTATAAGGATTCGTTCTAAAAGGATTGCAACTACATACGTCGTATAGATTTCATGCTTCGCATATGTATACGCAATCAATCACGAACATCGATTAAAGATACATAAACCACTGTTATAACTATATTAATAATATATATATTAATATATATTAATTAATATATATAAATATAATACGTATTATATTTATATTATATATTAATTAATACATATAAATATAATACGTATTAAAAAGTGCAATTAATGTCGCAGATCGTGTGGCACTGATATTTTGTTCTTGCTGAAACACACCAATACACGCCGCGTTGCTGAAGCAAAACACACGTTTTCCAATGGCGAATTTCTAGAAACCAGGCTATTAGTAACAAGAGTCGCATCATTAGTAAAAGAAAATCAATTTCTTCGAGCTACTTTCTTACGTCGGGTACATTTCCAACGTTGTCCATAATCACAGCAATCACGTGAATGTGTATTTTTATCAGGGCTACCCATAAGTAATGTCGTTTCTCGATGCTGTACAAAGTTTTATTTCATTTACGAGTTAGCCACAGTTTTCCATGTGTGGTACAATTTAACAATAAGCACACTAAGTACCAATATATTACCAATACAACTAGAATACAAATTATGTTGAAATAAATTATTGTTCACCAGATGGGAGAATGGCAAATTTATTAAATTGAAAAAAAATACTATATTCAAAATGAACCGAGGAATTTGAAACACTGTTAACACTAGAACCATCGACGATCAGATTGCAAAATTCAACCACGGTTGAACTTGCAAGACGATCCTACCAGTATATATTAACGTGCAAGTTTGTTATGTACATTCGCCTGTTCTCGTTCAATGGGAGAAAACCGCCAAGTTTCTAATCCCTTGACTAATAGGGAGACACACGTACGTACGTAAGTTTTTCAATTAATAATCCTTAAATTTTTTACGAATGTTCTTCCACCAAAAGAGGCAGAGAAAATTGATTGAACGTTTCATCGCGGAACGCTTATAATCACGCGAACAGTATACAAACGTTTTAAGATTCATTCAGAATTGATTCGAGAGAACGAAGAATATTCAACGACGTGTCCGTTGGAGAAACGAAAGCAAAGTGTAGTCGTCCTCTAGTCAGTTTCAATTCGGTATACGTCAACGCCGAATAAACTCGTACACGTGTCTGCGAAACGACGCTTGATGAAAGTAACCTAAGTCACCTAAACGTAGCGAAGAACGCTTCTACAAATTTAACGCCCGAGAAAGTTAAAAAAAAAAAAAAGGAAACGTGATTAAGTGGATGTTGAGACGCGAAAGGTCGAGTCGAAATGAGTTTACACGCGATCTTAAAGGCAAAAGCTTAATAAATATCGAGTGATAGATGGAATCAGTTGCAGCGTGAAATCCAGGCAATTGCCGCTCGTAGAAACGGAAGAAGCAATCTGTTTTGCAACCTCTCCGCGGCTGGTGTCGGTCATTTTCTTTTCTTTCTTTTTTTCTTTCTGCACAATAAAATCGTTCCACGCTACGAAGAAATGCATATTGGATTGTCCATATGACGAGGACAACGAATCTCCAATTGTGACAATTTTACATTTTATTTATATTTTATTTATTTATATTTCATCGTACTTTTTTCTAATGGACAATATTCGAAATGAATATCTGGTTTCTTTCGAATAAGTACATCGGTGAATGATAATAATAATTTGCAAATTTCAATTGTACGAATATACTCGTAAAATTTCGAATGAGTTGTATCAACCAATTTGAATGGATTTTCAATAAAATTCTTTATTTTTTCTCCCTTTTTTTTTTTACCAATGACTATTGTTTTAGAATTAGTAAAACGTGTCTAAAAAATATGTTTAATTCCATCAATTAGGGCCCATATTCCTGAATGTGATAATTATTGCAAATACAAGTACGTTATAATAATTATAATTACAACTTTAAAATTATAATATATAATAACATGAAATATAACTAAATAATAATTAGCATTATAAAAATTTTATAAATCTTTGAAACTAAAGACTTTTCGATGGATTAAAATCTGATGGGATTTTTGATAAAATCGTTCCACACTACGAAGAAATGCATATTGGATTGTCCATATGACGAGGATAACGAATCTCCAATTGTGACAATTTTACATTTTATTTATATTTCATCGTACTTTGAATGACAATTTCTAATGGACAATATTCGAAATGAATATCTGGTTTCTTTCGAATAAGTACATCGGTGAATGATAATAATAATAATTTGCAAATATTAATTGTACGAATATACTCGAGTTATATCAACCAATTTGAATGGATTTTCAATAAAATTCTTTACTTTTTCTTCCTTTTTTTTTTTTACCAATGACTATTGTTTTAGAATTAGTAAAACGTGTCTAAAAAATATGTTTAATTCCATCAATTAGGGCCCATATTCCTGAATGTGATAATTATTGCAAATACAAGTACGTTATAATAATTATAATTACAACTTTAAAATTATAATATATAATAACATGAAATATAACTAAATAATAATTAGCATTATAAAAATTTTAATAAATCTTTGAAACTAAAGACT
Organism: Tetragonula carbonaria; assembly: GCA_032399595.1. Classification (NCBI taxonomy): domain Eukaryota; kingdom Metazoa; phylum Arthropoda; class Insecta; order Hymenoptera; family Apidae; genus Tetragonula; species Tetragonula carbonaria. The sequence goes on from JAUCRC010000009.1 coordinate 12,145,363, forward strand.
TTTCGATGGATTAAAATCTGGTGGGATTTTTGAGGTTGTCCAAAAACGCTTGGACGATTCCACCGCGACGAGCCATCGAAGATTGAAACGTGACGAGACGTTCCACGAACGAATTATGAAATTCAAGTTGGAAAGTGCAAGTTGCACCGCCGTCATTAATGGCCGCGGCGAGCCAACGAAGATTAGTCTATTTTCAGAAACGTGTAATTAAAATTAATCCTGCAATTCTGCTTGATTGCGCGTGTATCTCGCATAATTTTAAAACGTGCAATTAAACTTGACGATGTGGTAACTCGAGGCGCGAACGTAACGTTGGGAAATAATTCGCGGTAAATTCTGGGATAATTCGTTTTTCGAAGAAAATTGTCGTCGGTACGCTTTTCCAAAAAAAAAACGAAACTTGGTTCCAATCGGGTCGCTAATAATTCATTATGGCCGTAAAAACCGAGAGCCAATTAAAAAAGGGGGGAAAAAATCCGACGTCTATCGTTCGATCGCTCGTTAACGACATAACGATCAGTAGCCGCTTGTCGATTTTGCGCACCGCTAGCCAGCTCGCCAAATAGAAAAAGACACGTAGCACACCGGCCGCTAATTTCATTTCCAATTAACGACAGCCTCGAGGAAATCACGAACCACGTCGTACACGTTGGCCATTTCGTTTGTGCCCGGATCGATCGTACACGGGCCGTGTGTGTATCGTTCCAAGGATCGCCGAGTCGAAGAAGAGAGAGCGACTGCGCGGCACTAAAATGCGTAATTGAACAAACATATCGGAGTGGTACGTCGATCATACGACGAGGTATCGAGGTACGCCGATGTAAGTCACACGTGCACGCCCAGAGGCCATTGAATTCAATGTTCTAAATCTCTTCGAAACGGAAGATACTGGATATTCCCGTCGATCTCGATAAACTCGCGGAAGACTCCGAGTACAGATACTAATCAGTGTAAGTGATATACCGAACGATGAGAAATTCCAATCTTTTTTTTCTTGAGATTTCGAAGCTATATACAGTAAATTAACCCTGTAATAACGTAAAGCTAAAATGTATTTCGCGTTTATGTATTTCATCGGAAATACTTTTTCACGTAGTAATTACCTACGAGAGAAAAAAGAGAAATTCGCGAACTTTAACTTCCGTCTATTGTCTAAACGACTAAACATCGTAATCCGTGCCTTTAACCTAGATATTCCTAAATATTTTTTCCCATTCAGATTGAGTCGCGCTTTTTTCAGCCTAGAATCCCACTAGTACCCCTTCACCAGAAACAGTCCAGACGTTCTACATTTCCAAGATGCAAGATGAACACAACTGTCCGGTCGATAGATCGAAAACAGGTAGCTACGATCCACGTACCTTGTCACAGCACGCCTGTAATTGGCAGCAATTTTACAATTTTTCAATCGGCAGTAAACCGAAAGAATGGTCTGCGATCGGTGTGGATCGAGTTCCGTCGAATGCGAACAGTAACGTGACAGAGTGTCACGTCGCGGTTTATCATCGAATTCTCCGTTCCGATCGATACTTTCTAATTCAATTTGAATATCGGAATTTTAGGACTCGTGCGACGCACGTTGTTTCAACTGAGGCCGATCCTTGGCATTCGAAAGCCAATTGTTCCATTTAGAAAGGTACGAATGGAGATCTCGCCGCGACAAATGCAAAGGTAAATCAGTTTCATGGAGAAAGGACGATTTCATTACCGGGATACCGTCGTAAATCTATTCATGGAAACGCATGACGCGCGCGTGTCATTTTCATCAGGGCAGACGAAAGACGTTCGATGAATCGAACGAGAAGAACTGTGATTATTTGTTCCAGGTTTCGCGATGTTTACTTACAGAGTCATTACAGATTTACTTCGTACCCTTTGTATCGATATTATAACAAATATCTGATAATTACTGAATTGAAATTTCATCCTGTTTCTTTTCAATTAAATTTTTTTTTCTGATATTAAAACTATAAAAAGAAGTTCCAAGGAATTTATTTTCGTATATTTTCATCCTCGTACCCTCTCACTCCATTGGATTTTGTAAAATTCAAAGAAACGGATGTAACAGATTTACTTCGTATCCTTTGTATCGAGTTATAACAAATATCTGATAATTACTGAATTGAAATTTCATCCGCGAGAGAGCATCGAACCTGATGATTTCTTTCGACCTGTTTCTTTTCAATTAAATTTTTTTTTTCTGATATTAAAACTATGAAAAGAAGTTCCAAGGGAATTTATTTTCGTATATTTTCATCCTCGTGCCCTCTCACTCCATTGGATTTTGTAAAATTCAAAGAAACTGATGTAACAGATTTACTTCGTACCCTTTATATCGATATTATAACAAATATCTGATAATTACTGAATTGAAATTTCATCCTGTTTCTTTTCAATTAAATTTTTTTTTTCTGATATTAAAACTGATATGAAAAGAAGTTCCAAGGGAATTTATTTTCGTATATTTTCATCCTCGTGCCCTCTCACTCCATTGGATTTTGTAAAATTCAAAGAAACTGATGTAACAGATTTACTTCGTACCCTTTGTATCGAATTATAACAAATATCTGATAATTACTGAATTGAAATTTCATCCGCGAGAGAGCATCGAACCTGATGATTTCTTTCGACCTGTTTCTTTTCAATTAAATTTTTTTTTTTCTGATATTAAAACTATGAAAAGAAGTTCCAAGGGAATTTATTTTCGTATATTTTCATCCTCGTGCCCTCTCACTCCATTGGATTTTGTAAAATTCAAAGAAACTGAAGAGTGAACGATGCAATATTATTACAAAACTATCGCTTCGATCTGATCTAATTCTTTAACGAAATCACGACGACAGGTTCAAATTCATTTAACGATTAAAAAATAACACGAGGCTATCATTCTCTCATGAATAGCAGATCGATCGCGAAGTGAAATAACCACGTCCAGGAAGGATGCCCATAATTCGCAGCGCGTGCATAGTAACTCGGGTTGATAAGGCATTCCCTCTCGTGGCGCGAAAGTTTACGCGGTAACGGTATTCACTAGAGCGTGGTCAAGATAACCCGAGGTATTACGAATTACCGGATGATTAACTATGCGTACTACGGTTAATTTGAAGAAGAAAAAGAAAAAAAAAAAAGAAGAGGAAAAACGCCACTTTCATTTTCTTTTTTTTTCCAGTCAAATATATTGTTGTAAAATATATCAAGTGTACGATTCGACGTAATGCTAACTAATATATATATATATATATACAATATATATATATGTATGTATATATATGTATGTATGTATGTATGTATATATGTATGTATGTATGTATGTATGTATGTATGTATGTATATATGTATATATATATATATATGTATGTATGTATGTATGTATGTATATATATATGTATGTATGTATGTATGTATGTATGTATGTATGTATATATGTATATATATGTATGTATGGATGTATGTATGTATATATGTATATATGTATATATGTATGTATATATGTATATATATGTATATATGTATATATGTATATATATATATATATATCAGAATATATTTATTTTACTCTGACATGGTGCATTCTTTGTACTCTTTTATTGCAAAAAAAAGAGCGTTTCGCGTGGCCTACTCGCAGAAATTTACACAACCCGCGGAAGATCTTTATCATTCGCGCGAAATTCTGATCGCATTTCTGAACCGATGATTAATTAATAATTCACCAGTGCAGGTGAAATAGAGTAGAAAGGACGTCGGCAATAATATTACACCTACTCGGCTTCCCGGCGTCCATTAATCGAGCCGTGAACGCGGAAGACATTTGAAATTCTGCATAACAAGCCGCGGATGCGAGACGTTGCCGCCTATCGTTTACCAAGATACGAGTAGAAAAGAGAAATTGAGAGAGAGAGAGAGAGAGAGAGAGAAAGAGAAAAGAAAACTGAAAGTATAACATAATAGCTTAAGAATTGGAACAATTTCAATTATTTCTGTAATAATAATTTTCCGTCTAATTTTCCTTCTGTCTTTTATTTTTCTTTCGTCGTCCTCCTCCTCAATTAAAATTCGGCGTTCGATGACAATTAACATGGCGCTCCCGCCATTTTTTCTTTCACTAACTGAGAAAATCGGGAAGAATTTTCTTAATCAATTCGTATTAATCTACTCGCTAAACTAGAATAAATATTTAAGAAAGAATGATACTTCAACGCGTTACGTTTCTTCAAACACCTGAATCTTTTAGATTCATTCGTTCCATGAATTGGAAAAGTCGGTTACGGTTCAAGAAAGAGGTTAGAAACTATCAAAGTATTAGAGAAAGAAATATATATATATATATACATATTTTGAAAAAAAAAAGAAACACATACCAGTTCCGGTTCCGTTACACCGTTCGATGTCGTCGATTGATAGTTCGATTTGCAGAATCACTCTATTTTTTCACCAAGTACACAACTTGAACAAGTACACAACGATATTTAGATTAGTACCGAGAGTATACTGATGAATTTCCTCGCGTCGGATACCCGTCAGAAAGAGAGAGAGATCGATCGCGAGTTATCGATTGTGGTGATCGTCGTTGCGGTATCGTCTGCGCGAGTCGATAATTACAGAACACTAACCGCATAATTAATTTCGTTCGATCCTATTAGTCGAACGCCTACGACCGCGGGGAATTTTGCGATCGAGGTATCGATTAGTCGAAGACCGAAGTGAGAAAGACACAGACGCGGCTAGAAGATGAATATCGCGAATAGAAAGTAATCGATTCTCGAAACACAAATTTCTTGTCTCGGTGAAAATCCTTGCAAACAACACTTCGCAAGAAGATTTAAAAGATAAATTTAAGTCAATCCCAAGATTTAAAAAGATAAATTTATTTCGCGAAGGAGGAGAGTAAGGAAAAGGTCAGTCTTATGTTATCTAACGACGAATCGTTTTCTATGGACACTATGGATAAATTCATTTCCATAGATTATACGTCGTTTCTAGAAATTGGAGACGATTTTACAGAGCACATCTTGTTTATCAAAAACTAAATTAAGAGAGCGACGTATAATATGTGACAGGTATGTATGTACGTGAAGTAATTAAATTTTTCCCTTTATATTCCATTCTAATTTCTTAGCTATGTTGCTAAGTAAGAAATCTTTGCTGTAAGCATGTTCTTAATGATACGAGTTAAAAAGATATTGAGTTATTCTTTGTAGAAAATATTCTTTGTCAATTGCAATGTTATTGCTATCGTGCATATGCATTTTTTTTTGTCCTAACCTATAATAAATGTCGCCAATTTAAATATGTATTGGTGCAAATCAACAATCCTAAAATTCATTCTCACCGAGTATCACTATCATATAAATAAGAAGATTGCATAATTTTTAAATGAAACAAATATCTCCTATATTCTTAGACGTCTAATGATTCGAACAATCCGAAGCTAACCTTCTAAGAGTGAAGTATAAAAGACACTCAGGTAAGCCATCATAATGCAATCATTAAATTCCTATAAAAAAAAAACTAAAGATAACCTCTAAAAAATCTAATTAGAATTTTTTTATACTAAGAAACCTGTTGACACGGAAAGATGATCGATCACATTAAAGAAGAAGAATTGTCACGAGTGGAAAACAGTGCTTTTTAAGATAAAAATCTGTCAGAGAAGATCAAGATTGCGAACGCTGTGAACAGGAACACAGATCGATAAAATTTCATTCATCGATCAATCAGATTTCGTCGGAGGACGCGCTACAGTCGATAATGGCTGCGCGCGCATGCGCGCAAGCGCTTACATGGCGCGCACATACGAAATTTCCCTCGTTACGTGAAAGAACAATTCGTGCGCGTTTACTAATTTTTCCGAACAGTTTTTTTATCATATAGAAACGTACTGTTGCCTGATGCGGCATTCGAATCATAATTCAGAAGGATGCACTGATGTCGGAATAAGATTAAACGATAAAAAATAAGTGAAACTGTATGCTCCAAGTTTTCTTGGAAATTGGATTCTCATTATTCTCGAATCTGCATGATCTTTGCTCAGCCTTTGAAACTGATTAATACCGAGATTTTATTTAAGTATGAAAATTAGTTGTGCGGTCTCCCGCGTAAAGAGCCCATAAACTTTTCAATTATCTTATCTTGAAACACTTATCTCGATCGGCAAACAATTTTCAAGATCCATTAGCATTGCGTAATGGAAATATGAAACAGTGTTATCGATGTTAGATAATGTCACGATTACATTTACCGAGTCATTTGAAAGAAAGAATACGAAATACAAAATTCGACGTGAGGAATGTAAAATCATGGAAATTATATAGTAGAACGAGTTTAGCAAGTATCGTTCGGTTGCGAAACTTTCACCACCGGTGTGAAAATCATCTTGTGCAAAACGATTTCGTTCGATCGAAAATTTGTTGGGACGAAAAGAACACTTGCTCTTTACCGCGAGAAGCGGGTATCTCATCGCTTTCTCGTATAATGTTGCACAGGGGGGCTGATGCGAGAAAGTATTCGCATAACTAATACACCTTGTCTCGTTACGTAATTACGCGTTAGACAACAACTTAAAACACAAAATATCTACGTATTGCTCTGCGTATTGAACGTAGTTCAAGTTTCATTATTCCATCGAAATTAAATAGCGTTACGTCATGGCTACGATCGAAATGATTAATATCAATTTATTTCAAATAAATAACGGAACGTCTCGCGCCACTTTAGGAAGTTAAATATTCCGTTTATTTGTATGTATTTGTTCCGTTAAATTCCAGTGACAGTGCCGATGCATTGCAAAACGCGGCGCAAACAAATCTAAACGTTCTTTCCTATTAATTAAAGATCTTTACTCCGCAGTAGCTACATATCCGCTAATTAAATGAAACATTTAGATCAAATTATTCGCCTATAATATTATTATGTTTGTCTTAATTGAAAATTTACACGCAAAGTAAGCAAGATCTTTAAGGTATCGTTCCATGATCATTCTACACGTGTTAATCCAATGAAAAAGATTTAACAATTACAATATAATGATAATTGCAAAATTGCATTCCAATGACTATACGTTAACACGCCTAGTTGAATAAGTATTCATTTAAATATCAATTAATTGTTGTTTCGAACAAAATCTATATACTCGCTAAACACAATCGCTAACGTTATTTATAACAAAGCTTTCACAAGTACACGAGCTGTACATTAATTCTCTTTTATCAGTCAGTCGCGTAATCAAAGACGTGTATTTCCTCACTGTCATTTCCTATATGAATTTCCTAAAAGACTAACAATAAGTTCATCAAAAGATGTTTAAACATCAATTTATGTATAAATTTAAATCTCTGATTTACATATGATTTTGATGATTAATTAAGAAATTATGTTTCAAAAAACGAGTACGAATTAACGAATTTCAGCTTACTCAATTTTGTGCACTGATCTTTAATTGAAAAAGGAAAAAGTTATCACGATTTTATCGACAAGGATCTAGGAACGTAATACAGATGTAAATATAATGTCGGTAACTGCGTTACCATCATGTAATCAATTAATTGCAGATTATAGTTGATACAAAAAAAAGTCTGACCGCGATTATTTATAGATACGTATTTAATGACTCGATTTATATTAATGCTCTTACATGATCTTACACATCACATAAATTACACAGAGAAAGAATTAGTGTTACATTATATAAATAGGAGAGTGTTTTCATTAATCAATATTTAATTTAATTTAGCGTATTTAATTAGATAATACACAGTGTGGTTTAAATTATTTCTAATATAAAAACACATCGAAATGATCTTATAGATATTGTGTATGTATATTTTTTTACGTATTATTCCTCATCTAATGTTGACATGATAACAACATGTATATACAAAGTGTGTCATTAATTGTCGTTATGAACTTTCAAAATCAAAGTGTAATTGTTCTTTGAAACTAAACAATGATAGTAGATTCATAAAAAAAAAAGTAAGGGATCGAAAAAACTTATAGATTCATACATACAAGAAAGTAAAGATCAAAATGTTTTCAAACACATTTTTCAGAGGCCAAATTCATGTAATTAATTTTTACAACATTCCATACCGACGAGTCTCGGGGAATTTAAAAAGATGGATTTAGAAAGAAAGTAAAGACTCACCAGAGCGCGTCCAGCAGTCAGTACAATCCTGACACAATGAGAGCCAATCATTCTCCAAGTCTTTAGAACTCGCCATGGTCGTCAGGATTTATTCTTTCGCCACAGGTTTCTCCGGTGGATTCGCAACAGGAGGAGACAAGAATTTCCACCTTGTCGCAGCAGTTTCTCTTACGATTTCCGTGTCACAAAATAAAAATAAAGGCACGATCACATGTCGCGCGTAGTACCGAGTGGAACACACGAGCAGCGTGGAATCTCACATAATACACGCATCGTCGAAAGGAGATGAGAGACGAAGTGAGAACGCACACGAGTACTCAAGGCATTCAACGATTACCTTACGACACCCAGTTCTGGTTTGCCGTTCGTTCCACCCGGTGTTCTTTCTATCCCTCTCTATCTCTCACAGCCGCAACCACGCTTCTTCCTCTTCCATGCTCTCTCACGTGTGTATATCCATCCTTTTTTCTCCAAGTTTGCCACACGCCAACGTCCCTTTTCACTCTAGTTAGCAAGTCTTTCGCACTGTTTATTTTTGCGATCAGTTCACCAGCGGGTCATCTGTCATCTATCATATTTGCAAATTGTCTGTGTACATACACGTAAACTCACGACGATATACATATATATATATTTCTTTCCAGTTACGCTCTTATTGCCCGACGTATCTCAATATTGAATGCTCAGTGAACATATAATATTAAGCAAGGTGTAACATTTTTCCACAGATATATACGCATACGCTCGATTTTTAAATATTAATCTTTGACGAAATTTGATATTAATTAAATATAAACAAGAAGAAACAAATACGTTACAATTTTTCAAAATCTTCCTTATAATAGTATAAGATACATCTATAACAAATAAATTTCATTTCTGACTCTTACAAAAATATATAATAAATAACGATACATTACACTACATTATGTGCAGTGTTCCTCTATGTTTTCTTTACTTTCAAAAATCCAGCTATGTTCGAAAAATACTTAGCGTTAGCTTCGTTCACTTTCTTTTCTGCGGCTTGCGGGTTTACAATCTCCAATCCCTACAAAGTGCAAATACGTACGTTGAATTTAATGTTAAAAATTATAACATAACTGTACGTTTAATTATCGTTAATTGCCTTACCTGCAGTGGAGTAAATGCAACACTTGATGCAGTGCCGGAAACTTGTTTTTTAACCGTTGTACTGCCACCCCATTGTTGTTGCTTTTGCAAATTCTTTTGGAGTGTCTTTGATATCCGTACTTTCGTTTTTTCATCAATTTGCGGCAATCGAATACGACCTGTTCCTGCTTTGCCAATCGTTCCACGCGAATAACCAAGATCTTCTTGATAAGCATCATTTTCGATCTGTAAAACCATCGAAGTTTCGTTAGTATGAATGTTATAAAAAAAAAAAAAAAAGAAAGAAAGATTGAAACAGAAAAGGAAGGAGCTTACGTCGGCAAAATTCATTCTGTTCGCGTGTTTCCTAAATTCGGTGATGGCATAGCGCTCTTTCATCTTTCTGACGCGTTTACCACCGCGTTTCTTTCGTCCCGGATCGATAGGCTTTGGCAAAGGTTTCACAAATTTCACAGGAGGTGGTTCTTGAAGCTTATCGAGCTTCTTCTCAATTTCTTCGCGAAACATTTGACCGATACGACCATCTGTACTTTCATGGCATGCATCGACTCGGGCAGCTAGCATACTTTTCGCTGCGACAAGCCTTGCTGCCTTCCTTCGTAAATCCTGAAAGAATTAATTGATAACGATAAGAAAATATCGAAAAATACTCGGCACGTGCGTATTAATTAACTCACTGGTGGTGTTTCTTGTACAATATCAGAGTAATATATAAATCCAGTATGAGGTAAAGTTGTTACTTGAGAAAATCCGGACAACGTGGTTTTCTGAGATCCCAAAACTAGAACGTTGCAAGCTGGCATCTTGGAAAGTTTTGTCAGTCCACCAGCAACACCTAAAAACAAAATTCGTGTCGGTGTTGTTTCAAAAACTTTAGATATCGAAAAGAAATATATTTCTTACCCATGATTTTTGCTGCTGTAGATGCTCCTACTATTACAGAAAGATTTGGAGCAATAAACGCCATTCTACTTTCAACATATTCAAATATCTTCAACTTGCAGTTATTTAATTCCACTGCCATATCGCAAGCCTCGCAAATGGCTTCTTTTTCTTCTTCCGTTAATAATTGTCTGTAAATAAAATAATTTTAGAATTTATAAGTCTGAACGAGTTGATTGCTCGTTTTACGCGCAATTGATCAAGTAATAAGTTACCCTTGCGTCGTCGACGCAGTAACTGAAACCACCATAATCGTTGCTTGAGTGAGAAATTGTTGTAAAATTTCATTGTTCTTTGCTCTGTCTAAATCATTTCCTAATTCTCTAACTGTCATCACATATTCCAATGGACCAACAACTAAAGATTCTAATTCCGGAAATCTTTTAGAGTATTTGTCTCTGGTAAACCGATGTATAGTAGCTGAAAGATATAAATTACAACGTATCTATGCAAGAATTGTACAACCATAAAAAAGTGTAACATTATACCTATTTCGTCATCAATATCCACAGCCATATTATTTGCCTCAACGATAAGCTGATATTCTGGATCAGACTCAACAGGCCCGATAATGTCCGCAGATTTCCTAGGAATTTTACTGTACTTTTCTATTTGTAACATTACCTTCTGCAACTGTTCCGAGTCACGAAGTTTCGCCAACTCTCTTACAGAAGCTACCTTTATTTCTGCAAATAAAAATGAAAGGCTAGTACGTTTCTCAGCATTGGTAAATACAGCAGATCAAAAAAAGGAACAAAAGAGTTAACCTTCTTCGATGGTTTTCGAAACAGAGGCCGGAATAAAATCCGGCTCTGGCTCCTCCGCCATATGATCGTTATCATCGTTTTCCTCGAGATCCGCCAACAGTTCATCGGCCAACGACATGTTTCCTTCGCGAATTAAAACTTCGTTTAATCAAAAACTTCGCACCAACTCGACCACTTTGTTTGACAACTATGTTTGTCCATCTATCGTTGCGCCATCTACGTTGTGCACGCCATTCGCGAGGCACGTCTGTGATTGGTCAGCGCCAATCCTATCCACCAATCAGAAGCTTCCTCTCGTCCCGCATACGTGACGACGAACTGGCCTGCAGCGACGGTAGGTAATGCAGGGCAAGGCAAGACAAGACGAAGTGGCCCGTCAATCGACGATTAAGTCAAGGAACGAAAGAATGAGTAGTTCCATCCCCACCACGCAACGGAGAACTGTGTAATCATTGACAAACGATGCTCGAGGGGAATCCTGGCTCTGCGTCGCGTAGCAGTATCGACGAGGATAAATAAAAGGAAAAAAAAAAAAAGAAAGAAGGAAGGCCTGCCGACGAATGACAGCTCGCAAAACCGATCACGCGGTCGGACCGGGAGGTGCGCTCTCGGTCGGTTCCGCAGATCGTGTGCGTGGCGCGTTGTACGTGTATGCGTCGCGGCGGTATCTCACAACAAACATGCCGTGGTGGGGAGTACGTTTTCCCGTTCGCTGTTCGTTTCGCATATCTCTTCCCCCGCATTATTATCATGTAGTTCGGGCGGTAGTTGGTTCGTTGCACGTTTGTTGTCTCGGTATCGACAGCTAGAACGAGAGATAGATAGAAAGACAGTGAGAGAAAGAGAAAGACAGAGAAGGTACACAGGTGAAGCGCTATCGCACACACGATCGTTAATCGAGAACGAACTCGGTTTTTCTTCTCGGTATCGAAAGGAGGCAAGAGAGAGACAGAGACAGAGACAGAGAGAGAGACAGAGGTTCTCCTCGCCTCTTTCGTACTCTTTCGAGGGGCCGAGGACGCAATGAGAACGACGATGCGCCAGTTAGCTTTGTTACTCGGCAATTAGAACGATTATTTAATCATGTCCAATCCGCGAGGAACCGGAGGAGACGATCGTCGTGGGCAGCCGAGCGGCGTGAGCCTCGCCGATTAACGGTAGGTGCGTGCGCGGAGTTCCCGTGGCGAAGCGAGCACGTCCACTGAAACGTGCACGGCACGGCACGGCACGACACGGCACGATAGAGCCCCCGCACTAGCTAGGGTTACAGCGTGTCGACTGCGTGTGTCGGTGTTGCGTGTGTGTCGGACTCGGTGGTTGCGTTCCCCCAGTGGCTACGCCTAGGTGAAAAATGCGGTTCTGAGTGAGTACGGCGACGTGCGCCGATCCCCGTGCAATTACACGAACAGGTTGTTCGCCAACAATTCGGCCACACGAACAACTTGGCGGCAGCCCCCCCCGAGTTGCTCGCTACTCGCCACACAACACACACAGGCTCGGCGTACAACACACGGGTCTGCCGTGTCTCTCTCAGTGTGTATGTGCGGTGTTTGGACGATCGAGGATATATTCCCTCGGAAGGGCAGCCTGACACGGAAGAAACGCCGGAAGGAAGGCAGAGGAGGGTAGCAGGGTAGCAAGATGGCGGGATCCTTAACGTGGTCGTGTACTTGTTGCCTGCGGTTCAAGTTCAGCCCCGAGGAGATCGAGCAGCGTTACAAGAGCCAGGAGATCGATCGAATGTTGGAGAAGGATCGTCAAGCACTCCGGCGACAGGTTAAGCTGCTGCTCCTCGGGGCAGGCGAGAGCGGGAAGTCGACATTCCTCAAACAGATGCGAATTATCCACGGGATTAAATTCGAGGTGAGAGACTGTGCCCGTGATGACTGTCTGTCTGTCTACTCTCTCGTCGTGATCGTTTCGTTTCAACAGCTCCTGAACAGCGTAGCTGATGTGACCGTCCGCTGATACGTCAACGCCTTTGACGTACTCTCCTTGCTTCTTCACTTTTTCTTTTTCTTCGCCTTTTCTTTTTTTTTTTTTTTTTTTTTTTTTTTTTTCTCCCGAGAACGATGTTCCCATGCTTTCGATCGGTCCGTAAACGAAGCGAATATGTGCAGTCTCTGTCAGTTGTCGTTGTCGAACGCTTCGCTGCATTGGAAAATGTGCGTGGTTCGATCGGTGGAGGCACGGTAAGCCGGGAAACGTGAAAAGCAAATTCGAAACGAGACCGAGTGTAGTTTGTTCCGTGTTTTCGAGATACTTTCGGCTGTTTTCACCGAGAAAGATTTTCTCCGATATCGTTCGTCGTTTTGCTTTTGTTTACGGTTAGTTTCACGATTTAGTGTTTTATCAGTGTTTATCGGCTAATTGCCATCGATTTTCAATTTTTCGAATTAAATCTGTGTTAAAGTTTTCGAATGTATTTCGAAAGTGAAATGCGATTATTGAAAAAGGATGTTCAACAAGTAGGCGTTGGGTATAGATAGTCGAGTTTACAGATTTCCTATCAGTTTGTTTGTTTTACCACTTATGGCAATTGTAATCATTGAATAAATTGAAAGCGCGTTTCATGAAAGATAGGGGTTCTTTCAATAGCATTTTGTACCTCTGAAAGAATTTATTATTTCTATTGTTTCCTCTGTAATATCTTGTAATAATTATTTGTTTCAGCCTGAATTAATTAAAGAGTATCAACATATTATTTACCAGAATATAATTAAAGGAATGAAGGTGTTGGTAGATGCTCGCGACAAGTTGAATATTCCATGGGAGAACCCTAAGAATTATGACATTGGTTATCAATTATTGAAATTTGAAAATACCATGGTGTTGGATGCTAGATTGTTTCTTCGTTATGTACCATCTTTACAAAGTTTATGGAAAGATGCATCGATTAAAAAGGCCTTTGATAGAAGAAGAGAATTTCAATTAGTAAGATATATACTTTAATTTTCACAGTAATTACAATGTGTCTCGTATCGCGTATTGTTATACGTATACTTTAAAAATATGCTTTTTCTTTGTAGAGCGATTCGGTTCAATATTTCTTGGATAATCTTGACAGCATTGCAAGAGTGGTAATGTTATTTTTAACTTTATTATGGAATCTTTTGTTACTTGTAAAATTTATTTTATTTATTTTAGTCTCGTATGTACGTAACGGTTTAGCTTATCTTTTCAATATTAACATATATTTGCAGGATTATGAACCTACGCACCAAGATATCTTACATTGTAGAAAAGCTACAAAGGGAATTTCAGAATTTGTCATACAAATTAATAACATCCCATTTTTGTTTGTTGACGTTGGAGGTCAACGATCTCAGAGACAAAAGTGGTACCAGTGTTTCGATTGTGTTACCTCGATACTTTTTCTTGTTTCATCATCTGAATTTGATCAGGTGTTGCTAGAAGATAGGTATGTTTCATTGAAGTTCGTGTACTAAGAGAATCGAATCGAATCGTCAAGTAAAATGGTCTATTAATGTTACAGAAGAACAAATCGGTTGGAAGAATCTAGAAATATATTTGATACAATAGTCAACAATATGATATTTGGCGGAGTATCTATCATTCTATTTTTAAATAAAACTGATTTGTTAGACAAAAAAGTAAGATCGCCCGATACGAATGTCCGTTGGTACTTTCCGCAATTCACAGGAGATTCACATTCCATGAAGGATGTGCAGAATTTTATACTTGAGATGTTTATATCTGTTAAAAGAGATCCAAGAAAACCACTTTTTCACCACTTTACCACTGCCGTGGATACGGAAAACATAAAAGTTGTATTTAATGCTGTCAAGGACACGATTTTACATAGAAATTTGGAATCGTTAATGCTCCAATAATGATAAATGTGCATAAAGAGTGAAATAACTTTCGACCCGAGCGTATGCATTCAACATTTAGTGTTTGATACATAGTGAAGTGAAATTATAGTCAAAGAAGTATTAAAATGTCGATTAGAAAAGAATATTCTGGTAAGACAATATATATTATGTATATTGTATTAATGTAAATCTCGTGATTTTCGTTTATAACGGAAAAGTAAATGTTTTCATAATAGTTTTATACAACAAGAGAAGTAAAAACTGCCTAATGAAAACATGTATTAAAAGTTTTTAATGCTCTATACACTATATAAATATATACATATACATTGATAATATATTTCCATCTTTTTGATGAATATTGATTACTAGAGGGTTGTAAGGAGACTATTATATACAATTTATTGTACATAATCTTATATTCTATACATTGTCGATAACAACGGTTTTACATGTTTGTATAAAAAAAAGAATGTTTGCTAATAATTTAGCTAAGATTTTTCTATTTTGTACAGATATTTAATCCAGTGCTTCTCTTTCATATTAAAGCATATAGTAGAAATGCTGGTGACATAACCAGTACTCACAAACATAACTTATTTTATATTTAAGATTAATTGCTCTATCTTTAAAAATATATTTCTGTTAACATTGAATATTAAGTAACAAGAAAACCAAATACTAGATCCATGCCATATAAACCAAATGAAACTAACCAGTTTGTGTTCAAATTGCTGTGTGCAAAATTTGTTGATATTTTTATGTACTTCTCTTTTTCTTTTGGTTTGATGCAGAAATTATATGCAGAATTCTAATATATCAAGGTAAAAACATAATTTTTTGTACTTTCATATTTTTGAGTATATATTTTTTGGGAACAAAACTTTAGTTTTGTTCTATTGAGAAATTGAGAAAATTCAACTATAATTTCAGTAAGTAATTCATTACTTTTTAGTTCAGTATTTTATAAATAAAAAAATATAAAAAGTTTAATAAAAAAAATCGCGATAAATTTTTAAATTCGCCAACTTTTGATTTCGATAGTTGATTAATTTGACATTTGATTATTCTCCCTAAGAACAAATGATGTTGATCAGTATTATTATTTTTCATGTACAAAAGTTGAAATAAAATTGGTTTTTCTATTTAATAGCAATTTTTCAGGATTATGCTTATTAATTTATAAATATATGGCTTATGACTATTTCAGCCTTTTTTTCTAATACAAAATTCTTGTTCCCATGTATTTTGTAAATCATATTGCATTGTATTATTTTGAAAATAATTCAAGGTGAAGATTATAACGAATTGATGAAGATGATAAATACTTTTTCATTTTCATTTTTATGTTATAAAAATTGGATAATTAAAAAATTTCTAACAATAGGGAACAATTTTTTCAATTAGAGAAACAATTTGAAGAAAGTAGTACTAGAACCAAGGATTTTATGTAATAATAATAATAATTCTGATGAAACCAAAGAGTTTTAAAACTAATGTCTATATAAATTAATGTCTATATAATTTATTTTCACTAGTTTAACTTTATAACTATTTTAAAAATAAATTATATACATGTATACAGTTATTGCATACTTTTCAATCTTGGTCGTTTATTACATAAAATCTTTGTTTTGATTATTCTTTGTATAAAGGAAAATTGAAAAACTTAGAATATTAAAAAAATTGTAATTTTGAATCGATTGTTTTTGGATCTAATAGAACTGAGAAATTAATATTTTGTTATATTTGTATATAAAAGATTTTAGATATAATGCGGCAATACAAAATGTTAGGAAATTGAATTTTTATATAATTTGCATCGTGTAAAATTATTGTAAAATTTTTGAATAATTGGTATATATTTTTTAACTGACTTTACATTCCTATAAAGTTAATCAGGTTTTAATTAATATTCTTAGAGTACTTTTATATTACATTTTTATAATATAGAAACATAATTATCGCTTCCATTGAAGCATTGTTTTAACAGATAAATTCAAAATATGATTTTATACAGTTTATATGTATCTCTATATACAAACGTTGTGCAGTAATACTCATTGGAAATAATATTTGCAATTTTTTATAGGAATATTTAATAGAAGAATGTACTCTCGATGCTTCGTCAGTTACGCCCATAAATTTATATGAGTATGATATGTGACATCTTTATAGAAAATTGTCACGATACTTAAAATTTTCCATAAATTCATTTTTCAGTGATACACAAGTAACATTTGTTTTTTTAAATAAAGATAATAACGTATATGAAAGAAAGCATTAATGAATTGAATTTACATCAATTTCTTCGCATTTATGTATTATACAAGTTTTCTTCTAAACTGTTGTATAGTAATGAGAAAGATGATGAGAAATATTGCGAACTATACTTGTAATATGTTTAAAAATTTTATTGTAACGCGGACTGTTAAAAACATATGTAACTAACATTGTGATAGAGCATTGCGACAAGCAAAAAGAGAATGATTTTTATATCTTTAGAAATACAGAGATTATTTTAATCTCTTTTCTATTTAATCAAATTTATATATTTCGGTCTACATGAAAAAGGAATGGAATTTATGTGTTCTACGATTGCTACATTATTGATGATTACACAGCAATATTTTACATAACACGTGCCCGCGTTTAAAACGATTTTATTCTAATTTATAATTATATTTACATTAGGTACTTCTATACACATACCTACATTCTCAAATCATGAAAATGCATTCGTACGCAATAGATAGTATGTAATTACAACGAAAACTGTGAGGTAGCTTTATATGTAGTTTATTATATGTCTATACATTTCTACGAAATTATTATTTTTACATATTTAAATCATCGTTTTATTTAAATTGTTTTCTCCATGTGACTATGCAAAAATATTAGTAACCTACTGAAAATGACTAAAAAAGATATATATTATTGCGAGAAAATTTTTCTTTAAAGTAAAAGTAATTAATTTGTAGTGAAATGGACATTTGATTCTCGTTAAATTGTGATTTACCAAGAAGTCAAATACATATGTTCGCGATAAGTTGACACAACAATAATGATATATTTTTTTGTAAGTTTGTATAATACTGACTAAAATAGAATGGTTTTCTCCTTCGATAGATGCTGCAAGCAATTTGCAAATAATCTTTAAGTATTTTATACGTGAAGCTTGGATATTTTTGAGTAATTAAAACGTTTACATTCACTTTACGATACATAGCAATGGAACTGTTTTATTTGTTATTGATAGTCACTTGTATATTCAGATTTTATTTGTTTTTCTGTACATGGTCTAAAGAATGTAGATATATTGTGCCTTTTGTATATTGTATATTTGTATATAAACATATTTTATATAAAATATTGTAATAATGTAGTCTATTCACATAAACAATAAATAAAACTTCAGAGAATGTTTATTTTATTTAATGAACTTTCACAACTCATTATATTCCTTTCGTTTCTGTTTAAATTATTTCAATGTTTCAAGACAAATGTGCTGCCTGTTACAAATAAAATGTATTGTGCAGTTAAATCAATTAAACAAAAATGGCACACAAATACGAAAAAAAAATTATATGCTATGTTTGCATATATATATGTACATACGTATATATGTATTTATACAATACATTAGCATATTTATTTGTAATAAATTTTATACAAAGTAAAGCACATGTCTATTTCGCATAACTTACTTAATAAAATGTTACACAATATTTACATTTTTGCAAAAAAATATAGAAGTTTTTCTTGTTGCAAATGCACGAAATTTTTTTCTTAGCAGTTTGACGCAGCAAGTAATATGTAATTAATATTTATAACACATAGATGTTACACTTACTTAAACATCACATTGGCAATTGATCTACAATTAGTAATTACATTTCTTTATGACTATTAGCATACTTCGTATGTTACAGTAATATTTACATCTCTTTCGATTGATAATATATAATATCAAAAACGTACAAAAAGTGAAAATATAAATATATATTTTTTAAGAAACGTCAGATATGTAATCATCCAGGCGCATAGAGAATTTGTATACATTTTACCAAACTTGTATACCAAAACTTTGTAGCAAATACGTCTTAAAATTCGATTGAAAGATATAACTAGTCTTTTATATATCTATTTTGTTTTTGTATCGCATGGCAATAGGCAATGTGAAAGATCGTTGTTACAGCCGATTTAATTATAACGCACAATTTTATTGCGAACCAAAATTTAGAGTATCGTCAACGTATAATAACCGGATTTGCGGTTATAGTTTCCATTTTCGTGTTAATTTAAAAAAGTACATATTAAGTATGAGTTAATCGTCACAGTTGTAACTTCAATTTTTTTTATATTACCTAATATTCTTTTGTATATATTCAAACAACGTGACGCGTCGCCTACGTTGGTATATTGCTATTTTATTTACTTGTGCATTATAATAAAAGCGGTCGTAGCTGAAGCATATTACGTATTTATTTATAATTTATTATTGAGCGTATTTTGAGATTCTGACGGAATGTAACAAGTCGTGTTACCTTTGGATATTATGCATTATAAAATAAAAAATTCTCTCAAAAAGTTCACATCATATATAAACTATTACTGTGCGTGGTTTGCTATTTATGTATCGAAGAATTGACTTTTAAACTTTGAGAAAAATATGCTGCAACATCTGCATTTTGGAATTTGTTATACTTGTAAATGTATTACTTTCGTAATATTATCTCAAAATAGTTATTTACGTCGTGTTTGGAAATTTCATTAAGCTTTATCAAGATCTTTACATCTATGGAATGTCACGATTTAATTGGAAACTGTATCTTGCCGAAAATCGTACAAATGTGCAAAAGTATATTTAAATCTTATGTACTCGTCGTCGTTATTACTACCGAAACTACTTACTATCGAAACTGTGCCGTCTTTTATTCTTTCATTTTCTTAGAAAACTCTCTCGAATAAACGATTAACAGATATGAATTAAATTGGAATTATAAATATCTCAAACGTATATAACAATCAACAATAATTAAACATGGAAACAATTTTAGCGTTCGATCACTTAGAGTTATAATAATTAAAAAAAAAAAAAAAAAAAAAAAAAAAGTAAAAATAATAGTATAACTTTTCTAAACGTGCGCATTGCTAAATTTACTATTTACTATGATATTTTGTAAACGTATTTCGTAGTTACGTTTGCACTAGGTTTGTACAATAGAAAGAATACATATTGAACAAACAGACGAACATCGTTACACGTTGTCACTGTTTGTTGAAAGTATTACTGACAAAAACTATTCGCATTTTAAATTTGATTTTGCTTTGGATCTCTCGATTTTATAGCACCGTATTAAGTGACTTACGTATGAATAATTCAATATGAAATTCCAATATTTGTTTTAAA
This sequence comes from Tetragonula carbonaria, assembly GCA_032399595.1. Taxonomy (NCBI): domain Eukaryota; kingdom Metazoa; phylum Arthropoda; class Insecta; order Hymenoptera; family Apidae; genus Tetragonula; species Tetragonula carbonaria. The sequence continues at coordinate 12,165,592 of JAUCRC010000009.1, forward strand.
TTACTATATCTACAGCTCTACCATACTCAAGTAATATCCTGTTAATATCTAAGAAAGTGAATTGCAATTTTTTATCGAGCTAGGCAAACACGGTGAACAAGAGGACGAAGAAGCTGTTAAATGACGAATCATGTTTTTCTCTTTCTTCAAGTTTGAGTTAATGAGATTTTTCCTGATTATTTTCATTATGATTAACTTGTTTATATTAAGACAGATAAAAATATACTCGGAGTATACATTTTTATGAATTATATATGCAGTTAAAGTGAAATAGCTTAGATAAATATATATTAGAATATACTTTTATTTAATTTAAAAATAATCTGAAAGATCTCATCGACTCTTTATACACCTTTAGAGAAACAGTAAAAATTCTAGAAATTTTATTTTTAGAACACGATGATTCATAGTTTATCAGCGGATTTGTTCACTCTCTGACGTTTCTTCCTAGTTATGTATTTGATTAGTCAGAGCCGTCTGGTCTAATGTCAGCCTTCGTGGACTCGAAACGTTTTGATATTAACAAGACATCACACTGTATATTCATCATTTATGAATTTCTTTGACTCGATAACGCAGCGCACAACTGTTTCATGCTTAATAAGTTTATCACATGAAATTTATCTCGACTTTCGAACGTGAATTATGGCGAATAAAATTCAAACGCTCCGGTAAACGTACATTCGCTCATTCGTACAATTACACTGTGTGCTTTAACTTTTCGTACAAAATTGTAAATATCGAGTTAAAATTAAAAAGGTTCCGAAAGAGCTTGAAAGAGCATGATGAAAAGAGCACGTTGATCAGCGCAAGAGAGACGCAGTGAAATTTTTTTTCCCTTGAAAAGAGATTGTTCTGCCTGAAGTGGAAAACTTCACACACTGGGCGCGGAGCATATAAGTTTAAAGTTCTAGTTCTTCGGCAGTGCGAGAAAGTCTGTGATTATCGATACGTCTGCGTTGGCTACGCCTGACCGCATCTGCTCGTCGATACGGTTCTGATCTAAGCCCAAGAAGAATGTCTTCCAGAGCACCATTGTACACTTCATCCTGCTGCAGCAATTTCTTCTCCTGAACTAGTCTTGTCTTATTTTTCAGTTCATTTATCACAGCGTCCTGTATCAAATTACCAATGATCGTTAGTCCAATGAATGATATACACACATGGTTAGGCTTCATTAATCTTACTGCGATCTTCGATTATTTTGTTTGATATTTTCCATTATCACAAATTTAAATATTCATCCAAAGAACGCAGAAGCATCACAAACGTTAAAAATGAGTTGTTCAAATAAAGTGAATTATTGCTTTGCCTATCCTTGGAATTTCAATGTCAATTACAAACGTATAGGCTTAAATTTGAAAGGGAGGACACAGAATTTTCAAAAAAGAAAACTATAGATTTTACGTAATGCTGAAATGAAAGATCTTTCAATTAATATACATCCTACGATTAATATCCAGTCAATCAAAGAGATAATTGAATTCCTTCTACTTGATATAAATCTACTAGAAATAAATTTAATTTAATGTTTTTAATTCTATAGCTATATTGTTAATGTATACGCGTTTATTTATGAGTATTTTGGCAGTAGCATAGGAAAGTGATAATAGAGGACTTCTCTCAGGCAACATCAATGCAAGCTGGAACATGCTAATGCATTTAAAAATTTTTTTTCTTTGTTAATGATATGAATCAAGTGAATATAGATCCGTACCGATGCGAAATTTTGAAGACAGTTCTTTGAAAATAATAAAATTTTTTACTTATCAACAAGATTAATACAAAATTTTAATAGCGACTGATGATAATGATAATCATAAACCATTTTGTAAGTTATTGAAGAGCTTGTAATTATAAAAATTAAATTAAAGAATAAAAAAAGATATTTAATCAAAGATAGAAAAAAAAATCTCAAAGCAAGACAAATGAGATAAAACTACAAAAAAGCTTTTGACATGAGAAAGAACTGTTTTCGAATATCAATGTGACTTTAGGATACTTTTAATATGTGTATCTGGCATAGTAATAGAAACTGAACCTACACGTGTGTTGTCTAAGCATGATGTATGTGCGAATGCGATCATTAAAAATATGTCATTAGAAGGAAGTGAGTAGGACAGACTTACATGTTGTGAATTGTTTCTATATTGTTACGTTCTGAGCTCCAGTTCATTAAGATGCCGATGTAACAGACTCTTGTTTGTGTTACAGCAAAATTTCGGTGACTTTAAATCCAAATAAATATGTAACAAATAAGAAAAATAGACGTTCGTGAGATACTTTGATAGACGTCACTGTCTGTTCTTGAAACGGAAAAACAAAAATTGCTAAAAGAGCACTCTCGAAATGATCAAGAAATTATTATAATCATCTGTTAAAAATCCCTGAGAAATATCATGCTATCTCACGGCATGCAGCGAAAAGAAATGTCTTGTAAATTCACTTTTCTCGCACGAGCATTGTAATAATTATCTCCAAAAAAATGATCTGTTTCCTTAATTGACATTTAGTAAAGCTAAATAATAGTATCCCCATACAAAATTATCTTCCATGTTTAATACTGAAGATTGTATTGAGAATGTTATAATAACGAGACGAATCGACATGAGACGTATTGTATTGTGATACTAGATGATTCTAATCCAAATTGTCTTGTATAAAGAAACTGCAAATTTATAGATGTTCAGAGTGTTATGATATGTAAGCTTTCCTGTGAAATGAAAATCCATCATGCATCATTTTTTAAGGATATTACGAAGAGTAAATAAGCACTAGATAGAAAGTGCGAATTTTTAAATAAAATACAAAATTAGGTTTACATCGCACACACACACACACACACACACACACATACAAATATAAAACTTTGAACAGAAATTAAATAATATGAAAATTTGTTTGATGCTTTCTAATTCAATACGTGAAATTGCATTCTAACGAATGAAAGTATCATTCCATAATGAAATAAATGCTAATATTTCAGTTTCAGTCATGCATGTTCCATGTATCATTTTCTAAAATGTATAAAGCAGGAGTCATATTTACATTGCACATATATAAAGCACAGTATTATGTTTTAGCTGAATAATAAAAATATAATTGATAATATGTAATGAAGTGATAGAGGTAAAATTAAATTTTTGCAGCACTGATGTTGAGAGAGAGAGAGAGAGAGAGAAAGAGAACATATTTAAAAATGTAAGCATATGGTTAGTAAAATATGTTACAATTAACTAAAAAGAATAAACGCGACATTAAACAAGTAAAAGAATTTAGAGATTTAAGCATAATTAAATAAAATTTCAAGATTTTCACTTGAACTGAAGAAAATATAGAGCATTCGTATTTGTGTATATTTTATAAAATATTCGTTAATAAGAATATAGATAAAAGCCATTAAATGCGTAGCGTGCAATAATAACGAGGCTAAATAATTATAATTATCTTATTTTTATCTAAAATAAATTATGAAAGAGCAAGTAAATTAATGAAACGTACCTGTTGCTTCTTTTGATTTAATTTATTACGTTTAATAACGTCTTCTGAGGCGTTCAAAGCTTCTGCAGCAGCAGCTTCTAGTCTGCGACGCTGTTCATTTTCTTGATCCGCAGCCTGCAATTGATATGCTTTACCTTGTAATATCTTGCCAAATTACTTTAGCTTGGTATTTTCATTTTTCTAAAGTTGAAAATGAATGGCAAAGCTAATTCTAAAGCTATAAATGGTACCTTAAATGCCCTTGCGAATCTGACGAGAAGAGAGAAGAACGTATTAGCATCAGCTTGTCGGGGACTTTCTCCGAAAAATTCAACGCATTCTCGGAATGCTTCTCCAGCAGTCCGAGCGTCGGATTTCAAACGACGTAACTTTTCTTCCGAATTATTCAAGAAATCTCTCAGGACGGTGTTGTGTTTCTCCTTGCCGCGTAGCTCGAATTCTTTTCTCACGAGGTCCATTCCCTTTTCCAATTCGTGAACGTCGGTAGTTATGTTCTCCAACGAGACTAGAAAAAGCGAATAGAGCAAAATAAGATAAAATTACATAATATGTATAATGAATTGATTGAATTCACACGACAGCCGTGGGTATGAAATTTGGTATTTTCCGTGGGTTCCGAAAGTTATAATTAATCAAGTCTGAAAGTACACGTGTTTCGAACGACGAAACAGAAATTTGAGACGCTCTAAGGGGAGATAATGAGCTCCAGCTTGCCAGGAGCGTAAGACGTTTACTCAAAACTAGTTTACTCGAAACTTTCTTCCATTGTATGGCTACTACAGTGATTTTTATTCAATGTATCGAATATGAAATAATTTTATGAATTAACGTTATTCAAATTCCCTCGTGCATCTATCTTATAATTAAAAATATTACTGCAGCAATATTAAATAACATTGATTTATAAATGATGTTCGCAAATCTAAAATTCAAGATATCGCTGTTATTCATTAATTAACACACTTTACCGACCGATAGCGGTAAGTAATAGACGATTAATAGGCTACCGGTCGGTAAAGTGTTAAAATATATAAATATATCATTATATGATATCAACACTTTACCGATAGCGGTAAATAGTAGCCGATTAATAGGCTACCGGTCGGTAAAGTGTTAAAATATATAAATATATCATTATACGATATCAACGCTTTACCGACCGATAGCGGTAAATAGTAGCCGATTAATAGGCTACCGGTCGGTAAAGTGTTAAGATATTAACATACGCACCGGTCGCAGCTTTGTCGATGTACATGAGCTCTGATTCGAAATTAATCAATTCCGGAAACTTGACTCGTATCGTTGCTACGATATAATGTAAAAGGCACATTCTCTTGTCCGTTGACTTCGTATCGAGTAATGTGTCTAAACTTTGAAGCTTGAACCCGTACGCCGGGCCTCGTTTACTACTGTTTAAGTAATTGCCGAAGGCAAGAATGATCTCTAATACGGCTCTTAGTTTCTTTGAACTCTTGACCGAACTCGAAGCAGATATCACAGCATGTATTTGCGGAGTAATAAGATGTAAATTGTCAAAAAAGTTCCCAATGTAATTCATAATGGACAGTTTCGTCGATATCCTCTCCACTTTGCCAAGTTGCATCAAAAACTTGTCTTCCTCCGTTAACAGATTAACGTTTTTCTTTTCTATGATGTACTCCCTGTACGCTTTTATCTGTAACATTATAAAATTCACGTGTACCACTATACTTATTAACAATATGACGTCCATACGAAAGCTATGCAGAAAAAAATATGACCAGTCAATAAGTTAATGATATATTTTTAAGAGTTGCAGAAGAAACCGTACTTCTTGATCCGTAGGTACCATACGTTGTAACAGTTCTACATTCTCTAGCGACAGTACTTTCAAATCGAGAGCATTTACCGCCATGATTACTTTCTCCACCGGCATTTCCATTTTTCTTCGCGATATGGCTACAAGATAGAACAGAAGGTCAAGCACATCCGATCATCTTAATCCATTAAAGAAGAATACTATTACTATTTTACCGTACCGATATTTCGCAGCCTGGTATGTTCTAAGAGCGACACGTTCTCTGGTTTCTTGAACCGTTTGCTAGGGAAGCTTTGAAGGCCGTCGATTTCGTTATTGCCGTTGGCAACGTGGCTTCCCATGCCGATTTTAAATCGTTCCTCGAAATCAGAGAAGTCGATGTAATTGTGCAACCGATCGTCGTCCAGCTCGTTGAAAATAGTACCCCGTACTTGATTCGGCTTCAGAGCGATCCAGTTCAGCGTTGGCAGTTTGTATTTCGTTTGAACCTGAAATGATACCAGATTTGATGTCATTTCATTCAGAACACAGAGAGAGCTCCACACAAAAGAGAAACGTACTTTCCGTTTAATAGTCATCGCACCGTCCGGTGCTTGCATCATGCCCGCAGGCGGCGGAGGTATAGGTGCAGGCGGTGGTAACTTATGATCCCCAGGGGAAAGAGGTGCCATTGGTGGCGGTGGCGGACACGGTGGTGGAGGTGGTGGAGGTGGAGCTGGGGCGGACGGAGGAGGTTCTTCCAACGTCGGAGACGGGGTCGAATTAAGCGTAGAAGACGTGACGTTATCCGACGTACTCACAGGACTCGTTGCACATCCGTTTCGAAGATTGCCTGTATACATTCGAACGATGGACGTTTCATTCAACCGACGTTTATCAGAAGACGTTTCATGAGATACAGAGGAGGGAGAGCTCTTTGTTTCGTTACCTGAAGAGCCTTTCGTGAGAGTGCCAGTTAGCGTCTCCAGTTCTATAATTTTGTTCTCTAAAACGCTTTGCCTTCGCGCTGAATCCTGCTTTTGCCTCTTCAACGCGGTGAGCTCCTCCTCGGCCAGTCGACGCGCCTCCACCGCGTCGGCGTATTCCACCTTTAACGCGCCCAATTCAGTCTCTAGTTCTGCCAACTTTGCCAGCGATTCTCTCTCCAATTCCGCCATTCTGTCATGCGCCTGTGTCCCGGACGTACAAAATCTCTGAAGTTTAACGAACCCCGACCATTTGAAATAAGTTCTTCCCCCGGGCTACTTACGTGGCCAAGTTCATCTTCTAGTTCAGCTACTTTCTCTAACGCAGCAGTCTTAGTTTCGCTGTCTTCCATCAAGGCAGCTACGTCAAACACGTTATCCAGATACGCAGAGATTTGAACCTGGGGAGAACACATCGAGACGAAGGTAATATCGCGTTCAATTTTTAATCACACATAATGAACACGAATCATTCAATCATATTGTCTCTATCGTCGATATTTTTACGCACTATGTAAAATAAGTGCTAATTGACATTATATTACGAGCGGTTTTGTTCTACGTAAATCAAGAATCAATGGAAATGTCGTACGGAATTTTTTCGGATCGCTTAACGTGACAGGAGAAATATGTACATATGTATATACATGTATATATATATATGTAAGTGTTAAGAATTCAAAAATTAACAAGTTCACGTACCTGCAAATCCTCGCTCTCGGTATGTCTGAGCTTCTCGAGATACTCGTCTAAACCGAGCTTAGTAAATTCGTATTGCAGGTGAACCCTGAAATTCATATCCTCCACCGAATGGACGACGATGTTTACGAATTGCATACAAGCGACCATGAATTCTATGTGAAAACTATCGTATTGGGTGAAGTATGCCATAAGCGTGGTGAATCGTCGCCGTTCCAAACAAACTTCTTTGAAGTTGTCGAATGCCGACAAAATAATCTCGTGGCCACCTTTTACCAGACAAATGGCAGCAAGAAGTTCCAGCACTAGAGCTTTTGTTCTGAAATCACCCATATATATATATATATATATGTACATGTATATTTTTTATCAATTTTGCAACAAAATTTGGAAGACACTGCGAAACACTTATACGAAAATATATTTACCTCAAACTTTTGTGCATTAGACTGAGCGCAATGCAATTGATTGCTTCACGATGCTGAATGACCATGTTAAATCCGTACTGCAAAATATTTAATAGTACTTGTAATACTATATTATTCTTATAGTTATAAATAATTATACTATTATACGTGTACCATTATTCTACTATTACAATTATAAGTATTATAACAGTAGTTACAGTACTTATAATGCTTATATAATAGTACTTATAACATAGCATATGATACTTGTATAATAATATCTATAATTGTAATATTGTAAGTATAATATTGTTATATTGCAAGTATAACGACGGTATTTATAATACCACTCATAATTTCTAACTCAATTAGAATATTAGCGACATTACATCATTAGAGTCAAAATTTTGTGATTTCTCACAGATCTCGACGAAGCATCATCATTCACAATTTACAGAAAGAAGAGAATTTTTGAATACAGAAGCAAAAAATAAGGAAAATCTGTTTGCTCGGAAACAAAGGATATAAGAAAAGTTTTAATCATAACATAACATCTTATAACGTAACATAATATCTTAATGTAACTTTATTCAATTATATCATAGATGAAAGACAGAGTATCAGAGTTTACTATTTTAAACTTTAAACTTTTCTTAGTTTCAATCATAACATCTTACAATGTAACATAATATCTTAATGTGACTTTAATTATATCATAGATTAAAGACAGAGTATCAGAGTTTACTATTTTAAACTTTTCTTAGTTTTAATCATAATATAACATCTTATAACGTAACATAATATCTTAATGTAACTTTATTCAATTATATCATAGATCAAAGATAAAGTATCAGAGTTTACTATTTTAAACTTTAAACTTTTCTTAGTTTCAATCATAACATCTTACAACGTAATATAATATCTTAATGTGACTTTAATTATATCATAGATGAAAGACAGAGTATCAGAGTTTACTATTTTAAACTTTAAACTTTTCTTAGTTTCAATCATAACATCTTACAACGTAACATAATATCTTAATGTGACTTTAAGTATATCATAGATCAAAGACAGAGTATCAGAGTTTACTATTTTAATCTTTAAACTTTTCTTAGTTTCAATCATAACATCTTACAACGTAACATAATATCTTAATGTGACTTTAATTATATCATAGATCAAAGATAGAATATCAGAGTTTACTATTTTAAACTTTAAACTTTAATTATATCATAGATTAAAGACAGAGTATCAGAGTTTACTATTTTAAACTTTTCTTAGTTTTAATCATAATATAACATTTTACAACGTAACATAATATCTTAATGTGACTTTAAGTATATCATAGATCAAAGACAGAGTATCAGAGTTTACTATTTTAAACTTTAAACTTTTCTTAGTTTCAATCATAACATCTTACAACGTAACATAATATCTTAATGTGACTTTAATTATATCATAGATGAAAGACAGAGTATCAGAGTTTTACTATTTTGAACTTAAAACTTTTTTTATATCTTTTTAAAGAAAAAAAGAAAAAGATACAAGAAAGATATAAGAAAGATGGGGAATGAAAATGAAAAGAAGTGGCAATCGGCAAGCCTCTTGTTGAGTCAAATATCACCCAATGTTATTCCCTGAACAATTTCCAGATAGCGCGGAAGTTTTGTACCTTGTTGTTCATGATGGCACGCATGCACAGTATGCAAACGTGAATGTCATCTTTCGCTTCGCCCATGTTGAGACGCGCCACGTGCCGGGATCTCCTTTTAACGCCGGGACTATCTTTCAGCTCGTGCAGAGGTGGCCTCAGGCAACCGTTATTCAGAGGCGACGTGTCCCCGGAACCAACTGCAAAAACCAATTATCAGATTCGATTCTCACTCTTTCAGAAATCACGTCGCCGTGATGAAATGATAAATTGTCATTAAATTGGCGATGAACTTCTCTTCTTACCGGTTTGCAGTTTCTCCTCGGAACTCGCGTGGGACTCCACGAGGCGTTGCTCGTGCCTCATCATGAGCAACCTGAAGCTGAGGTAGTCTATAAGGGCGTCCAAGCCTTGGTTCTCCTCGTCTAGGAACTCCCTTACCCATCTGAATTAAATTGTTCAATTTAGAGATTTCAGAATTTATGAATTCAATTGAGTGATCAACACACACACACACACACACACACGTTGTTGACCGGTCACGAGTTTGCACTTGCATTAGCTAGCTCTCTTCGTCGTGTTCAACCCTGTCCACTTTACTATAAAACAGAAAATTACCTTTATCGATATCTATGATTTTTACAGACAATTTCTGCAGACAGATTTGTCTGATTGTCCGAGTGATTTTGAAATACACTGCAGCGACGTGGAAATTGATAGTTTACATTAGAGCTCCAGAATGGCAAATTTCCAAAACCTGTTGTGTACCATTACACGCAGGTGATTGCTCATACAATTTATCACACCAAAAAAAAAAAAAAAAAAAAAAAAAAATTATGCAGTTTCATTTAAATTCATTCTGTATAAATAAAATATACTGACGTTTATTTAGATTGTTTTCACTTTCGTACTCAATTATGATACAAGATAAGTTCTGCGTACAATTACCGGTCAACAATGTGTTGAAGAGCGATCTCCGCTAGAAAATATTTTTCCAGGGGAGAAAGTTCTGCAGAATGAAAAATAACATACACAGACACACGAGAGGCAGAGATTGTTCTCGGTTCAACTAGTCACTTCAACCATTGATTTCTGGTCCAGTTCAAACTACAATTAGCACGATTAGGATCTTCTGATATAAAATATGTGTGTATATTTCGTGAGAGATCATGCGTGAAGATCAATGGCTGATTGCTAGAGATCATACAATTCTAGAAATATGTGACAATATGTAAGTATGTATAAAAGTAGCTTACTCTATGTGATTTGTGCGTAAAGAGATTTCCAAATCTCGCAATACTTGAGTCGACGTTGACTCCCCGACCATTTTCCTCTTCTGGAAGAACGTGAGAAAACGATACGACTGTATAATCATTAGTATCCGTTGTTCAAGCTTCTGCACGCGCGAGAAACGAAACATAAAATAAACGGCCATTTTGGAGTTCAAGAACCAAAAACATATTTCGTTACGTACGGCTGGAGTAGGTGCGTTGGGGGGTGAGAGTTAGAAAGTTTTCTGTTTGAAAATGAAAATCTCCCGCTTCATTTAATTCCTATGCATGCATCTTTATCTTTGCTCAATTCTGTCATTTGGAAAATATAATTTTGAAAAAACTGTCAACTAAACTCAATTATGAGTATACTCAATTATATAATTTTTATCCGATTTCGAAAATATATCAATTAAATATATACTATCAATTAAACTTAATTTTTATTCGATTTTGAAAATATAATTTTGAAAATTATCAACTAAACTCAATTCTGAGTATAATATTTATCCGATTTCGAAAATATAATTTTGAAAATTATCAACTAAACTCAATTTTGAGTATAATTTTTATCCACTTCCGAAAATATAATTTTGAAAATTATCAACTAAACTCAATTTTGAGTATAATATTTATCCGATTTCGAAAATATAATTTAAACTATCAACTGAACTCAATTCTGAGTATAATTTTTGTCCGATTTTGAAAACATAATTTTGAAAATTACGTCAACTAAACTGAATTCTGAATATAATTTTTATCTGATTTTGAAAATTATCAACTGATCTCAATTCTGAGTATAATTTTTATCCGATTTTGAAAACATAATTTTGAAAATTACGTCAACTAAACTGAATTCTGAATATAATTTTTATCTGATTTTGAAAATTATCAACTGATCTCAATTTTGAGTATAATTTTTATCCGATTTTGAAAATATAATTTTGGAAATTACTCAACTAAACTCAATTCTGAGTACAATTTTTATCCGATTTTGAAAATATAATTTTGAAAACTATCAATTAAACTCAATTTTTATTCGAGTTTGAAAATATAATTTTGAAAATTACGTCAACTAAACTCAATTCTGAGTACAATTTTTATCCGATTTTGAAAATATAATTTTGAAAACTATCAACTAAACTCAGTTCTGAGTATAATTTTTATCGGATTTCGAAAATATAATTTTGAAAACTATCAACTGAACTCAATTCTGAGTACAATTTTTATCCGATCGAGCCGAAATTTCGGCGCACAGCCTTAAAACGGTGAGACAGAATGAGACAGTATTAAATGATTTTTGCTTTCATTATTACAAAAGTCACCGTTACGCATGCCTACAAAAAAAAAAAAAAAAAGAAAAAAAAAAGAAAAAAGAAAGAAAGATCAGAGAATCATAAAATTGAAAGAACTACCGCTACCAACTGTGATTCCCTAATTTTTAACAAACCGCGAAATGCTAGTTGAACTTTGATTCGCGTTGCAACAGAAGGAAGACGAAAACACGGAAACACATAAATGTTAGGATTAACAAGAAATCGAATGCGACATACTCGATGGCTTCGCGAAGCTTTCGGATCCAAGTAGGTGCGTAACTTTGCTAAATAGTGCGACGGTGGATCCTTTGCTTGCACCCTTTCCTGAAAATATCGAAATACATACATGATCGTGATTGAAGCCCGCAAGGCGAATTCTAAAATCAATACTATAAATTAACACTAGAACTACCGACAATGAGGACGAAGTTATTTCTATTTACCAAAATTATTTTGATTATTTTAATAAATAAAAATAAAATAAAATTCATTATATTATTTCTCTAGTTATCACTGCATAAGTCGTTACATCATCATTGGGGGGAAAAATGTAACACGAAATAGAAACTTTAAAATAAAATTGTAAAACCAGTCATTTTGACTGGCGTGGTAGTTCTGGTGTTAATAATGCGTGTAGTGATAGATATAAACGTATGATCATAACGAAAGATTGAAAAGTTTAAAGAAGGTGAATTAACCCTTTGCCCTCGGAAATTTCTTTTTATATCAATCTAGCAATTTATTTATTAAATGGCACATTAGTTGGGAATAATCATCCTGTTTTGAAATGGTATTTTGTTGATTATACCTTTGACATAAACAATATAATAACTCATCCTAACTTATTAGGAACAGATCGTAAAATTGAATCAAGCAAATAAGAGATATCATTCTGGTTTAATATGTGGAGGAGTAATCATTGGATTAGCTATTTTAAAATTATCCGGATCTCTTAATATATATATATATATATATATAAATTTAGTAACTCTGAAATAACTTTAGTGGTTCTAAATTTAATAACTGTTAGCAACATTGAAATAACTTTAGCAACTTTAAAACAACTTTAATAACTTTAAAATAAACTTTAGTGACTTTAAATTTAGTGACTTCAAAATAACTTCAGTGGTTCTAAATTTAGTAACTTTTATATATATATATATATATATATATATATATATATAAATTTAGTAACTCTGAAATAACTTTAGTGGTTCTAAATTTAATAACTGTTAGCAACATTGAAATAACTTTAGCAACTTTAAAACAACTTTAATAACTTTAAAATAAACTTTAGTGACTTTAAATTTAGTGACTTCAAAATAACTTCAGTGGTTCTAAATTTAGTAACTTTTATATATATATATATATATATATATATATATGGATTTTGAAAATTAATTATTATAAAAATTAATAAAATTAAAAAAATTGTAATTAAGTCTTTAATAAGAAAATAAGGATAAAACACAATTTTATAAATATTTAATTTTGAATGAACTGGATTTGAAGATCCAGATATTGAAGATGCAGAATCATTAAGTGAATAAATACTAGTATTAGAATAATAAATGGTAAAATAAAGTGTAAAGAAAAAAATCGATTTAGAGTGGAATTATTAATTGAAAATCCTCCTCATAATCATTCAACAACTATTTGTCCAATACATGGAATTGCAGATAACAAATTAGTAAATTACTATTGCCCCTCAGAATGATATTTGACCTGATGGTAGTACATAACCTAAAAATGCAGTTGCTATTGATAAAAATAAAATTGTTCTTCCAATTATTCGTACATTAATTAATTTAAAGGAATAATAATATAATAATAATATAATACTAATATAAGTTTATAATATAAGTAAGTTAATATATAATAAGTTAATAATATAATATAATAATAATAAACTTATTATATAATAAAATTATATAATAATAATAATAATATAAGGAATTATAATATAATAATAATACAAGTTTCGTCAAATATGAATATAAATTAATATTTTAGTTTATTTAAAATACTAATTAATTTATTACTTTCTAACGTGTGACATCGTTTAGGTTTAAAGTGATCGTCGAACGTGCACTGCGGGTTTTCTAAAACAATTACAGCATACAAGAGTCAATGATACATAAAATACTTTCAGCCTCCGGAAAAAAAAAGAAAAGAAAAATTATCTTCTCTATTATTTCGTAAATTTCTGTGAGAAGCAATTAGAAGTCAAATTTATGTGAATTATTCCGAATGAGAGTCAATTCACGACTGCCTCTGTATGGAATCTCTTCTTCTGAAATTCTTTTGTTCTTATAGTTTTTTCACTCTGGACGTTTCTGTTCAGGTATTATACTATTACTATTATTACATCGTATAACGCCAAAAGTATATCTATATTCGTTCTAATTATATTTATATTATAAAAGAAAGGAAGTTTGAGCTGCTAGCTTAGATATATAAGTATGACGTCCCTTTAGTCGAGTGCGAAGGGTTAATTGGATTAATAGGTTAGGTTTATGCCCCACTATAATGAGCGAGGCTTCATCAACGCGTAGAGCGATATTCCACGCTTTTCTTAAATGTACGCGTGCATTTTACACGCGCGAGAGAACACCAGTTCATCTAAAACTAATCTCCCAAATTTAAACCATGTATATATTCTTCGAACACACTTTCATCTCGCGTTTACGCTTTCATATCGCTTTCGAAGGATATCCATCACTTTCTTCCCCATTTTACGTCACTTTCTTCTCTAGACAGAGTCGCTTGAAATTTACTAGAGTTTTTAGTTTTTAAAGTTTAAATTCGGTGACTTTTCGTTACTAAAAGTAACTGAAAGATTAGACTTTATATTTAGTGACTTTTAGTAACTTTGAAATAACTTTAGCAACTTTAAAACAACTTCGGTGACTTTAAAATCAGGTAACTTTTGGTAACTTTAGCAACTTTAAAATAACTTTAGTGGTTCTACATTTAGTAACTTTTGGCAACATTGAAATAGCTTTAGCAACTTTGAAACAACTTTGGTAACTTTAAAATAACTTCGGTGACTTTAAATTTAGTAACTCTAAAATAACTTTAGTGACTTTAAATTTAGTAACTTCAAAATAACTTTAGTGGTTCTAAATTTAATAACTGTTAGCAACATTGAAATAACTTTAGCAACTTTAAAACAACTTTAATAACTTTAAAATAAACTTTAGTGACTTTAAATTTAGTGACTTCAAAATAACTTCAGTGGTTCTAAATTTAGTAACTTTGAGCAACACTGAAATAACTTTAGCAAATTGAAAACAACTTTAATAACTTTAATAACTTTAGTGACTTTAAATTTAGTAACTCTAAAATAACTTTAGTGATTCTAAATTTAGTAACTTTTAGCAACATTGAAATAACTTTAGCAAATTCAAAACAACTTTAATAACTTTAGTGACTTTAAATTTAGTAACTCTGAAATAACTTTAGTGATTCTAAATTTAGTAACTTTTAGCAACATTGAAATAACTTCAGTAACTTTAAAACACCTCTAGTGACTTTAACTTTAGTAATTTACAGTAACTTTGAAATAAATTTAAAATAACTCCAGTGGCTTTAAATTTAGTAACTGTTAACAACGTTGAAATAACTTTAGCAAATTCAAAATAACTTTAGCAACCTTGAATTTAGTAATTTTTAGTAACATTGAAATGACTTTAGTGACTTTGAATTTGATAACTTTAAAATAACTTCGGTGACTTTAAATTTAGTAACTTTTAGTAACTTTGAAGTAACTTTAGCAACTTTAAAACAACTTCAGTGACTTTAAAAACAACTTTTACTAACTTTGGAATAACACGAATAATATCAAAGTAACAAGAGGAAGGGAGATCAACGTTTCTCGGCCGAGAAAATCGTTTCAAAAATTTTTTTCGGGACAGTGATTTGCCGAATATTCGGACGAAAGAAGAGAAGAGAAGAGAGAAGAGGAAGTGAAGAGAAGAGAAAAGAGAGAAGAGGAAGAGAAGAGAAGAGAGGAGAGGAGAGAAAAAAAGAGAAAAGAGAGAAGAGGAAGAGAAGAGAAGAGAGAAGAGAAAGAGAAGAGAAGAGAGAAGAGGAAGAGAAGAGAAGAGGAAGAAAAGAGAAGAGAAGAGAAGAGAAGAGAAGAGAAGAGAAATTTACAGGGACAGAGAGACGTGTCAGTGGTGTGCACGTGTGCACGTCTGCACGCCGATGACTGAGGGATGCTGTATACTTTTTTTGCAGCCCGCTTTCTTGTATCGTATAATAGCACGGCTTGCATTACATCCGTGTCGTGTTACCCACATGCCCTACAGGCCCGTTGAAGAATTGAGACGGGCCATCGATGACCCCGAACAGGCTAACCCTGTCGCCTCAAGAATATCTTGTTTCATCAACAGAGTCTGTGCAACGAAGAATCTCGGCGATTCTCCTATGCACATACGCAACACCTCGCGACGCGTCGGATTAACGCATTTATTACAGTGGTCGGACTTGTTCATTTAACCCTTTGACAATGTAACAACACAGCAACAAAGAATCATTCAATTATTCATCGTACTCCTTCCACCCAGAAATATCTGATTTTCTATCCCATCGATAGACGAGAGAATTCTATTTATTCGGATAAAGTTCTGATTAAAGATCGATTGAACTAGCGCTCAGGTAAGTAAGAGTTCTACTGTACCGATTGATTTTCTCCGAATGATTTCGAAATTTCCAATTTCATACGTAGTAACCTACCAATTCGAAACGCTGGATCGTTCACTTCCCCCTCAGATTTGAGGGAGAAAATACGTGAAGCTCGTAAATACGCTTCACGCGTTTAATGATCAACTGAAGATTGACTGCTCGGGTAAGTGCAGAGTTCTACTGTACCGAATCATTCCGGATTAAAATGTTAATCTCTTTTCTTCTCGAACTTGTGAAGCTTGTAAAAATACCTCAACACATTTAACTGTAATTTCTTATTTTATTCAATAACAATCGATTTTGTTTAACACTCTATCAGGTATCGATTTACTTCAGATTTTTGTTCAAGACAGATTGTAAACGGCAGAAATTCGATACGAAATGAAGACAAGGAGAAACAACAACAAGAGGAAAGTTACAAGGTGGGTCAGTCAAACAGTTTGAAAGCGATCATCGATGGATGTTGCGGAATGTGGCGTAGGGAGTGACTATATTGAATTGTGTCTGGGAAAGTGCTGCAGCAAGTGAAAGGGGATGAAGAGAAGGGGGGGGGGAGGGCGAATAAATGAGAACGATAAAGAGAATCCGCTCGCAAGTTGCCTCGTTGGGCGTACTTTCTTTGCTAGATAAAAATTGCTTTTGGACTCGAAATCCGATAAAATATATATATATATATATATATATTATCTTGAAATATTAACCTGACATCGAATCAACAATAGGTAGACACTTTGGACGACGAATAATAAGACAAACAAAAATCTTGAAAGTTACATTTCTAACGTGATTGTCTTTCGTATTTAAACTCGTATTAATTTAGAAAAAAAGATAGAAAATGTCGAGATGACACACACAGGGAGGTGTGTCAAAAATCGCTTCCCACTAAAATAAATTCGCAGTGTTTTTTCCTTTTTTATTAATGAAGCATAACGAAAAAATCATCGGTTCGAATTTAGATTCAATTCAAAATCAATGAAATTAGTCTTTCCTTTCGATGTTTCATCAAGGAAGACACAGGTGGGAAGAAACTTTTCGGCCGAGCCTCGCGCGATATCCGTTTGTACAATCGTACGAAGATCACGACATTTCGAAGTGAATTTCGAAATATTCAAAGGCATCTTTTCGATCCAGACGAGCCGTGAAATCCATTTCGCGCTTTTTCTACTAGCGGAGCTGCCCCCCTCTCCTCCCACGACGAGAAAAAAAGGAGTAATTTCCACTCGAGACGAGTTCTACCCTAACTGCTCTTGGCTCTTCTCGGTTTAACGAGGCAAGTAGTCCACCAAAACCGCAGAAAACCTTCCCCGAACTCTTTGCAAAAACCCTTTGTAACTTTTTCCCCTCCCCCCTCCTGCCATTTCGGAGCACAAAACCAACTAATGTATGCCTTCAACCGTTTCGTTCTTTCACGGAAACGTTTTGAAAGGCCTCCACGCCACTCTGCTTTGCGTCGCCGGCGTTAAACGACTTTGTTTGGCGAAAGAATACAGAGAGACGTCGAGGATACATCTGAATCGTGTAAACGAGCGTTCAAATTCCCGATTAATCGTCTACGTGAATAAAAAGAAAATCCCGAATGAATTTTTCTTTTTTCCTAATTCGTTTACACGAAAAAAAAAAGAGTAACGTTATCGTTAGTGAGTTTAGTTAACAATTTACCGACCGTGTATTAGCGGTGAAATAGTTAGCCGATTAATAGGCTACCGGTCGGTAAAGTGTTAAAATATGTTAGTTAGCCGATTAATAGGCTACCGGTCGGTAAAATATTAAAATATGTTAGCCGATTAATAGGCTACCGGTCGGTAAAATGTTAAAATATGTTAGTTAGCCGATTAATAGGCTACCGGTCGGTAAAATGTTAAAATATGTTAGTTAGCCGATTAATAGGCTACCGGTCGGTAAAATATTAAAATATGTTAGCCGATTAATAGGCTACTGGTCGGTAAAGTGTTAAAATATGTTAGCCGATTAATAGGCTACCGGTCGGTAAAGTGTTAAAATATGTTAGCCGATTAATAGGCTACCGGTCGGTAAAGTGTTAAAATATGTGTTAGCCGATTAATAGGCTACCGGTCGGTAAAATATTAAAATATGTTAGCCGATTAATAGGCTACCGGTCGGTAAAATGTAAAATGTTAGCCGATTAATAGGCTACCGGTCGGTGAAATATTAAAATATGTTAGCCGATTAATAGGCTACCGGTCGGTAAATGTAAAATATGTTAGCCGATTAATAGGCTACCGGTCGGTAAAGTGTTAAAATATGTTAGCCGATTAATAGGCTACCGGTCCGTAAAGTGTAAAATAGTTAGCCGATTAATAGGCTACCGGTCGGTAAAGTGTTAAAATATGTTAGTTAGCCGATTAATAGGCTACCGGTCGGTAAAATATTAAAATATGTTAGCCGATTAATAGGCTACCGGTCGGTAAAATGTTAAAATATGTTAGTTAGCCGATTAATAGGCTACCGGTCGGTAAAGTGTTAAGAAAAGAGCCATATTTCACTACGACAAAAGAAATGATACGTCTACTCGCAATCAGTTGAGTTATTCAAGTCTCGGAATAAAAAAATTTACGAGTACATTCCCTTTCGAGTTGCACAATCGTTGAAGTAATTATTCGATGCAGTCATTTCTCTCATGGTAATTCGATAGAAAAAAAAGTAGCTAGAAAACACTATAAAAATCGACAAGAAATATTTATCTTCATATTTCGTCTTGCATGAATGTCACGCACGAATTTCCTGCAACAAGCAGCCCGCAGCTCTTTCGTTTTCTTTTTCGCTCGTTGGAAAATTTTAAATCTCGTTTAATGTAGTATCGAAATTATTGCATGTAGTTATATTTTTAATTACTTTTACTTTTAATGAATGGCCTGTTTGCTGGAGATGTTGTACCGTCATCTATTCAGTCTTGCAAAAATTACCATGGTGATACCAACAAATTATTAGTTACTAAGTTACAAATAAATTGCCGATAATATATATATATATATATATATATATATAAAACAGTAAATAAGAAATTAATAGTCACTAGTCATCTGTCGTCAGTAGTGATTAATCTATTAAATTCTGTATCATGTAAACATTAAATTAAATTATAGAAATTTCCTCTTGACTTTATCATTTATCGATCATCACCGTGTCTACAATGTGTGAACGAAAAAAAAGTATGAATGTGATGTGAGAAGCACAGCGTTGAAGAAACAGAGAGTCTGGAGAAAGAGTGTTGAATGAGTGTGGTCAAAAGAGTGATAATTTGTATTGTATATTAATCGTTTAAGTTTATTCGAATTATTGTTGCCTGTGTTGTCTCTATCTTGTATTTATTATTTGTTGCTTTCTTTCCGTTCTCTTTATTATTTAATATAATAAATCACTTAAATTATATCCCTACGTTAATAATCGCCGATGATCGTTTAGATTGTCTTTAACAGTAACTCGTCGGTCAAAAAAAAAGTTCTTCATGAACTTTCGAAAATTCAAGCAACGAGTCGAAAGCGAGCTTCAAGTTTGCGATCACCACTCAACGTGTCTTTCGTAATCCACGCCCTTTCTCGTGGATCGGAAAGAGGTTCGACGACACTTTTGCTCGCCCTCGATTAAACTCGAGATTAAACTCACTTAAGCACAGCTCCGCAGACGTGCACACCGCTGAACCAAACGACTATATATATGTATATATATGTGTGTCTGCAGGAGCGATATTGCATTCACTCATTAAGTGTCTACGGTCTATATATAGAATAAAACGCGTCTCACTTTCTTCCAATCTCACTTTTTTCCTACAATCTGATGTCAACGCGCTTCGATAAGCGATAACGCCACTTTTTTCTTTTTTTAGCGATTTTTCCCTCCCCTGTAACCTGGGAAATGTCCGACAAGTCCATGGCTGAAGCCTTTTCCCTTCGAACTTTAACACTAGAACTACCAGTCTAGAACACACCAGTCAAAATGACTGGTTTGTATAATTTTATTTTAAAATTACTATTTCACGTTACAATTTTCCCCCCCGCAACGATGCAATGACTTTTACAGTGATAACTAAAGAAATAATATAAAAAATGAATTTTATTTTATTTTCATTTATTAGACATCGAAATAATTTTGGTAAAAATAACTTTGTCTTCTAACTGTCGGTAGTTCTAGTGTTAAATTGAAAAACGAAACTCGAAATTTAAAATTCAAACTTCGAAATTTAAAAGCTTCGAATAATGTTAAAGTACTTGGGTTTATCACTGTTATTATCATTACAAATTTGATTATTACTATTTCTTTTTTTTTTATTACTATTATTATTTCATCGTTACTATTATTTCTATGATCACAGATTTCATTATTACTATTATCATTGATTACTATTATTTATTGTCGTTATTATCATCATCAATTATTATTTACTATTTACTATTTATTTTTATTATTTACTATTTATCACCATTATTATTATCATTGATTACTATTACTTATTGTCGTTATTATCATCATCAATTATTATTTACTATTTATCACCATTATTATTATCATTGATTACTATTATTTATTGTCGTTATTATCATCAATTAATTACTCTTATTATTATGATTTATTACTATCTTTATTATTATTGTTATAATCAATTATTACCATCATCATCAGCATTATTATTATAGCGCAGTAAATCGAAATAAATCGAAGAAAGATCGTGATTATGATTTCATCGTTACTATTATTTTTATGATCATAGATTTCATTATTACTATTTTTTTTGTTATTGTGACTTTATTATTTACTATTTAGCACCATTATTATTATCATTGATTACTATTATTTATTGTCGTTATTATCATCATCAATTATTATTTACTATTTATTTTTATTATTTACTATTTATCATCATTATTATTATCATTGATTACTATTATTTATTGTCGTTATTATCATCATTAATTATTATCATCGTTATTATCATCAATATTACCATCATTAATAATATTGTCGTTATTATCATCAATTAATTACTCTTATTATTACGATTTATTACTATCTTTATTATTATTGTTATAATCAATTATTACCATCACCATCAGCATTATTATTATAGCGCAGTAAATCGAAATAAGTCGAAGAAAGATCGTGATTATGATTTCATCGTTACTATTATTTTTATGATCATAGATTTCATTATTACTATTATCATTGATTACTATTATTTATTGTCGTTATTATCATCATCAATTATTATTTACTATTTACTATTTATTTTTATTATTTACTATTTATCACCATTATTATTATCATTGATTACTATTATTTATTGTCGTCATTATCATCATCAATTATTATTTACTATTTATTTTTATTATTTACTATTTATCACCATTATTATTATCATTGATTACTATTATTTATTGTCGTTATTATCATCATTAATTATTATCATCGTTATTATCATCAATATTACCATCATTAATAATATTGTCGTTATTATCATCAATTAATTACTCTTATTATTATGATTTATTACTATCTTTATTATTATTGTTATAATCAATTATTACCATCATCATCAGCATTATTATTATAGCGCAGTAAATCGAAATAGGTCGAAGAAAGATCGTGATTATGATTTCATCGTTACTATTATTTTTATGATCATAGATTTCATTATTACTATTTTTTTTTTGTTATTGTGACTTTATTATTTACTATTTATCACCATTATTATTATCATTGATTACTATTATTTATTGTCGTCATTATCATCAATTAATTACTCTTATTATTATGATTTATTACTATCTTTATTATTATTGTTATAATCAATTATTACCATCATCATCAGCATTATTATTATAGCGCAGTAAATCGAAATAGGTCGAAGAAAGATCGTGATTATGATTTCATCGTTACTATTATTTTTATGATCATAGATTTCATTATTACTATTTTTTTTTTGTTATTGTGACTTTATTATTTACTATTTATCACCATTATTATTATCATTGATTACTATTATTTATTGTCGTCATTATCATCAATTAATTACTCTTATTATTATGATTTATTACTATCTTTATTATTATTGTTATAATCAATTATTACCATCATCATCAGCATTATTATTATAGCGCAGTAAATCGAAGAAAGATCGTGGGACGATGTACGAAGTAGGGGTCGTGGACCCGCAGACCATTCATTGGCCAATATGGAATTAAATGGAGGCTACGAGAGGCGAGCAAAGAACTTTGGAGCACGTCGATCAACAATAAGTTCGTCAAGTTAAAGGATGATTACGTCATTCTTACAATTCCTTATAATGGCGACATGGTATCAATTTCGCGAGCGACGTTCGCAGATCGCTATATGAAAATTAACTCTCGACTTTGAACGACTCTGAATTGTAACGTGACGATGAAAGTGGCGATTAGCGAGTTAGATAGAAATAGATAGATTCGAAAACGAATACTGGAAAGTAAGTCGACTATTTTTCCTTTTTTTTTTTTTTTTTTTCCACTACGTATCAATCGATTTTCCATGAATTATAGAGATACACGATGATTTTTTTCATAATTGTCGACAACTGTTCCGTCGATTTTGGCCACATATATAATATACAAGATATATAATTAATATATAATAAATATACGAGATATAAATGTATAAGATATGTAATTTTTATTGCATTGACCGACAATACGGATTATTTGTATCTTGTCTTATTCGAGCAATTTCTTTCTTTCTTCGGAAGATCAAAAAAAATTAGAAAATGTCGCAATTTATTATGCTGTAATTTTCATACAGGGTGTCTCATAACTGGTGATACATACGAGTAAGTGTAAAAAATCGAGTCGATAAGGAAGGTCAAAATTTTCTTCGTTTTAAACCCTTGTCCGACGAGATAGTCGAATATTTGAATATTTATCAAATACACTTGAATCTGGGCAAATTCTGTACTGTTACAGGCACGAATAATCGACACGAGGGTGTTCTACGCGCAAGAATAAGTGAAAAGTATAGAGTGAAATTTTTTCGTCTAAGGCGTCACTTCCAAGAAAACAGACTTTCAACATATTTCGTTGTTCAAAAAATATTGACTTTGATATTTGATCAATTTTCAAGCTCTATTTCCTCGAAAACCGAAGCATCGTACCAAAAAATTGTACTCTACCTTTTTTACTTATTTTCGCCTTCTATTAACACTTTATATACCGACCGATAGCGGTAAGTAATAGACGATTAATAGGCTACCGGTCGGTAAAGTGTTAATATCGTATAATAATATATTTGTATATATTAATATACGATATTACCGGTTGGTAAAGTGTTAAAATATATAAATATATTATTATACGATATCTACACTTTACCGACCGATAGCGGTAAATAGTAGATATCGATTAATAGCCTATCGATTAATAGGCTACCGGTCGGTAAAGTGTTAATCATCCGTTTCTGTCACGTCTAGAATTAGCTAAATTTAAACACATTTTTCAAAGTCGACTTTCTCGACAAAGATTAGTGACAAAAATTCCGTTCTTTATTTTCGACTCATTTTTTTCACCATTGTCCCACCATTTACGGGATACCCTGTACATCAGAAGATATCTTTTCGGAAGCAAGATCAATCAAGAAGGGGGAAAAAATTTCACAAGTGAAATCACACTTGAGATCGTGTGTATAAATTCTCAAATAGGACACGACATCAAGGAAGGATGATCTCGTGATACTCACTTGATCGCATATGATATCCCATTTTTTCTCGTTGTCGTATTGCTTCAGAAGCTTCGCTTTGTCCGGAGGCAGATCCATTGAAGCCTGAAACAGAGAAAAAGATCGTGATTTCACTTTAATGCCCGAGACGAACACCGGGAGAGCCACGTGCTCGCTTTCCATTTCCTTTCTTTCTTTTTTCTTTTCACGCGCGATTGTACGAATCACCCAGCGCGATACAAAATGTTACAAAAATAATTCGAAATATCAGCCACAAGTACACATAAGTAAGTGATCGTTTTTTTTTAAATACTTGGTATAAAATTTTACTTCATTTCAGAGTTGGTACAGTTTTAATCTAAAATTTAACATACGATAAACACACTAAATATAAATATTAAATATAGGTTATGTTACGATGAATTAAATTATTAACTCTGGATGGCATTATTGAATTTGTTTAACTAGTATACGGGTTATGTTATAACGAGTTAAATTATTAACAATATATTTAACTAGAATACAGGTTATGTTATAACGAGTTAAATTATTAACAATATATTTAACTAGAATACAGGTTATGTTGTAATGAATTAAATTATTAACAATATATTTAACTAAAATGCAGGCTATGTTATAATGAATTAAATGATTAACAATATATTTAATTAGAATACAGGTAATGTTATAAGTTATGTCGTAATGAATTAAATTATTAACAATATATTTAACTGGAATACAGGTTATGTTGTAATGAATTAAATTATTAACAATATATTTAACTAAAATACAAACGATGTTATAACAATATATTTAACTAGAGTACAGATTATGTTACAGGTTATGTTGTAATGAATTAAATTATTAATAATACATTTAACTAAAATGCAGGTTATGTTATAATAAGTTAAATTATTAACAATATATTTAACTAGAGTACAGATTATGTTATAGGTTATGTTGTAATGAATTAAATTATTAATAATACATTTAACTAAAATGCAGGCTATGTTATAATAAGTTAAATTATTAACAATATATTTAACTAGAATACAGGTAATGTTATAGGTTATGTTGTAATGAATTAAATTATTAACAATATATTTAACTAAAATACAAACGATGTTATAACAATATATTTAACTAGAGTGCAGATTATGTTATAGGTTATGTTGTAATGAATTAAATTATTAAAATAATTTAACTAAAATACACATTTATAACATAAACAGCAGTTAGTGAAATTAACAATGTATTTAACTAAAATACAGGCAATGTTATAATGAGTTAAATTATTAACAATACATTTAACTAGAATACAGGTTACGTTATAGGTTATGTTATGAGTTAAATTATTAACTCTAGATAGCAATGTTTATCGATGGCAATGTTATAGTTAAATTATTAATACATTTAACTGGAATATAGGTTATGTTGTAATTAAGAGTTAAATTATTGTCACCAGATGGCAACGTTTGTTGAATTTGAAAAAAAAAAAAGAAACATTACTTATGAGTACCCCTAATAGTTCGAAGTAATAATATTGAATATTTTATAATAGTTAAAATAAGTTTCGCGTATGCAAATGCAGTGAACTTACGTAAGCTTACCTTGAAGCTAAGTTTTCAGATAAGAATTTTCTGGTCATTTCTGGCCGACAATTAGGCATTAAAGATAATCCATATGGCATGCACAACTTCTTTCTGCGTTTCATTTTCGAACTGCGTTTTAGTTCGAACATAAATATTCTAACAGTAACAAGATTTTATTTTCTTTCTTTTTTTTTTTTTTTTTTTTTTTTTGTTCTCGCATCCTTGTACGTGTAACGATGTAAATCTGTGTTTCGTGAGATAAGTTATTCGGGTAATTCAATCAGATAAATAATTAAGGCCTTTTCTATTGAGAATCATACGCTAATTATTCAACACACCGGCGGCAGCCAGCAGATTTCCCCAAAGTTCCCCTCGTGTTTGAACAGCTTTCGTTAAAGTAACGAAGTCATTAGAAGGAGAAATAAGAAACGAGAGAACCCTGGCGACGAGTATGTACCAAGCGGCCTTCACCCTCAATAACGTTCCTAAATCCAAAAAAAAAATGTGCAGAACGATCTACCAACGATTTATTATCGTGAAATATTTTCCAACCAACAATATCGCTCATCGTTATGTTTAAGTAACCTTTGAACGCTCGTAAATGCGTTGCAACTTGCTGAAAGTAAAATTTATCGACATACGACATACGAAAAGTGGTCGGCCATGACTCACTTGCGATAGTATGAAATTTGCTGACTAAAGTGACTCTTAAAAAAAAAAAAAAAAAAAAGAAATATGTAAGATTACTAAGAAAACAAATACTGCCTATGATTTTGAACTAAAAGATTTTCTTGTTAATTGTTAATGTAAATGTAACGAGTAGGTGTCATATTATTTACAATATAACAGCTAGAATGTAAATCTAAATTAATTAATTTCACTCGTATATTTTTAGAAATATCTCTAAGTACACATCTCGATCTCTGAATTTCGTTTATCTTTCTACGTAATCAGCGACTTTCCATGCGATAAATGAGCAAAAGTGAAAAATTGTTGCTACTTATGTTCGTTCGTTACAGCGTTCGAACCGAAAGAAATAAACAGAGAAATATTTCAATTAGCTGCAATTGATTTCCATCAAATTTCGTTGCCGAGGGATTTCTTTTCAATCTTTTCGAGTTCAAGCATCTACTATAGTTGCACTTCCTAGTATGTGATTTTTTTACTCGAATTAATTAAATTTGACCAATTATCAGCGGAAACGTAATTTTTACGATTCAAGGGACTATCAGTAATTTCTTAAATCATCAAATACGTGTCACCAATGTCACAAATTGCAGTGGGAAAATTTCGACGAAATTTCGAACGAATCAGTCGAAATTTCGCCAAAATATTGCAAAATAACACCTTTGTTTCGCCGATTTTTATTTTTTACTCGCTGTGTCGGAGTATCCGTTGCTTTTTTGAATATCTAGCAAATTTGTCATCTACCACGTAATATGAAAAATACTTAACACATATCCGTCCGGCATTATTTGCACCGCCATTGACCAAATGCCGACATTTTTTTAAACTATTTGTAGAAACGATGTGCTCTATGTAAAAGCAACCTAAATTTTAAAAAGTCATATATCTTTCAGTGAAATTTTGGAAAATGAAATAAAATGAATTTGTATTCATATATACACCTTTATTTTTGATTGTTTTCTTTCTGAAGTTAAATAAAAATTAAATCCGCAAAAAAGTTGAAACGAATTACTGAAAACATACTCATTATTTCATTAGACAAAGTGAATTATTTTCGAAACTTTAATTTTATCAATAATTAATAGTTCTTCACTTCTTCGGGTGAATTTGGCATCATTTTTACGACAGGCACTCCTTCAAAAGGTTCCAAAACGGGTTTTACGTCAGTATCAGACCACGAGTCATCTTCAGAATCACTATCATTTTCAGAGTCACTATATTGTAAAGGATTTAGACGTGGGCGTTTTCTTGTCACTATCATCGCTGTCAAAATTAGATTTTAAAAGATCTTCAATTGTTATCACCAGACTCACAATCCGATAAATTGTCTGCACATATTTCTTTTTCGTTCTCCATTTTAGATTTACTTTATTATTTGATTTTGATAAAAATAGGTTAAGAAAATTAATATCCCTGAAATTTCTTAAATATCCGACCGCACAAGTGCTTAAACTTTGAATAAACGTTCTTCCATACGCAGTACCGACTAATACGTTTTTCAATTAATTTTTTTTGCGTTTGCACCTTTATACGACGCAACTGAAGCTGAAATCAGATTTTTTTCGTAGAATTATCCCTGTTTGGTCAAAAATTACGTTTTTAATTTATTCGGATTTAATAAAACAACAGTCAGTTATCTACCGCAATATACAAATGACGAATCTTCGTCATTTGGCTGCTGGTGATTGTCTGTGAAACGACGAATTTTCGTCATGCGGACGGATATGTTAATCCGAAGAATAAAAACGATTTCGAAGATAGAAGCTTCGAAACGAGCCCGAATTTAGTATAATAACAGTTTCAATATTTAATGTTCGAGTATAACTGCAACTTTGAAATCAACCGATTAATCGTTGCCGAATTGATTCGCGATGATTTGTGCTTCCTAGTATGAGTGACTTTTTACTTTTACCAGTTATCAGCGATTTCGGCGGAAATGTAATGTTTTTACGATTCCAACAAGGGACTGTGCTTGTCAGTAATTCTTAAATCATCAAATACATGTCTCCAACGTCACAAATTGCAGTGAGAAAATTTCGGCGAAATTTCGAACGAGTCAGTCGAAGTGACTTGAAAATATGTTGCGAAACGATGAACACCTTCGTTTCGCCGATTTTTTATTTTTCACTCGCTGTCTAGAACTATCTTCTACTTTTGGTAAATTGTCTAGCTGCAGAAAGATTTCGACAATTTCGTCGGGGCATTCGAAGTTCTTGTTATCGGGGATGCTCGCTATCGCTGAACGCGGTATCCGGATGGAACAACTGTTTCGACGAAAGGAACATTCTATTCTTGGTGAAAACGTGCATCCGGACTGTACGGAAGCGGCATTTCCTTAACAGTGGGCCCAACTTCCAAGAATAATTCACCGTGGAATTATTTCATTCCTAGTTTCTTCTCTATCGATTGCTAATGCAGCTCGCGTTTCGTATAATAAACGAACCATCCCCCCCCCCCGCCCTTCCTCATTCGTGTGATTTCGTTGTGCCACACGTGAGTCATGATTTCGAAGAACTATGTTTGAACGACGTCTAATCTATAGATTAAAAAAAAAAAAAAAAAAAAAACGAATAAGAATTAAATTATAATTGTGTTTAACATTATCTTGAACGTCGCGCGAGTCTTATATATTTTCCTTTTTAGAAATGAAAACAACGGTTTTCAGTTTCTTTCTTTCGTAGAAAATTGTTTATCGAGATGGAGAAATTTATTAAGAAGGAACAAATTACACGTTCTGCTCGCGTGAAATTGTAACGAATCGCATGTACATATATAGAGCAGAATTAGGTTAGGTTGTACCAGATTAGGTTATGTTACACTATGTTAGGTTATGTCGCTAAGAAACGTGCTTTTTTTGAACAATACACGCAGAAACTTCGATTCGACACTCATGTCCTCTCGAAAGAAGCACGATACAATTATTAATATACGAATATATGTATATGAAATATACGGTACTGTAACGTTTAATTCTTTCGCGTTTTGTTGGAAGCTTTTTAGCGCACGAAAAAAAAAAAATTTATTCCATTTTTAGCCCATCAGTCTCGTCAATTTTTCACCTTTTAATTCTTCGATTCTTTCTTTTTTTTTTTCTTTGTAAAATTTCTCGATACCATTAAAAAAAAAAAATGAATAAGAATTAACTTCTAATTCTGTTTAACATTCTCTTGAACGTCGCGCGAGTCTTATATATTTTCCTTTTTAGAAATGAAAACAACGGTTTTCAGTTTCTTTCTTTCGTAGAAAATTGTTTATCGAGATGGAGAAATTTATTAAGAAGGAACAAATTACACGTTCTCCTCGCGTGAAATTGTAACGAGTCGCATGTACATATATAGAGCAGAATTAGGTTAGGTTGTACCAGATTAGGTTATGTTACACTATGTTAGGTTATGTCGCTAAGAAACGTGCTTTTTTTGCAGAAACTTCGATTCGACACTCATGTCCTCTCGAAAGAAGCACAATACAATTATTAATATACGAATATATGTATATGAAATATACCGTACTGTAACGTTTAATTCTTTCGCGTTTTGTTGGAAGCTTTTTAGCGCATGAAAAAAAAAAAATTTATTCCATTTTGAGCCCATCAGTCTCGTCAATTTTTCAACTTTTAATTCTTCGATTCTTTCTTTTTTTTTTTTTCTTTGTAAAATTTCTCGATACCACGTAAAAAAAAAAAAAAACTAACGACAATGAACAAAGCGTTTGCACGTTACGAGCCAAGCTACATTTCGAGCTACAATTTCAACGAGTATGAAAAAGCACGAAGAAATGTGCGTGGGGCTTTTTACGTCATCTCGTTGGTAACGAGGAAACTCGACGCGGGTGCGAAATGCACACATTATAATCGTGTTAAACGCGTGTGCATCGTGCGCGGAAACTTGGCCGAGTGAGACGGTCGGGTGTAATTTTAATTTACGAGATGATTTCCGAGAATAAAAATATTCTCCCTATATTTGTTTTCACTGACAATACTGTCGGCTGGTAGCAGTAAATTAACTAGCACGAACGCAAGCACAATTTGTTGAATTATTGTTGCACAGTTTGTGCAATCGATCGAAGAATTAATATCATCCAGTTTCTGCTATCAGTATATTTGCACTTTGATACTTCCTATCGAACATATGCACATCGAAGCGATAAATTTCAAAACTGAAAGAACTGAATCGTATTTTTCCTCGGAGTGTAATATATATTTCGTAGAGGTCTCTTTTCGTTTCGAGTAAAAAGAAAAAGAGAAAAAGAAAAGAAAACTTCACTTGTGGCAACGATATATATATCGGTAAAATCGTTCTCGCGCGTTTATAACGTTCGGTTGCGTCGAATTGACATTCGATAGATTCTATCGCGTTCGTCAAGACTTGGCAGTTTCTGCTTGCGAAACAGGACACCCGAGAGAGACATGCAGAAAAAGCGATTGAGGCAGCAGTTACAAGGCTTCGCCTCTGAGGAATTTCCACAGTTGGAGTTCTATTGCGTCAAGCTGCCATTTGAGTCAGAGCCTTGCCTTACGGAGTTCTTCTCGTGCTGGAAACATGCTGTTGTACCGCTGTTGTATCGATACAATCTACTCGGTGGACGATTAATTTAACCTGTTAACCATC
Organism: Tetragonula carbonaria; assembly: GCA_032399595.1. Classification (NCBI taxonomy): domain Eukaryota; kingdom Metazoa; phylum Arthropoda; class Insecta; order Hymenoptera; family Apidae; genus Tetragonula; species Tetragonula carbonaria. The sequence goes on from JAUCRC010000009.1 coordinate 12,196,467, forward strand.
GTCAAAAAAAAAAAAAAAAAGAAAAAAAAACCATACTTTATTATCGTCTCCACCTTAAATATCGTCAGTCTCCTGAGAAACCTTTCATAGAAATCCGTCAACGAGAAGGGAGAAAGCGCTGATAATTAAATACAATTGACGTCCGGGGCTCTGAAAATATTTATACGACGCGTCAGCCACCCATAATGCCGACTAATGGTTGGAAAAGAAAGAGCAGGGAGAAGAAGAACGAGCAGAGTGGGCGCGTAAGCTCGCTACAAGATTCGAGAGACAGAGAGAGATTCTATCATTGCTTCGAGTGCTCCAACTGATCCTCGATCGTGTTCCATCGCGATGGATGGATTGCATGATGCATGTGTGCATCGATGCAATCACACACGCGAGTGTATACGCGGCATGTACTCGAGCACAAAGTGCGCGAGAGTATTGGCACACCACAGAGGGGAGAGTTCTTCCAACCCTCGCCCCTAGCATCGATTGTTGGATGGGAAACAACTGGCCGGTGAAACATGGAACGGTCCCCCCGTGAAGGGGGACTTTCCGCGATTGATCGCCTTCTGAATCCTCTTTCATGCTGTCCACCCTACTCACTCGGGGTGGTATCGCGTATCTACGAAGCTTTTATGAGCTACTAATGTACGGAGAAACACGCGCGGCATCGCTTCCTGCCAGATTTCTTTACGCCAGGTTGATACATCTCTTTTCTTTTTGTTTCCCTCGCACCGATTAAAAATTACGAATTAAAAGAGCGGTCGTTTTTCCACCAATTTTTTCCATTCTCCGTTCTCTTAAAATACAAAAAAGTTAACAAATGTTGAAAAAAAAAACACAAAAGAATGTTGTTTTGTGCCAAAAAAAAAAGGCCAAGGTAACTGCACCTATTTCGCTTAACCGAGTTAACTCAGCCAACAAAAAAAAAAAAAAAAAAAAAAGAAAAAAAAAAAAAAAAAAAAAAAAAAAAATGGTAAATTTTAAAACACGGAATGACACAAAGAGGAATGTCACATTCGGCACACACGTATCTTCATTCTTTGCGTTTTATTGTTCTATTGTTTTCAATAAAGAAAGCTGACAATCATGGACACAAAATGCGCAAGCGCAAAAAATGAAAAAGCTGGGATTCACCGGTGGCAACATTTCTCGGATGAGAGGAAATAAGTATATTTGGTTGTATTTATATAGAAAACCAAAACTGCAGGTCTCGCGTGTTAACTCGGGCGCGCGGAGAAAAAACGTTTTCTTAAACCCGACTTAACTCGGCCGAGTGCGTTAACACATATCCGTCCGGCATTATTTGCACCGCCATTGACCAAATGCCGGCATTTTTTGACACTATTTGTAGAAACGATATGCTCTACGTAAAAGCAACCTAACTTTTAAAAAGTCATATATCCTTCAATGAAATTTTGGAAAATGAAATAAAATGAATTTGTATTCATATATACACCTTTATTTTTGATTTTTTTCTTTCTGAAGTTAAATAAAAATTAAATCCGCAAAAAAGTTGAAACGAATTACTGAAAACATACTCATTATTTCATTAGACAAAGTGAATTATTTTCGAAACTTTAATTTTATCAATAATTAATAGTTCTTCACTTCTTCGGGTGAATTTGGCATCATTTTTACGACAGGCACTCCTTCAAAAGGTTCCAAAACGGGTTTTACGTCAGTATCAGACCACGAGTCATCTTCAGAATCACTATCATTTTCAGAGTCACTATATTGTAAAGGATTTAGACGTGGGCGTTTTCTTGTCACTATCATCGCTGTCAAAATTAGATTTTAAAAGATCTTCAATTGTTATCACCAGACTCACAATCCGATAAATTGTCTGCACATATTTCTTTTTCGTTCTCCATTTTAGATTTACTTTATTATTTGATTTTGATAAAAATAGGTTAAGAAAATTAATATCCCTGAAATTTCTTAAATATCCGAACGCACAAAGTGCTTAAACTTTGAATAAACGTTCTTCCATACGCAGTACCGACTAATACGTTTTTCAATTAATTTTTTTTTGCGTTTGCACCCTTATACGACGCAACTGAAGCTGAAATCAGATTTTTTCGTAGAATTATCCCTGTTTGGTCAAAAATTACGTTTTTAATTTATTCGGATTTAATGAAACAACAATCAGTTATCTACCGCAATATACAAATGACGAATCTTCGTCATTTGGCTGCTGGTGATTGTCTGTGAAACGACGAATTTTCGTCATGCGGATGGATGGATATGTGTTGAGAGATGTTAAGTCTTCTGCAGAGCTGATCATCGTCGAAGGTAACACCCTTTGGGACGAACACTCGCGTTCGTTTCAAAATTGAAAGAATTAAATAACGTGCGTGATACATGAAGAAGTTCTAGTTACACAGTTGTACAACCGAATATCGAACATTCTGTTCATTTAAATACAAATACAAACTATAAAACTTTTCCTTCTGAACTGCCTAAAGAACATAAAAACCAAATATTGACATCCAAAAAAAAAAGAGAATAAAAAGTCTATAAATATTCAACAAGAATCTCCCAATTCAAATTATAATTCTGCAGATGAAGATAAATTGCAACATGGCCAAAATATAAATGTAGTTAAAGGTAAGAAAGTCGATGTACAAAAACACGAGGTAAAACATATCGACGATGAATTCTAACGAAAGATTTTATGTTTCGATCATATATATAAGTGTTAGAAAAGATATTGTGAATGAATTTCAACGATCTTGGTAATTCTTTTCATACCGCATTTGATATTTTCACAGAAAATTCGAATGCATATGTAACGAGCTTCGATGGTTTTATATACACGAATGCTTATTCTAATTAAGGAATTAATTATCTGATGAAAAAATGGTACGAATGACGTTAAATGAAAACGTCTGTTAAACTAGTGCTCATAAACGAATCTAATTTCATCTTTTGTTTGAAATAAATTTATCACAGTTGTACAACGGTTGTACAACATAATTGTCTTTAACAGATACTCGCGGAATGTAGGCGTTTTAAAAAAAATTTTGTCGAATTGAATAATTTAATAATTGTAACATCGAGTAATTTCTCCCGTCTTCTTATCGGTGTAATTTCCCAAGGAAACGACATATTTCGTCGCTCTCGAACGGAGAACTCTCGCGTCGAAATCTCGCGTTAACTGATCTCCAGTGAAATCTTTTCGCGTTTCAATCAATCGGCAACGAATCTTTTATTTAGCTTCTTGCCTTCGGCCACGCCGATTCAACCGTGACGAGCAGAATGCTTTCGCGATCGGGCGAGCCGAGTCGGTCGTGTTTCTTCACGAGACCGAGTAACGCGCGTTATCCTGCAGCAAACGTAACCCATGGATTCTCCGTTTATTCAACTAGGAGGTCTTATTTTTACACGTGACAAAGTAGCAAAACGAGCCTCCGACAGAAAGGAACGTCTGTGTTTTATATAGACGTCATCCTCGTCGAATTACACGCGTATAAAACGCGGTTGTCGAACGTTGAGCGTGGTCTCGAGGGTGGTAGATGGTGTATTGATTATTTCTAAAAGGAGAGAGAGAGAGAGAGAGAGAGAGAGAAACTTCTTTTTGACGTGTCACTTCGGATTATCGATCGCTTTTCACCGTTTTCAACGTTTTCTTAGTTAAGTTGGCTTGTTTGCTTCTTACAGCGCACTTTGACGAAAAGGGGTGGGGGAGGGGATGACATCGAGTATTAAGAGCTTTCGACTTGACTTGAAAAGTGAAAGGGAGCTTCTGGTATTAACTCCTTTTTGCCATTATGTAGTACCTGCAAAGTTCCTTGCGACGTCTAAAAATATATAGAATGTAATTTTACGTTTTATTCATATGTTTATACTATGTTCAATTATATGTATATCATATCTTTTAAATATATTCATAATATATCTTTTAAATATATTTATAATATATTATATATATTATATATATATATAAATATATAAAAATATATATAAAATATATATTTATAATATATTATAAATATTATATATATATAAAATTGGAACATTTGAATGTAATAAATAAAATGAATATATTTAAAAGATATGATATATATGATTGAACATAGTATAAATAAACATATATATAATATATTTATACTGTTCAATTGTATATATATTTTTTAAATTATTTATATATTATATATAAAATAAGATGTGCAGTATATATTTCCCTTTTTGAAGTACCTGTACGATGTTCCTAAAATAATGTACTCTAATATTTCTACTTATCTATATATAATTTTTTCCTCCTTTCAGTTTAATATTCAATACATGTTATAAATATTTTCTATTAATGATACATAAATATATAATAATAAACACTATATTTTATATCAATGATATACAAATATACAAACATGAAAGTTTATGCTAACGATTAGAATATACGCGTACGAATTATTTGCACAATCAAATTTTTATATTGTTATATATTTAATTGCTTAAAGTTTGAACATCCAAGCTCGTTCTTCTTTTTCAAATTATTTGCTATATTACAGTACGTTCAGTCAGAGGATTCTTGTTTTTTGTTTTTTTCTTTCAACAGAATCGAACGACTCTCAGAAAGTCGAGCCATAGCCATCGCTCCAAATGATTAACAAGCGTAACTGTACAAATATCGCTGCGGGAAATTACAGCTTTTCCTCCGTTTCGTTTCGTTTCGAACGGAACGCGCGTTGCAAAATGCGATTTCCATGGAAACCCGTTGGAAATTGTAGTTCACTCTGCTTACCGAAGGAGAACGTGCGTTTGCTTTCTCCGAGGAGCAAAGTACCGTGTAAAAAAAAAAAAGATCATTATTCAGGATCTGCGCGCCACGTATTATGGGAAATCATCTCGAGAATAAATTTTCCTTTTATTATCAACTATTACAAGATTTATTCCCAATTTCATATTTCTGTTATTTTTGAAATAATTCAATTTTTTTTTTTTTATTAATTTTAAATAGAATTTTCGCATCAATTTATATTGATATTAATTTTTCATTGAAAAAATTATTTGCACGTTCTACGTCCTTTAACAATTTTTTGATAATTTATTTTACTTTCCTTTGATATATTCAATTATTTCATATTTTTTAATTCACTGATTAGTAAAATAAAATTTAAATACTATAAAGTTACTTGTTATATTTAATTAGAAAATTATTCATTATATATTTAAATTAGGAGTATTAATTTACCCTACGATACCATTATTATTAAGATTTATATTGAGATGAAACTTTTTTACGCGAAATACTAAAATTTAATAAATCTTTATACTTGTTACATTTAGTAACAAGTTTATTATCGTTATTATCATGCAAAAAATATTTAATTACTCTAAAAAAAAGTCAATATTAATACTAGAACTACCGACAGTTAAGACGAAGTTATTTCAATCAAAATTATTTTGATTTTTAATAAATAAAAGTAAAATAAAATTCATTATATTGTTTCTTCAGTTATCACTGTAAAAGTCATTGCATCATTGCGGGGGAAAAAGTTGTAACGTGAAATAGAAATTTTAAAATAAAATTGTAAAAACCAGTCATTTTGACTGGTGTGGTGGTTCTAGTGTTGATAAAAAAATTTTCATATTTACCTACACGTGTCCGCGTATAGTTGATGAAACATTTTCTTTACTCTTCTCTTTCCACATTTATTCCCGCGTTTAGTGTTTGCGTTTTTTTCCTAGTTTAGTTACAAAGAGCTGCACTAGCGCAACTTATTTAGTCAGTATCTGTGTAATTTGTAGCGTGGAACGGTATACGCACACACGCATACGCTATCGCTCGATTCGAACGTTCGGCAAAAGAACCGTATGCATATACGCGATGTAAACGTGTATCGCGAACAGTGATGTCATGCACTCGTGGCTTCCGCATCCGCTCTTTGATAATTATTCGTCGACTATGCTCGTCGACTAGCCACCGACCACTGTCTCACCGTACGTGTACTTTACTTTGCGATCCTTTTTCACTGGACTCTATTATTAATATTCGGGAAACACTGAACATTCGAAACTGTTACGACAAACGTTTGTTTCGTTTGTTTCGAAACTTCAAGCTTCTATCTTCGAAATCGTCCGTTTTTATTCTTCAGATTAACACATATCCGTTTTATACGCGTGTAATTCGACGAGGATGACGTCTATATAAAACACAGACGTTCCTTTCTGTCGGAGGATCGTTTTGCTACTTTGTCACGTGTAAAAATAAGACCTCCTAGTTGAATAAACGGAGAATCCATGGGTTACGTTTGCTGCAGGATAACGCGCGTTACTCGGTCTCGTGAAGAAACACGACCGACTCGGCTCGCCCGATCGCGAAAGCATTCTGCTCGTCACGGTTGAATCGGCGTGGCCGAAGGCAAGAAGCTAAATAAAAGATTCGTTGCCGATTGATTGAAACGCGAAAAGATTTCACTGGAGATCAGTTAACGCGAGATTTCGACGCGAGAGTTCTCCGTTCGAGAGCGACGAAATATGTCGTTTCCTTGGGAAATTACACCGATAAGAAGACGGGAGAAATTACTCGATGTTACAATTATTAAATTATTCAATTCGACAAAATTTTTTTTAAAACGCCTACATTCCGCGAGTATCTGTTAAAGACAATTATGTTGTACAACCGTTGTACAACTGTGATAAATTTATTTCAAACAAAAGATGAAATTAGATTCGTTTATGAGCACTAGTTTAACAGACGTTTTCATTTAACGTCATTCGTACCATTTTTTCATCAGATAATTAATTCCTTAATTAGAATAAGCATTCGTGTATATAAAACCATCGAAGCTCGTTACATATGCATTCGAATTTTCTGTGAAAATATCAAATGCGGTATGAAAAGAATTACCAAGATCGTTGAAATTCATTCACAATATCTTTTCTAACACTTATATATATGATCGAAACATAAAATCTTTCGTTAGAATTCATCGTCGATATGTTTTACCTCGTGTTTTTGTACATCGACTTTCTTACCTTTAACTTCATTTATATTTTGGCCATGTTGCAATTTATCTTCATCTGCAGAATTATAATTCGAATTGGGAGATTCTTGTTGAATATTTATAGACTTTTTATTCTCTTTTTTTTTTGGATGTCAATATTTGGTTTTTATGTTCTTTAGGCAGTTCAGAAGGAAAAGTTTTATAGTTTGTATTTGTATTTAAATGAACAGAATGTTCGATATTCGGTTGTACAACTGTGTAACTAGAACTTCTTCATGTATCACGCACGTTATTTAATTCTTTCAATTTTGGAACGAACGCGAGTGTTCGTCCCAAAGGGTGTTACCTTCGACGATGATCAGCTCTGCAGAAGACTTAACATCTCTCAACACATATCCATCCATCCGCATGACGAAAATTCGTCGTTTCACAGACAATCACCAGCAGCCAAATGACGAAGATTCGTCATTTGTATATTGCGGTAGATAACTGATTGTTGTTTCATTAAATCCGAATAAATTAAAAACGTAATTTTTGATCAAACAGGGATAATTCTACGAAAAAAATCTGATTTCAGCTTCAGTTGCGTCGTATAAAGGTGCAAACGCAAAAAAAATTAATTGAAAAACGTATTAGTCGGTACTGCGTATAGAAGAACGTTTATTCAAAGTTTAAGCACTTTGTGCGTTCGGATATTTAAGAAATTTCAGGGATATTAATTTTCTTAACCTATTTTTATCAAAATCAAATAATAAAGTAAATCTAAAATGGAGAACGAAAAAGAAATATGTGCAGACAATTTATCGGATTGTACGAAGGAGAAACCACAGTCATATGTAAAAAGTGCAATTAATCGATTATTTTTTTTTTACTTAAATAAAAATACATGTTTGATTATTTTATCAGAAATCAGAAGTTACGCTGCGAATTACTTCCTTTAATAAATGAAGAATTTCTTTCTACAAATCAATCGTTTATTCATAAAGGGGTCAAATTCCCCCGTATGATAAGATAGGTATATGTAAAATGGCGGTACGTTTAGTGTTAAACATCAGGTTACGATTTCTCTGAGTTCTGGTCGTTCAAAGTTCAATAAAATGGCGGGGAAAAAATGTAGTAGTAGTACACGAAGAGTTCTGGAATTCGTTGTAAAGAAGATGTGTAGAAATTATTTTGCAGATTTTTCGCGAAACGATTATCTGACGCGGGCTTGTGTCTGATCCTCCGCATCGGATAGAAGTTCTCACGAGCCAGAAACATTGGAGAAAGTTCCAAGTGGCAAGTATGGTTAAAACACACACTGTGAATCGCGATCCGACGATCGCTAATAATAAATATATTAGGATAAACAGCCGTGAAGTTCAGACAAGATTTTCAGAACTTAATTAGCAAATTTTCCTGTCGGAATGTCCCACCCCACTAGGGAGAGACTATGACAACAGCCGCGCCTAGTATCCTTTAATAAAATGAATGTTCTCGCGTCAATTAATTACACGCGCCCGTATGTATCAATTTGCAAACGCAAACCCGAGAACGAGATAACACTGACAATGTGGAAACGAATGTTAACATGGGTACGCTGATGCAAATCGGAAATGGGATGGAATAATTTGTTCTTCGATTGGACGGAGAAGAAATTATTTATTAAATTAAAATATTTATTAAAAAATTATTTATTAAATTATTTTCATTTTTAATAACTAGACTTGTTAATCACAGACAAATTATTTATTAAATTATTTTCATTTTAATAACTAGACTTATTAATCATAGACGAATTATTTATTAAATTATTTTCATTTTAATAACCAGACTTATTAAATATAGGCAAATTATTTATTAAATTATTTTCATTTTAATAATTAGACTTATTAATAACAGACGAATTATTTATCAAATTAATAATTTGTCTATTAATAATAGACGAATTATTTATTAAATTATTTTCATTTCAATAACTAGACTTATTAATAATAGACGAATTATTTATTAAGTTATTTTCATTTTAATAACTAGACTTATTAATCATAGACGAATTATTTATTAAATTATTTTCATTTCAATAACCAGACTTATTAATTATAGGCAAATTATTTATTAAATTATTTTCATTTTAATAACTAGACTCGATAAATAGAATTTATACAATAATAAATAGACTTTCATTTTAACAAATAGACTTAATAAATAGAATTGAATTCATTGAGAAAAGAGAAGAAAGACCGTGGGTTTTAACATTGAAACTATCAAAATGGTCAAAATTGACCAATCGACAATTTTTGTTAGATATATTTTATAAATATAAAACAGTGTATTTTTGGTGACTTGAATGATTCTTCGTGAAACACGTATTTCTACTATCGTTAGTATTTCTACTAATATTTCTACCCAGCAGTGTTGTACAGCGTTGCCGCTAAAAGATATTGAATGTTATTAAACAAAAATAACTTTTACAGGCACCTGTTACTTTAATTTTTTATTATTTTATTTGGAAATAAAATGAAAAGAAAATTAATTTTTTAAATTTGAAACGAAGTAAAGCAAAATAAAAAAAAATTAATTTTTTATTATTTTATTTGAAAATAAGAAAAAAAAATAAAAACACAAAGAAAGAAAATAAAAGAAAGATTGAAAACGAATAAGTTACGATTCTTTCAAACTCTTCAGTTTTTCAGTGGTCACCCTGTATTTTCTTCGCAACAATTTTTACCAAATTTTCCAAACATGGAATGTAATCTAACCGCGAAACTGTGTTCCAACGTGAACAAAAAGTACGCACAGTACTTAACACTTTACCGACCGGTAGCCTATTAATTGGCTAACATATTTTAATATTTTACCGACAAGTAGCCTATTAATCGGCTAACATATTTTAACACTTTACCGACCGGTAGCCTATTAATCGGCTAACTAATATATTTTAATACTTTACCGACCGGTAGCCTATTAATCGGTTAACTAACATATCTGAACACTTTACCGACTGGTAGCCTATTAATCGGCTAACTAATATATTTTAACACTTTACCGACAAATAGCCTATTAATCGGCTAACTAACATATTTTAATACTTTACCGACCGGTAGCCTATTAATCGGCTAACATATTTTAACACTTTACCGACCGGTAGCCTATTAATCGGCTAACTAATATATTTTAATACTTTACCGACCGGTAGCCTATTAATCGGTTAACTAACATATCTGAACACTTTACCGACTGGTAGCCTATTAATCGGCTAACTAACATATTTTAACACTTTACCGACAAATAGCCTATTAATCGGCTAACTAACATATTTTAACACTTTACCGACCGGTAGCCTATTAATCGGCTAACTATTCACCGCTAATACACGGTCGGTAAAGTGTTAAGGAGAAATTGCGATTTCAATTCAGAAATTGAAACGATACAATATCTAGCGGAGTCTAGAAGAGCAAAGCAGATGATGTCAATGCAACGCGACTGGTAACCATGGGTTCCCGAAGATTGCCAAAGTGTCGTAAAGTTGAATGAGAGAGCGTCGTCTAAAATTAAGTGATAACGTCACGCGCAACTCGCGTCGACGAGTCGCATAGAGTGACATCATGCTGCGAATTCACGCGCGGTTACGTGTCTCTTTCCCTCTTTACGCGTTTAGGTTGTTAACACTAGAACTACCGACAGTTAAGACGAAAAGCTACTTCTACCAAAACCAGTCAGAATGACTGGCCTTTAAAAAATCAGAAAAAAAACGTAATAATAGAATATTTTCATATTTATTGATTTATTACTTTCTTACAATAGAAATCCCACGTTGTGTAATACAGTCAATAATACCAAACTTGTCAGGTTTGATCAAATATTGAATAAATCTGCATCTGGCTTCAGATGGAAAGAGTTGTTCAATTGTAATATTTGCACATCTGGCTACTTTTTGAATAAACTTATCCCACACAGCTGATGTCGATCGTCGCAAATTTATCACTTTGTAAACGTTCGAACTTCGTCACTTCTTTTCTATTTATCAAAGCGAATAAATCTCGATATTTCGGTAAACCATCGCTCGTCGCGTCTCTCCTTCTCTTCACTTTCTCTCATTTCCTTTTCTCTTTTTCTTTTATTTTTTCTTTTTTTTTTTTTTTTTAATTTTCATCCCGCCTGTCCCGTTTAATCCCGTTAGTTATCGACGTTTCGTTGATCTTCCCATTCCCAACGAGGAAAGTAACAATTGCAGCAATTCATTCGGCTTACTCATCGGCCAGCGTGAACACGTAGGACTCGTGAAATCCCTTTGATCATGTACTATAGTGGCACGTCGATCGCCACGGCGCGAGTTTACGACGATCGAGCGGAGTTACGACGATATTTATTGCTTCCAACGAGAAAACGGCAAGATATCGATGTATCAATCGATCGAAGTCATTATTACCGAGGTATTTTCTTTTTTTTTAAATTAGTCCTCCATCTATGTAACTCGGAAAACTTCGAGATATATTTCCTGCACTCTCTCATCACTTTGAGACTTCGAAATACAAATTTCGCACACCCTGAAGAATTATTATTTAAATTCTTCTTTTTATTAGATAAATGACATGGGATCTCGTATATGTGCGTTCTTCCGTACTGTTTTTCACCAACGTGTGAATTAAACCTTTTGTAATACATTTCATGTTATTTAAAAAAAATAAAAAATAGGAATATGACAATATTTAGCGGGTCAAAATGATTTTGTGAAAAACAAAGTGAGTAGAGACAAAAGAAACGAGTTTGATCGTTGTTTAATACTTCGTATCAAATCTTTTTTGTATATTTAACAACGGCAGCCATTTTTTGAAGCAAAGATTTGTTCAAGTCACTTGATGATTTTTTGGCTTAATTCTTCCCGCTGCTCCGCAATACATTTTTCCAATTCATTCGATATTAACGATTTGTCTTCCATTGCAGTATATGGCCCTCCCGATTGCCACAAAAATGACAAAAAAGTATCTTAATCATTTAACACGTGCGTGCTAACAGCGACTTTATGTTTCTGGATTAGATTTCATTAACATTTGAATTATCATAGTTGTAACATCAGTGCGAGTTTAAATAATAGAACTAACTGTCAACGTTATTCGAAGTATAAACATTGCATCCACATGTCCAGAATCATAAAGTCGCTGTTAGAACGCGCGCGTCTGCCATCTTTTGAAGCAAAGATTTGTTCAAGTCACTTGATGATTTTTTGGCTTAATTCTTCCCGCTGCTCCGCAATACATTTTTCCAATTCATTCGATATTAACGATTTGTCTTCCATTGCAGTATATGGCCCTCCCGATTGCCACAAAAATGACAAAAAAGTATCTTAATCATTTAACACGTGCGTGCTAACAGCGACTTTATGTTTCTGGATTAGATTTCATTAACATTTGAATTATCATAGTTGTAACATCAGTGCGAGTTTAAATAATAGAACTAACTGTCAACGTTATTCGAAGTATAAACATTGCATCCACATGTCCAGAATCATAAAGTCGCTGTTAGAACGCGCGCGTCTGCCATCTTTTGAAGCAAAGATTTGTTCAAGTCACTTGATGATTTTTTGGCTTAATTCTTCCCGCTGCTCCGCAATACATTTTTCCAATTCATTCGATATTAACGATTTGTCTTCCATTGCAGTATATGGCCCTCCCGATTGCCACAAAAATGACAAAAAAGTATCTTAATCATTTAACACGTGCGTGCTAACAGCGACTTTATGTTTCTGGATTAGATTTCATTAACATTTGAATTATCATAGTTGTAACATCAGTGCGAGTTTAAATAATAGAACTAACTGTCAACGTTATTCGAAGTATAAACATTGCATCCACATGTCCAGGATCATAAAGTCGCTGTTAGAACGCGCGCGTCTGCCATCTTTTGAAGCAAAGATTTGTTCAAGTCACTTGATGATTTTTTGGCTTAATTCTTCCCGCTGCTCCGCAATACATTTTTCCAATTCATTCGATATTAACGATTTGTCTTCCATTGCAGTATATGGCCCTCCCGATTGCCACAAAAATGACAAAAAAGTATCAATCATTTAACACGTGCGTGCTAACAGCGACTTTATGTTTCTGGATTAGAGATTTCATTAACATTTGAATTATCATAGTTGTAACATCAGTGCGAGTTTAAATAACAGAACTAACTGTCAACGTTATTCGAAGTATAAACATTGCATCCACATGTCCAGAATCATAAAGTCGCTGTTAGAACGCGCGCGTCTGCCATTTTTCAAGAGAACTCTATCAGGTTCCTCGGAAAAGTTTTTACCTTCGTGACGAGTAGAATACAATAAAAGAAATAAAAAAAAAAAATTTTGACCTTGGAACTCGAGATTTCACAGCAGGTCCTGTCCATCAAATCGAAGGTGTAGAATTCATCTATGATGAAGTCACGTGCAAACTTTCCTTCCCACCCTGTACGCATCATGCATAACATAAGGAAATATAGAGTGTGCTATAATTCTGTCCCGATTTTTGCATTTACACGCACGTGTTCCCTTATTTGTCGCAGCGATATGAACGAACATTGATTTCTTGGGAAAGAAATAAACTTTATTCTCAACTTTCAAGACGAGTAACGGTTCGCGAAAAGAAATATATATATATATATGTATGTATACGTATATAAATTTCATAATACACGTAAAAATTTCACGCGTTCCAGATACGAACGTTGGCGTTAAAAATGTCAGCCGACTTTCACGAGACTAATGATCCTGTCAGATGCGATAATTAGAGACTTAACACGCGCTGTGCAAGGCACTCGGCTGAATCATTGCAGCGCGTGCTACAAGAGATAGACAGAACACTACTGTTGTTCTCGTATGCTCTCACATATACTTCGCTACAGCGAGATGAATTCCTACGTGAATTCGAACTAATTCGAATTAATTGAAAATCACGTTCATGGCGGAGCTGTGAAGAGAAAATATCGGGAATTTCTCGCTCGACTCGAGTCGCGTGGAAATTTTAAAAATCTGAACAGATTTATACCAATTGCATCAGAAAGAACAAATTACTTTAATTTCGTCAATTGAATTAATTTCGATGATAATAACATTAAAATGCCATTTTAAAATAAATTCCAATAATTAATTTTCTATTCCACAAAACAATAATACCAATTTATCGATCGATAATTTCCTTCATTCACGTTCATTCACATTGATCAATATATATATCTTTATTAAATTCGTATTTCATTGCAAAATTCGATAAATTCAAATCTATTGATATACTTGATTTAAACAGGGCATTTTCACCTAAATGAAGTTAATTTTTTTTCCTCTTAAAAGTTATTACTCGGAAGATTTGACCCATCGATTTATTCGATACATTTAAACTTCCAATTTATATCGGAGTTTTTACGTATTTCTAACGTTAATTATTATATCTCTTTTGTCTGTAATTTCTTTACACACCCCCGTCGTAGGTTTGCAGGTTTTTCCCCCCTCGCACGTCGTGAATTTCACAGGTTCGAGGAATTCGAGAAGCCTGCACAGCACACAGAGGAGCAGAAAACGAATGGACGTGGTTTCAAACGTCTCAACCCTCTCACTCTCTCCCCCGAGGATCGCTCAGCTTCAAGGAGAGTCGAAAGTTAGGGGAGGTTATGGCCTCTCGCTACGACGACAACGACCGGCGTAATCACAGAGGACGAGGGAAAAACGTGGAAACGCATAACGTGGCCAGACGAGGGTGAAACGAGGGTGAAACGAGGGTGAAACAAGGGGTGCAAGGGAACCAGCCTCGTTACCAGGGATGTGCACCCCTGGATACGAAAAACATTTGCCGTAAAAATGATTAACCCTTTGCGGTCCGAATTAATTCTTCCCCATTCCTATTAATTAATCTTGGTAACATTTACCGATTATTGGAAATTATTGGAACATTATTGGAAAACTTCGGAGACCAAGAAACTATAATAATGTTGAATCGAGACAAAAATGTAAAATCGCAACACTAAAGTACAACGATATAAAATACACTGTAGACTATAATTATTTTAAATCCCTCCCGCATACGCGAATTCGAGGAAGAATGAATTATAAGTTACGAAATATTATTTGAACGTTAGCATTTCTTTAATAGTGAATAAAAGTTGTAGGGCAGTTTCTCTTCATCCTCTATATTTATGATAGCTAAGAACTTCGTCGCAGTTTCAATAAAATTACAATCAGTGACGAGGATGTAAAAACAAGGTGAAAAACAATTGAAGACCTTCGTTGATTGCTTTTTTAATACGAATTAATACGGAGCTTGAAATTTTTCTTAGTTAGGCAAGTTCCCAATGGAGAAAGGAGGTAAATTGGCTGAAAAATATGTCGGACGCGATTATTTGTGAACTAAACCATATAAAACTGAACTATATAAACGTTTATAAAACATCAACGAACGAGGCAAGACACATTATTGGAAAACTTTGGAGACCAAGAAACTATAATAATGTTGAATCGAGACATATCACTGTGACAAAAATGTAAAACCGCAACACTAAAGTACAACGATATAAAATACACTGTAGACTATAATTATTTTAAATCCCTCCCGCATACGCGAATTCGAGGAAGAATGAATTATAAGTTACGAAATATTATTTGAACGTTAGCATTTCTTTAATAGTGAATAAAAGTTGTAGGGCAGTTTCTCTTCATCCTCTATATTTAATTATACTTAATTTTAAACTGTGCAAAGCCATCAAAATTATTGATACAATGGAAACACGTTCCCATGGATTATTTTCAAATCTAATTTAATTTAATAAATAATAAATAATAAAATTCTAATTTAATAAATTAATAAAATAAATGATGTCAGCTTGAATTTGATTCACGTTTCGTTCTTCCCGAGGGTGTGATTTTTACTCTCAATTATAATGCATGATTTTCACTACGCACGCGTCTTTGTCCGTGCGCATTGTTGTCAAGAATTTTTTTTTTATACCTTTTTATTATTATCTTATTTTTATTTTAAGGTCGATTCTTTTAAATTTAAAAGCTTCTGTTAGCTTAATCAAAAACCGTACAAAAGGTGTTACGTTTCCAACGAAATTATTTCCGATTCGATAAATTTAATTTAATAAAACTGAACATCTAACCTGATAATGAAATAAAATCGCTAGATGAAATGACGTTGGTTTTGGATTTAATTCGTCTGACGATTCGTTGGCCGATTGTTGAACGTAAAAAATTTCTACGTAGTTTTTCAACGTATGCACGAAGCTTCTACAAAGTTGAAACTTTCGTAAGCGACCACGCACGCAAGCGTAACGCGATTAAATCCGTAAAAAAAAAAAGTCTCGTACAGAGAAACTGCAATGATACAACAATAAAACAACAAGTAACATAACGCGAAACGAGTTACGTAAAGTATGCATATATTTGCGATTCACAGGCTTGGAACCAGTTTCACGCACGCGGATCATCCAGAAAATATCGATCAAGCGACGCGATTTGAACGATTACGAAGGTTTGAACGTTTCCAGATGAGAATTTCATACTATAGTGCAACACATATTTAATGGCTTTTTTTGGGAAGAATTTTAGAAATCTTAGCGATCCACAATATCTTTCTAGATAAAAATGTGTAAAAACGACACATGATAAAAATATGTATTACCAATTTTACTTTGCTCTAATTTTATCTTATCATTTGTAACGAAAAAAATTTCTATCTTTAAACAGAATGAATTCGCCTGGGTAATACAAAAATCAGAAAACGAGAAGAACAAGGTGCCAGCGAATCGATTATTTTTCTTTTTTTTTCGATACTTGGTTGAAACACATATTTAGCGTTTAGAAATATTAGGAATCCTTGAAACCATGGTAATCTTAGGAAACATATTTTCTAGAGCCTCCAGTCTTTAATTTTTCATCTAAAAAATACTTTTATTTTTAAACAGAACGAATTATGTCTCTAAATGCAATGTGATCATCAGCGAATCGATTTTTTTTTTTCAATACTTGGTTAAAATACATATTAATGTTTAGAAATCATAAGAATCCTTGAAACCATAGCAATCTTAAGAAACATGTTTTCCAGAGACACAATTTTTAATTTTTCATCTAAAAAAGATACTTTTATTTTTAAACAGAACGAATTATTTCTCTAAATAATACCAAAATCAGAAAACGAAAAGGAAAACGATGCAACGCGCGAATCGGTGATTTTCTCGATACCTGGTTAAAATACATCATTTACAATCAGGCGTTTATAAATCTTAGGAAACATGTTTTCTAGATACGACGTAATTCTCTAATTTCCTCTCAGCCCGCTGCTAAATTTCTAATTTATCATCTATCGGTAAGTATACAATTTAGTATTTTATTTATACTATTTATTCAGTTGAAAGACTCTTATCTTTGAGCAAAATAAATTGCTCCCTCTACCAAACACTACCAAAAAAAAAAAAAAAAAAAAAAAAAAGAGGGAGAGAGAAAACAAGGGTGTGCCAGTGAATCGGAATCAGTTATTTTTCTCTATGCCTGCTGTTGTATCAAGATGATCATCTCGCGTGCTTTCTTTGCACGAAACGGTCTTCTTACTTGGATACACTAGTATAAAACGTCTGACGGGCGACGTTTGAAGAAAAATACACTGGGGCACAGAACTGTGGAGGAGCGGTGGGCTCGTGTCGCAGTGCACACCGGTTAGTGACACACCTAGGATTCTCTTCCGTGGCAGTCATCCAACTTACACCAGGCCCGACGACGACCGCAATCCAACATCCTCACCCACGTCACTCTTGAATAAACCCCCGGTGGTGGGGTTGCACGCGCGCTTTCTGCGTGTAGCCGATAGGATAGACAGATGGAGGAAGCCGGAGGAAGATGAAAAACGAGCGACAAAGGTCGACGAAGGAGGCGGAAGGCAGGAGGAGCAAGTGAAAGGGAACGAGAAAAGAAGAAAAATGGTGGAAACTGTGTGGCGGGCCTTTACGTACAAAAGATGAACCACCCGTCGAGCTTGCGCGAGGAAAAACAAAAATGCTGATGGAACACAAAGGTGAAAGGCCGGCGCAAGGGCTGAAGGAGAGAGAGAGAGAGAGAGAGAGAGAGAGAGAGAGAGAGAGAGAGAGAGAACTGGGAAGAGGGAGGAATTTATTTATAGATTTACAGCAAAGGCGAAACGAAAAGCAGAGAAAATTGGGCGTTTTGAAAAACAAATTTCGCATGATATAACATTGTTTTTTAATATTAGCCTTTAAAGTTATTTTCAGAGACAATCTATTCGTTAAAATAAACGAATATTATCTTATCAAAGTATCTCGTGTAAGAATGAAACTGATTTATTTTCACAATTAAATGATGTTCACTGATGTTCACATCGTGAAATCTGTAAATTATTTACTTATTCGCCAGTGGTTTATTCGTTTATTCGTTGTTTTAATTTTCGACGGGAACAGCTGGCTTTCTCAACGTCGTGTAACGTCGTCTAACGTTTGCGAAGAGAAACAAACGGGGCATCGGTTAAACGGTAGCAGAGAATGGAAAGAACCACCTACATAAGTCACGATAAGTCTACGAGAAATTCAAAGAGCAATTGTTCTTCGTCAAGATTGCAAATGCTGAGAGGCTTTCTAATTCAACGATCGTCTCTTCCTGCGATTACGACGCACGTCTGGCTCTCTTGCTCTATTCCTCCGAGACACACACGTGTGATACAAACGCGTAACGACACCCACGTATGCGATCGCATTCTCAAATTGACGATACTACCTTCCAATATTGTATATCGGGCAATCGATTTCTTAACGCCAGTTATTTTACACGTGCGTATTTGAAAATATATTTTTTACACGAGATTACTATTCCTCACTATTATTTTATATGTATAATTTATCCCTCACTGTTATTTTATATATGTTACATAATTAATTCCTCACTATTATTTTATATATGTATAATTAATTCTTCATTTTACATGTATAATTACGTAAAATTATTATATTTAATTACATTTAATAATAGTAGTAACGAGTAGTATAATTTTGAGTAAAAATATATATAGAATAAGGATTAAATATTTCATCAATCAAATATAAAAATTTTCAATGACGGATGGATGACAAATTAATGACGAAATAGACATAGGTATTAAAGTTCAAATAATTTCAGTATATATACAAATATTTTTTACTCAAAATTACTATTCTTCACTATTATTTTATATATGTATAATTAATTCCTCATTTTATATATATAATTACGTAAAATTATTATATTTAATTACATTTAATAATAGTAGTAACGAATAGTATAATTTTGAGTAAAAATATATATAGAATAAGGATTAAATAGTTCACCAATCAAATATAAAAATTTTCAATGACGGATGACAAATTAATGACGAAACAAACATAGGTATTAAAGTTCAAATAATTTCTATATATATATATATAAATATTTTTTACTCAAAATTATACTACTCCTTACTAATATTGAACGTAATTAAAAAATAGAGTTTCCAAGGAATCCAAAATAGAGTTCCATTTTATTTTCTAAATATTATAACGAGCAGTTTGTTTTTGCATGTATACAGGGTGATTTTTAAATATGCACATCGTGTTTCTCGAACACATAGTTTTAAATTTCTGTAGATCGTGCACGTGATTTATCCTAATTGAAGCTTTTCATTTATGAATATCGCCTCCACTCATAAATCCCCACGTATCCCTAAAGAAAGTTCGTTTTTTTAAAAAACTTTAAATTGTTTTTTCAAATTAACCCCAATGACATTTGTAGGCTTTTATTTCTCATCTTTACGCTCAGTACAGTTCATTTCAATTTTTTGTAATAACAACCAGACGTAACATAAGATCGAAACAAACGAAAACTGCATCAAAATAATTTTCACTTGTGTAAAAATCAAAACTCTTTTTTTTTTTTTGGTGTCTTTTGCCATTACCAATATTATTTTCGCGTAACTTCAGGTTGGGAACCGCTGGTGTAGATTGTCGATTCATCGTTCAAACTATGGACAGGCATTTAAGAATTATCACCCTTTGTGTACAAATATGTGAAATGCATTCGCGTTCTACGTGTTCGAGTAAAAAAAAAAGAAAAAAAAAAAAAGAAAAAAAGAAAAGTACAGAAGATTCGAACGTGACCCTTTTCTTCTGATTCGGTGGACCAACAGCCGCTAGTTCACGGTCAAATGAGAGCGTTTAGGCGCCACCGGTAGCCGACGTGTCTCGCGTATGTACTCGAGTATGCGTAAAGAAATGGCCGAGGGACCATTTATTTATGTTGCAGAAATAGCTCTATTCGCACGTGCACGCCATTTGGCCATGGGCCATTTCGCGATCTGTGCTCTCCCGCTCGCTCTCTCCTTTGTCTACTCTCACGGAGACGTTAGACGAACAGTGTTAACACTTTACCGACCGGTAGCCTATTAATCGGCTAACATATTTTAACACTTTACCGACCGGTAGCCTATTAATCGGCTAACTAACATATTTTAACACTTTACCGACCGGTAGCCTATTAATAGGCTAACTAACATATTTTAACACTTTACCGACCGGTAGCCTATTAATCGGCTAACATATTTTAACACTTTACCGACCGGTAGCCTATTAATCGGCTAACTAACATATTTTAACACTTTACCGACAAGTAGCCTATTAATCGGCTAACATATTTTAACACTTTACCGACCGGTAGCCTATTAATCGGCTAACTAACATATTTTAACACTTTACCGACCGGTAGCCTATTAATCGGCTAACTATTCACCGCTAATACACGGTCGGTAAAGTGTTAATGATCCCACAATCAGGTATAATCTGAGGTTTCTAATAGAAAATTGTTCCGTAGATAACTCATAATCTGGCGCTAAAACACAGATCCACCTCATCAATTCCAAATTAATCGATCCGATGATTTTTAAAAATTTAAAAATCTGTGAACTTGTGATCCGTGAATTTCTGATCAATGGACCCGATGATTCTTAAAAATTTATTACATACAGATAGAATTTTAATTCTGCGGTTGTTATTTAAAATTTTGCATTAGTCTTATAAAATAAATTCATGTATATATAATTAATTTAAAAATTATTTCGTGTTAAAAATTTTAATTTTGTGGTTATTATTTTGTGCTAGTATTATAAAATAAATTTATATATATAAAATTAATTTAAAAATAAATTAGGTGACCAAAATCACAGATCATTAATTCCAAATTACTGTTAGTAAGTCGTGATATTTATATTTGACCACGTGTTCATAAATACAAATTTGATAAAGACTCGTACGTTTTGAAGTCTGGTACAGGCTAACAGATAATTATATTAATTATATGGAGAAGTATGAAGCTTCTTTCGAGAAAACGAATATCTACGAGTCCCACGCGTTGAAAGTTAAAATTCTATTACGAATGCAAAACGATACGTACTGTTCGAAAAAAATTCGGGGATATTTCAAAATGAACACGAAGCGATAAATTTGTTTTTCTTTTTATTAAACAAGGACATCAGAAAAGCAAACGACAAAATCGAGTCGAAACTTACTTTGACTTTATCGTTCTTGAAAAAGTTTAAAAAATCAAATGCTCCTTTTTTTTTATCGCTTTGCATTCATTTTGAAATTTTTCCGAGCAGTATATACTTTACTAAAATACAGAAAAAAATCTCATCTGTCCGTCGACAATTATTATATTTTCCTCCCCATTTGTGTGACATCCATATTTCCAGCGTTCCAGCCTACATTAGACAATGCCAATCTCCGGAGTTAGAATCGCGAAATTACAAAAATTGCCGTGTATCGTTCGAACATCCTGTTTGCGTTGTCGGAATCACAATTCGAAGGACATTTTGATCGGCTGAGCGAGGCGCGACAATGGCAGGAGTCACGGAACAGGCGCGAACGTTTCCATTCTCGTGACATGGTGGCACGTGTGTATTTTGTATGTGTGTGTGTGTGAATATTTGATATATCACCTACGTCGTATAAACGCATGTACGCACGCATACGGTCGCATGCTGTCGGCTTAATTCAGCCGTACAAATTGCACAAAGCTGTCTGCCGACTATTCGTGTTAAAAATACGCGGCTGCTGACGCGTTTTCCAGTCTGTCGATAGTGAAAGCATTTTTTTTCTTTTTTTGCGTTGCTTTCTCATAATCTTGCCGACGTGCGGGGTTATGCAACGCATTTAAAAAAAAAAAAAAAAAAAAAAGAGAGAAAAAGAAAGAAGAAACGCGCTTTTTTCGCTCCCTGCTTTATCGATCTGAACTCTTAACAACTCTGTTAAGAGTTCAGATCGATAAAGCAGGGAGCGAAAAAAATCTCGCGTTTGCACTTGTAATTAGCTAGTTTAATTTTCGATACTCAAGGTAATACAGGATGATATTGTGAGATCTCTCTTCGTCGTGTTCACTTTATTATGTAAAAAAGAAAATTACTTCTATTGATTTTTCTATTTCTATCGATAGGTTTTTTTTTTTCACCGCAATTTTTGTACTGCAAAAATATCAATCACGACGGATCGCGACGGTGAAAGGACTTTTCGATGAATCACATGCAGACAGATTTATCTGATTTATCCGAGTGATTTTGAAATATATTGCAGCGACGTGGAAATTGATAGTTTATATTAGAGCTCCAAAACGGCGGAATTTCCAAAACCTGTTGCGTACCATTACAGTTTATAATAATAAAAAAATAATAAATTTAATAAATTTAATAATAAATTTAATAAAATAATATTAAAAAAATAATAAAAAAAAAGAAAAATTACTAAAATATATTATACGTACAAAATACAATATACATGAGAGATATGCAAAGTTTCATTTAAATTCATTCTGTATAAATAAAATACATTGAAGTTTATTTAGATTGTTTTCACTTTCATACTCGAATTACGAAATAACAATCGGCGACTATTATGATGAGACAGCTTCTGCTTGAAATTGCCGGTCAACAATGTGTCAACAATCATTGGATACTTAAATATAACTTCGAATGTTTCAGAAAAAATATTCCGAACTTGCGTGTTTTCGCGTGTGAAAAATAACGATCTGTTTTCGTGGGATATTTATTGAAAAAAGTGTTACACTTGGCAATACTCCCACTTTCCAATAGTCCTCTCGTGGTACAGATATTTTAGAGAATTTGTAACAATAAAAGAACACATAAATCCTTAATTAACACTAGAACTACCACACACCAGTCAAAACGACTGGTTTTACAATATTATTTTAAAATTTCTATTTCACAACATTTATCTATTTTTTACAATCCCCCCCCCCCCCAATGATGCAATGACTTTTACTTTAGTGATAACTAAAGAAATAATATAATGAATTTTATTTTATTTTTATTTACTAGAAATCGAAATAATTTTGGTAGAAATAACTTCTTAACTGTCGGTAGTTCTAGTGTTAATTTTTATATTAGTCCAGTAGTCGTCGCTCAGTTAAAAACATTGAGCACTCTTTCAATGTGATTTCTTCGAATGACGTTGATTTATCGTCGAAAAGATGAACTCTCTCTCTCTCTCTCTCGCGAGAGAGAGAGAGAGAGAGAGAGAGGCAGGCACTGCTTCAAGACCCCCTCTATATATAGAAACGCCGGTTTTATCTTTTCCTGTGGATATTTTCAGACAGAACGCGGCTCCTCCTCTGGACAGTATTGTTTAGCTACGGAGAAGTCGCGTTATCGGCAGTGATTTCTCTTTTTTTCTTTTTTTTTTTCACGTTCTCGATCCGATTCTTCAGCAGTCGTGTATGGTACATGACCGCGTTCTAGTGTGCACAGACGTGTATCGAGTACTGAACGCGATCCTACGATCGATGATAGCAATCGATAACGCTGATCCAGGAAAATCGGCAATGAAATTCACCGATGAACATCGAGACAGAGATGCACGTGTTTCTTTCCTTTTTTTTTTTTTTTTAAAGAAAAACGTCATTTTTGGAAATATTTGATTTTGCGACATTTTAGCTTATTTTGAGCTACACTCGTGGTAAGAATCACAATCTCGGTGTTAGATTCAAAAAGGCTGTAAATTGTCACAGCATGTAGAAACATCGAACAATTTTTTCCACCCTGTGACTACAATTTGAAGATCGAAGCCTCCTCTTTACAACGACGAATAAAACTTCATGCACGATTCCCCCCTCCCCCGCCATTTTATTGAACTTTGAACGACGAGAACTCAGTGAATATCGTAACCTGATGTTCGAAGTTCGATAAACTGGTTGGAAAGAATCGTGACAGTAAGTTTCGAGGTATATCGTTGCAAACAGGGAACGCTTCGACCTTCGAATCCATAGTAAGGTTCAATCGCGAAGAAAAAAATCTTTCACAAGACGATGTACAACATTTTCCAGAAGAAAATGCGTCCTCGCTTCACAAAAAAAAAAAAAAAAAAAAAAATCTTGGAGTAAAACAAAGGACACCTTTCGAAGATACAGGCTTGAAACCAAGTTCATCATTGCGCGATTTCTTTCTAAAAGAAAATTACAACAGCTTCGATACTTAGCGTCCTCCGCGTATTAAGAAATTGAATTTAAATGCATGATTAACTTTTCTTGTAATCTTATAATCATCGTCAAGTGCTTGCCATCGCGCAAGAGCAATGTTCATTTCAATACACGACCTGACAAGAGAATGAAACAAGGAAAAAACCAGCTAATTGCTCGAGAATATCTGTAAAAAATCGCGATTGGAACCATTTCACAATGACCTGACAATGTCTCGGAAGGAAGGAGATACCCGCCGCGATCGAACACAATTGACCATTTTCTTTGGCAGAGTTCCAGACGCGCTGTGACACTCGAGGAAACACAGAGAGGAAAGAAGAAAGATACGCTGGGCAGAAACAGGGCGAACAGGGCAGAAAGAAACGAAGAGAAAAAATGTAGAAAGAGTGGGCGTCGCGGTCAGCGATGGTTTTGCCTCGTGGTTGTGAGAATGCTGAAGAGAGATTCCCGTGTTCAACAGGAATCTGTCAGGATCGTGCTTTCGCTATCGAAGCGACCGATTACTAAGGTAAGGCCAGCGAGTTCTCTATGCTTGATCCACGTGTCGCTTGGGGAGGGACGACGCAAAATCTGGACAAGTTAGAAAACTAAATTACCGTCTGTTAACGCGAAAGCTGCGTTAACGCAACATTACAAGTTACCAGCAGTTACCAAGTTACTAAAATTTCACTAACAATAAGTCACTAAAGTCAATACGAACTCGAATTGTTATACGTTTTAGTATAATAATTCGCAACAATTCGTTAACGCAACATTTCAAGTTATTAGGAGTCACCAAGTTACTAAAAATTACTAAGTTACTAAAAATTATTAAGTTACTAAAGTTTCACTAACAATAAGTCACTAAAGTCAATACGAACTGGAATTGTTATACGTTTTAGTATAATAATTCGCAACAATTCGTTAAAGCAACATTTCAAGTTACTAGGAGTCACTAAGTTACTAAAATTTCACCAACAATAAGTCACTAAAGTCACTATAAACTTGAATTGTTATACGTTTTAACGTAACAATTCGCAACAATTCGTTAACGCAACATTTCAAGTTACTAAGAGTCACTAAGTTACTAAAAATTACTAAGTTACTAAAAATAATAAGTTACTAAAGTTTTACTAACAATAAGTCACTAAAGTCACTACGAACTCGAGTTTTTATACGTTTTAACATAACAATTCGCAACAATTTGTTAACGCAACATTTCAGCTTATTAGGAGTCACTAAGTTACTAAAAATTACTAAGTTACTAAAGTTTCACTAACAATAAGTCACTAAAGTCACTACGGATAAAGTCTAATTGTTACACGTTTTAACATAACAATTCGCAACAATTCGTTAAAGCAACATTTCAGGTTACCAGGAGTTACCAAGTTACTAAAAATTACTAAGTTACTAAAGTTTTACTAACAATAAGTCACTAAAGTCACTACGGATAAAGTCTAATTGTTACACGTTTTAACATAACAATTCGCAACAATTCGTTAAAGCAACATTTCAGGTTACCAGGAGTTACCAAGTTACTAAAAATTACTAAGTTACTAAAGTTTCACTAACAATAAGTCACTAAAGTTACTATGAACTCGAATTGTTATACGTTTTAATATTTAATCTCAATATTATGTATCTTGATATTTCGTAACAGCTTGGGGAAGATGTATCATGTTTAATCTTAGCCCTCTAAGATTATTTTTCTTGATTGTTAAAAAAATGTATGTAACGTAAAATCACCATATATCAACCTATACTACAGATTCAACAACGAATTCAGCAGTTTCAAAAATTTCATTGTAACTCACTTCAAGGACAGGGGTGATAACTGTTATCACGAACGTTATACTGGTTAATAAAGTGTTCTTCCATTTCAATTATTTAATAAGAGATACCAATTCTAAACGAACCTAACCTAAACGTAAATGAAGAAGATATAAAGAGGCGAAGAGGAAGACTTAAAATCTTCTAAGATAGATGAAAACATCCGATCGTGATGCGAGCAGCAAGCAGAACAGAGAGTTGCAAACAGCACACATGTAATGTACAACATATTATACTTATATCGAGTTTCCGCTGACTTAGAACAGCAGACACGGATAGACGGCAAGGAAAACTTTCGCGCGGCCCTGGAACGATTCTCGAAACCGCGGTTTCTATATGTACTACCGATGCACGATTAACTGCCGTGATGACTCACATCTGACAAGCATCTATAATGGAATGAAATCCCACGATTATTTTCAATCACAAAACATTATCGGACTATCAAAAGATCGTCAGCATGCGCGAGCAATGCGAACGTGAAATTTATTAGCGTTTCTTTCCTTCATCCACCACAGCTGCGTTATTACTTTTACACGCGAAATTGCGACGTACAATTTCGAAGATGCTAAGAGTATCAGAAATTGTTTTCTCCTCTCGTAAATTATATGACGAAGCATGATATATATATATATATATATATATATATCATTATACATATACATATACATCATTATACATATACATATACATCATTATACATATATATATATATACATCATTATACCTATACATATACATCATTATACCTATACATATACATATACATCATTATATATATATATATATATATATATATATATATCATTATACCTATACATATACATCATTATACCTATACATATACATCATTATACATATATATATATATATATATATATATATATACATCATTATACCTATACATATACATCATTATATTACATATACATCATTATACCTATACATATACATTATTATACCTATACATATACATCATTATACCTATACATATATATCATTATACCTATACATATACATCATTATACATATATATATATATATATATATATATATATATCATTATACATTGAATAACTCGTGTCAATTAAACGAACGCAACGAGATTCATTTACATCGGGATAAAGATATTAAGAAGAGCTAAATATCACGAAAATACAACGGGTAATCCCGAAATGCTAGAAACATCGTCAGATACTCTTCGTGAATTACGCAACGAAGCGTATGAAATTTCACGACGCGCGACGATATTGAACACGGTGAGAGATCCATTCATGTCGAAAGCAATCGCGACATTAAGAAGCAAAAGTCACGTAACTGTGACGTCTAACTGTCACGAAATTGCTGAAAACATCGTCGTTTATACCATAAAAATGTACGTTGTACGATGAATAATTGTCTCGTGCCAATCGAATGAATACAACGAGCACACACAGCGTTTGCGATATCAATGTGGCCGAGACAATCGACGTTAAAGAGCAAAATCTCTCGGAAGTTAAATGCCAAGATGACGAGACTACTAGACATAGAGAGGAGACATAGGGAGAGCCGGGCGACCGCGTGGCCGTAAAGGGGCCTCTTTGTTTATGGTATGTTCGTAGTCGTTGCCGATGGTCGTTTCGATGCACGATCGAATCTTATTTGGTGAGAGCCGCCTCTACGTAGGCGTGCATCTTCTGTCTCTCTCTCTCTCTCTCTCTCGCTCTTCTCTCGGTTCGCGCCGTATGAACTCTTGCCTCACAGCTCTCGACATTTCTCATCCCGGACGAGGAAAAAAAATTCGTGGCTCTGTTCGTACGAGCGATAAATTCTACAACATCGGAGAAACAGGGGCGCTTTTCGAAGAGGTTAGGATGATATTACGCAGCTAGTTTATGAAAATTTTCTCACGTTTTCTTTTTTTTTCTTTTTTTTTTTTTTTTTTTCAATTTAACATATTCGAGACGAAGCCGGAACGTGTATCTTTTATGGTTATATAAATTATAGTTTTTTTTCTATATTAATAAACTATAGCTTTTTTACGTTATTTTTTATTTAATAAAAATCAACCAACTTCTCAGGTTCGATGAAGAGTCCGACACCGGCTAAACGAATATCCAAAGCGTCGGTCCCTCGGGACCGACGGCAACCGAGCGGACGGGCGTCGGTCCGCAGGGACCGACGCCGTCTCGAACGATTCTTAATTCGATTCAATGTAAACAAATAAACGTAAATAATATCGATCCAGTTTAGAGTAAGTGAGAAACGTTGAACAAAATCGGGTGACCGACATGTTCACTGGAGGAGAAGTTTGTTCAAAATGAAACATTTATATTTAAAAATCATAGAAAACGACGAAGGGATGGTTAATTTGCAGGTTCGCCGAGAATTGATCAAGCAATAAATTTCAATATAAAAATACGATGATTAACTTCATCGCTGTCATTATAAGTGTTTTTACACGTATGTATATTTATGTATATACAAGGTGGGCCAAAAGTTTCTTTCCACCTATCTTTTTTTTTTTTTCTTTGAACATCAAGATAGAAGAAAAAACTTAATTTTATTAATTCCAAATTAATTTTGGGTTCGAACGTAAACTTTAATTTGTGAAAAAAGATTTTTTAAAATACATAATAAAAAAAATTACGGATTTATTTTTGGCCTACTCTGTATGTATATTGTACACAGTGTATTACATTAATTGTGTATATATGTATATTAGTATATATGTATATATAGTATATTAGTATATATGTATATATGTATATTAGTTGTATATATTCAAACGCGTTTGATAACATCCTTCTTTTTATTCATTTGACAGACCAACTCTCTCGCTGAATTTCTGATCAAGTTCTTTTATATTCGGATTCAACTGCAACGCAGATAAGGATCGATAGCTGTGGGAGAACCACTGTCACAAGTTCACTAGAGTTCAAGTATTAGCACAGCTATATATTACGGGCCACACGTGTTGATACCGATCAGCTTGTTACTTGCATTACACCTCGAGGATAGCAAAGATAAAAATGACCCCGCTCTTACGTCAACGTCGTTGCACTACGCATACGCGCGAGACACATCGAGAAACTGCATCGAGTATTTCTAAATCTGTCCAGGCTCTCATTTCGAAAGACTGAATAATCTCTTTCGATTTCTTTTTTTTTTTTTTTTTTATAAAAAGTATCCGCAAGTGTCCAAACAGTTTTGCGAGTACACGTGTACACGTTACATACAGACTTAGATTTTAGAGGTTTCAAACTATAGATTTCTTAACCTATACTCAAACTATAGATTTCTTAACCTTAAATTATACAGATATTTAGAACTGCCAAAAGTACGTATCTGCAGGTGGTTTGAATACTTCTGCGATGTATACACGTGTACACAGGCTTGGATTTCTATTCTCAAACTATAAATTTTCATTCTTAAACTATATGGATATTTAGATTTTTATTCACAAACTGTAATTGAGCACCACGTGTGATTTACTGTCGATTAATATCCGACCATTACACATCGAACAAAACGGAACTTGCACGGCGTTTCAGAGAGGCAGCACGACCAGCCTCGTTCGTATGCACGCCGACGCATATTTCTCTGAATTATCGGACGCATCTGTGCATCTTAACGAACGCGGACAATACTATCTTTAGAAATGAAAGAAACGTAAATATAACACGAACCGTTCAACACGAGTCGCCACGTCCGCCTTCTTTGAAAGACGCCACTCGTAAACAGCGAGATTAATTTCGTGAAATATATTCGAAGCAGCGTGTGTACACGGACGTACGTTCCGAGAAACGAGTCAATATACAAATACCCACATTTTTTTACGAAATCTTACGAAACAGAGAGATACTCTTTCTATACTGACTTACTGACGTAGGCGAATCAGAACCGATCACGCATATATCGAAAAGCAGATTGAAACGCGATAACTGAAGACGATGACGGAATGCAGACAATATACATGGAAATATACAAAATACCGACCTTCGTTCTCGAAGAACTAATAACTAACAACAAAAAAAAAAAAAAAGAACAAAATCAAAAGAAATCGACGAGAAACGCAATGTATGATAAAAGACATAACGTCATTGGTACTGACAGTTTCGAGAAACGATTCTACCACGAATCTTCCTATATTCACAGGATGTGCAATACACACGGGTAGAGGAGTAGCAGTGAAAAAAATCTAGGGAAAAGAGGAAAGAAACGCACGTACGCGCAGATAGATGAGGTCGAATCGAGTTCACCATGACAGCACTTTGGTGAAGCGGAAAAACCTTTCGAGCACGATACAATATGCGAAATTTAAAAAAAAAAAGAAACGATTGAAGACGCAAAACGCATCTCGAAGAACCGATCGAAACAAAATCAAAAAAAAAAAAAAAAAAAAGAATCGACGAGAGGCGATGTCAGTCAGTTGGTTCGCGAGAGGCGCAATGTATCATAAAAGACATGTCATTGGTATTGACAGTTTCGAGGAACTCGATTCGATATCTCAAATCTTCCGACGTACAGTCGAAAAAAATCTGATCTGAGAAAAGGAAGAAAAAAAAAACGCACGTACGCGCGTTATAGGCAGATATGTAATTACCGACTCACCAGCACTTTGGTGAAGCGCCTCTCGAGCTCCACAGCGTCGGGCATCGGCTGCCTCGGCGCGCCGCGGACGCTGCCGCTACGTGCGTGCGGTCCACCCAAACTTCCCATGCCGAAGCTCGGTTGACAGGATTGTAGAGGCGTGCCGCCCTTGATGCCGCCGATGAACACCTCGCGGACACCGCCATCGCCCTCGCCGGCGCGGCTCTGCACGATCCCCATTGTCTCGCCAGCCGGGCGGCCGTGGCGCCGACTAATATATATATATGTGTGTGTGTATATATATATATATATATCCCCTTCAGAAGAACCGAAAAATCGCGACACGCCGCGAGTACCGTCACGCCACGAGAAACGTCAACAACATCCGTGCATCCTCGCGGCGATATCGTCGGAAGTTGTTCTCCCCTCCGGTCGTATTACGACAGTGGACGTCGATACGTGGACAACGGGAGGAACCGGTGCGCGCCGGGCCGTGCAACAGGTATCAAGCCGTCCATCGCGAGTGCAGAAACTGTCGAACGTGCGCGAACCAAAGCACGACTGGAACCCGTCTACCTACGCGAAACCAAGCACTCGCTGCGTCTGCGGCCACTTTCCTACACTCTGACGCAACAGCGCCATTACACATGCGTCGTGTCGCCGCGGTTGGCGCCACCGGCGCAGCGTCTGCAGCGACGTCTATTCCAACGACATCCAGTTCTCAACCGTCTCGTCGCAGAGTTCATTTTAAATGAATTTACGGCGCCAACTTTTGTAAAACTCGTAAATGAGAAATCACGTAAGAAATCAATATTTTTAACAAATATTACAACTAGGGAGATGATTGTAAATAATTACCAAGGATGCATAACAAATTGGCAGTTGTAAAAGAGTTAATCAACTTTACAGTTTCTATTCTACAGTCTACAGTCAAAAGTCGAAGTTCATGAACTATAATTATTATTAAATAAGTAACTAAAAGTGTATAAATAATTAAATTGTAATTTTATTGTTCATTTAAATAGTGTTGATCAATAGTTATTAAAAAATATTAGTAATAAAGTGTATATATAGTTATTTGTAGTACGGTGATTTTATTATTTACCGATCATCGTACCTACACGTCTGTCGGTCGCAGTTGGCAAGCATGACGGGCTTGCTTGTCGCAGGTGGCGGCACTGGTAACCATCGCTGTGGCGGCGCGCGTATTTAAAACAGCGAGTCTAACAGCGGCGACGCTGATTTAAAACGAAGAAAGAAGAAAATGTATTGTATTCTCAGTTGTTAATGATCAATCGAAGCAAACGGTCGTTATAAAATCTTGTTATACATTAATATTGATAAACAGTTATTGTTACAGTTTCTTAGTTAAATCTCGTAATATATTTATTTCAAGGAGTAAATCGCCATATCGCTGTGGCGGCGCGCGCATATTTAAAATCTTTAAGCCTAACAGCGGCGATTAGAGAAAGAAGAAAGAAGACAGTCAAATAGCAGAAAACATAATTTCAGTTGTTAGAAATCAGGCAAAGCAAGAGGTCGACACAAACATCGTTGTGCATAAATTAAAATAAATAGTAGTTGCTGTGGTTTATTATTAATTCTCGTAATGTACTTATTAAAAGGAGTAAACCTCCACATCGCAAGAAAATAGAGAAAAAAAACAAATAA
The DNA here is from genome assembly GCA_032399595.1 of Tetragonula carbonaria. Lineage (NCBI taxonomy): Eukaryota > Metazoa > Arthropoda > Insecta > Hymenoptera > Apidae > Tetragonula > Tetragonula carbonaria. Next base: position 12,228,960 of record JAUCRC010000009.1, read on the forward strand.
CGGCAAATATATTTGAACACATAAAATTAAATAAACGATATTTGTTGCTTTTTTACATTAATTCTTGTAATATTATTAAATAAAAAGGGTTTAACCTCGAACATTGAACTGTTAGCGTCGCGTAGCGGTGAAATGGTGGAACTAAAATTTATTGCTGTCTTTGTCACACACTGTTTTATTTCGTAGTTGCGAGCGAGACATGCACTGCCACCTATCGAAGGAACTTCGAACTAATAAGCGGCGCGCAGTTTGTTTTTAAAATGAACCAGCGGCGACGTCTATTGAAAAAAAAGTAAAAGGAGAAAACACACAGTGGTAAAAATGGGAAAAATTTAATTTAAAAATCAATTAGAAAAGCAAGTACTGAACAGAACTTGCAGTTGAGATTTCCATTTACATCTCAATACTATTGGTAAACAAGGATGCAATGTTATATATGACAAGGAAAGCGATAGATTTTAGTTCCATCTTTCACCACGACGTAACGCTAGTGTCCAGGAGTGGCAAAATTTTCATTTACGAAAAAAAGAAATTAATTAAGAGGACTAATTTCTGAACTTTCGCGTTTTTTGTATCTCCTTTTATAAATCCTAAGCTTTATTCTTAAATTTCATTTGATCTAGAAAATGTGTAAATAAAAATTAAAAATTTCTGTTCGATAGATTGAAATACAAAGAGAGTAAACTTATATGACAGATAAAGAGCGCACTACTGTGCGACAAGGGCAGACTTGGATAGTGTGACGAAGAACATAGAATGCGACGAAGACATCAATAGTTTTTAATTCTACCATTTCATCGCTACGCGACGCTAGCATTTCAATGTCCATAAATTGTGCAAAATTTTCATTTGAAAGGACAAAAACTAATCAAGAGGAATAATTTCTGAACTTTCGTGTTCCATTCTACTGTTTTACATCCTCGGTTTACTTTCTGCGTTTCACTTAATCTGTAAAATGGAAAGATTTACAAATTTTATTACAATTACGTGCAGAATTCGGATCGAAATTATTCGTACACATAATTAGAAGTATGCTTAATAAATTTAATGGTTTAGTTATTACTATCTCTTTCACAATCAGATAGAATCTACGTTAACTTACATGGGAATTATGTTACATGAAGATAATTTATGTATTTACTTTTGTAGCGTATTTTTCAACAATATACATATATACTAATATACTATATATACATATATACTAATATACATATATACACAATTAATGTAATATACTGTGTACAATATACATACATACAGAGTAGGCCAAAAATAAATCCGTAATTTTTTTTATTATATAGTTTAAAAAATCTTTTTTCACAAATTGAAGTTTACGTTCGGACTCAAAATTAATTTGGAATTAATAAAATTAAGTTTTTTCTTCTATCTTGATGTTCAAAGAAAAAAAAAAAAAGATAGGTGGAAAGAAACTTTTGGCCCACCCTGTATATACATAAATATACATACGTGTAAAAACACTTATAATGACAAATAGTAGTAGTACTTTAAATAGTCGCTAAACGGTGAAATCTTAATGAAATTAGAACTACGTATGCATTTCGCGCGTTAAATTTCGAATTTAAACTATCAATAAATCGATGCTTCTTGCGCGCGCTATTTTATCGATACATCGATCGCTCGTTCAGCGTCCCCTCGCTGTTGGAGCAAATAGCATGGCGTCGTTTTAGTGCGTAGATACATGTATCGTTTTTTAGGAAACATTATTTGTAAATACTTGCGGATTCTATGAAACAATAGCGTAGCATGAACAGTTTGAAAATGAAGAGATCTCCATTGAGCACGCCGAGTGGTAGCAGGGAGAAACAAAGCTACAACTGGAGGTCGCACGACTATAAAAACAGGACAGGTTATGGTCGTGACAAAAGTGATGGTTATCAGTGTCACACTCCGAAAACATCACCGAGTCAGAGACATTCCGGGAATGACTTTATCCCGTTGAATATCAGCACACCATTGCCAGAGCACAAGAAGTTCAGTAATAATTGGAATGGCTATGGGTGCCGCAGTCATCGTAATTCAGGTAGTGGCGGGTTTAACCATTACAGGAACCAGTATCATTCGAGCCCAAAGTCAAATTTCAATAATTCATACTCTCCTTACAAGCTCTCTGGCAAGCAGTTTTACAGTCAGAAAAGGGTAACCAACCAGCGGAATTTCGTTTTTCAATCAGGTTCTATTCAGTCCCCCCGTTTATATTAACAAATTAATTAACAAAAATATCGAATGTTTTCATTCAGGTTCAGCGAAGGGACACACGCAGACAGATCGACATATCATCCTACGTTGATATGAAATCCTTTCTGGAAGATCCTTGGGCAGAATTGACGAAAAAGTTGAACGGATCTAAAGAGACAAATGGAAACGAATCGTCTAAGCTTGAACAGTCGTCACAAGTCGGTGTAGATTCCAACTCGAATGCCGAATGTAAATCCTTGTCGAACATCGACAATTCTTGTGCTAGCTCAAAATCCAGGAATGAGTCTTCCATAGATGTGAAATTGGGGTTGAACGATACAGATGTTAGCAATGAGTCGCGAACCGAGAGCTCGGTAGATTTAAAGATCGACAGTATAAGATGCAGTCAAGAATCAGAAGATGACGGCGTTTGCAATAATAATAGTAGCACGAGTGAAGTTATTATTCACAGTGAGAGTAACGTTAATGATCGTGCTTCGGAGACAAATGTAGTTCAAGCTCTTATATAACAGTGACAAAGAGTAAAATGCACTTAAGAAGAGTGACAAATTCTTCAGTTTAGTGCGTGGTACGCGTTTCATGTTGTATATACAAATATTAAATTGTACATAAACATTGCAAAAATCTAAGAAACGCTCGTTTCAGATTTTTGGAATAATATTCTAGCATGTAGACAAGAAAAAAAAAAAAAGAAAAAAACAGATATTAATTTTTTAGTAATGTAAACTCTTTTTCCGTCTTGAAGGTAGAGTCTATCAGAGAAGCATATCTAACATATATGCGAAGTACGATGTATTGAAATTATCTTTTAAATTATATTTTCACAAAAAGGCTGTGAAAAAGAACGTAGTTTACATGAAAAAGAAAAAAAAAAATTATACATGTGCAATTTTTCAGTATGTACTGAAAAAGAAGTATAACAGCAAGATGAAAAGAAGTCTTATGAAAGAAGAAGTTCGAATAGATTCAATATGTAAATACATTTATTGGCCAAAAGTGTCATATATACAAATGAGATTATATTACAGTGTTATGATAATTCCATGTACATATACCTGGGACTTCTTTTCATCTCAGTACAATAAGTACATATGGGATATGAGGGAACATTAAACACCAATTTCTCACCAATAAATTAAGAACAATTTAAGATACAATTAATAAAACGTAATTCGTTTTACGCTCATAAATTAATTTTAAATTCACCCGAACGAAGCAATCGATAGAATATTTATGTTAATATTGTTGAATGACGGCTTTCGATTGATTTCAGTTCGTCAATTCATGTGTATTTCTTGTGTTCTAACACAGAAATATATGTATGATGAATTAAGAGTATACATACACACATATATTATATATACATACACACACACATATATATATATATAATATATATATATATATATATATATATATATATATATAATAATAATAATAATAATATGCATCTAAGCAAATGCAATAAGTTATATACAAACGTAGAAATAAATAATCACAAATCATGCCCAAGCATGAATTTGAAATTTAGTTCTGTTGAATGATGCTGTATTTACGTATCGTTTTATTTTCGATTTATACCGTATTCGATTGTATATTTTCGTCAGAATTCTACAAGTAGCAAATTGTCACATACATTTGTTCGTATTTTGAATTGGAGAAAACGTACACTATAAACTATTTATAAAATTAAAATGGTTACGATACGAAATTTATACGAAAATTGTTATCGTAGAGAAAGAAAGAGACACACCGAAAAGTTGCTTATTTCCGAACTTTACACATTTTTATACAACGTGTTTTAAAGCGCGTTGACTACCGTAGAAAGTGGCAAACGTGTCCTATATGGTTGATTGACATACCAACTTGATGTACAAATGATGATCTGGTACAAAGAATTTACATAATTTAAGAGATTCCTGTTCATTTTCTCCAAATTGTGATCGTGCAAAAGATGTAATTGATGTCTAACGCTGTAATCTGTACAAGAGGAAATTGTATAAAATATACTTGAACTATGATAGTATTATAGTATCCTTTACTTGATATTCTAATCTCTTCTGATATTTTCTCTTTTCAAATCTCTTTTGATATTTAAGTGCCAGTTGTACAAAGAAAATCAATTCTTTCTTTACTTGATATTCTAATCTCTTCTGATATTTAAGTGTCATCCTTTCTTCTATTTATGGGTCTTTCGTTTCTATCTTTTACTTGCCAGTTGTACAAAGAAAATCAATTCTTCCTTCACTTCATGTTCTAATCTCCTCTGATATTCAAGTGTCATCTTTTCTTCTATTTATGGGTCTTACGTTTCTATCTTTTACTTGCTAGTTGTACAAAGAAAATCAATTCTTCATTCACTTCATATTCTAATCTCTTCTGAAGTTTTCTCTTTTTAAATCTCTTTTGATACTCAAGTGTCATCTTTTCTTCTATTTATGGGTCTTTCGTTTCTATCTTTTATTTGCCAGTTGTACAAAGGAAATCAATTCTTCCTTCACTTGATATTCTAATCTCTTCTGAAGTTTTCTCTTTTTAAATCTCTTTTGATATTCAAGTGTCATCTTTTCTTCTATTTATGGGTCTTTCGTTTCTATCTTTTATTTGCCAGTTGTACAAAGGAAATCAATTCTTCCTTCACTTGATATTCTAATCTCTTCTGAAGTTTTCTCTTTTTAAATCTCTTTTGATATTCAAGTGTCATCTTTTCTTCTATTTATGGGTCTTTCGTTTCTATCTTTTATTTGCCAGTTGTACAAAGGAAATCAATTCTTTCTTTACTTGATGTTCCAATCTCCTCTGATATTCAAGTGTCATCTTTTCTTCTATTTATGGGTCTTACGTTTCTATCTTTTACTTGCCAGTTGTACAAAGAAAATAAATTCTTCCTTCACTTCATGTTCTAATCTCCTCTGATATTCAAGTGTCATCTTTTCTTCTATTTATGGGTCTTACGTTTCTATCTTTTACTTGCCAGTTGTACAAAGAAAATAAATTCGTCCCTTAATCTTCCTCATCAAATGAAGACATCCATTATCCTTCATCTTCCACAAACGTGACCGTTTGTTTGCAGCTAATGACTTTATGAAAATTAACGACCGCCAGACGAAGATAAAAGAAACTTTGATAATTAATCCAATCGAACGGCCTTAGATCTCTAACCTTGTACTTCTAAAGGTAATGCTGTCATACAGCGGCAAGTAAGATCGTATAGATACACAGGTGAATAATTGATCGTGTATCGAAGTAATCAATATGAGCTATATATCCCTTAAGCGTTAAAGTTTTTTTGCTTCGCTTCTCAACGTTCGCTTCTTGTTTTGTGTCAACGATGAGAAACTTCATCATTTCAGGTATCAAATCTGAAACTAAATTACGATTGTGTACCAAGTATAATTTTTCTTTGTAAAAAAAAAAAAAAAGCAAAACTTCAAACGTTTATATGCATTCGCAGCTGAACGTGAAACAGGATTTGTTGCTTTTTTTTTTCTCGTCGCACGAAGAGAGCCAGCTGTTCCTCGAACGAATGAAACTTTCACGAAGAAAAGAGATGTAGCCTCTCTACCTGATTTCGAAACTTTTTACTTGGAAAAACAGTCGTAGCTCGAACACACAGGTTCTCGGAATCACTGTGTTATATCTGCACAGTTTTGTATGTGACATGATATTATCTTCGTGGTTTATAGCGCATGTTACGTTCTCCGAACGTAAACTTATGTGGGTCGCGTACGACAGATCGGTGGCCTTGAATGTTTATCACGTAATGTTCAACGTGAAACATAATTTCACAGAGATATTCCCTTACTTTTCTCGACGAGTATCGATTAATTTTCACTCGCGTGATTTTCGAGAGAGGATACTTACGCTGCTCGTGTGCTTATCCTGCAATGATCCGATCAAATAACAAATTTTCTATTCTCTTTTGTCTTTTGCTTTCAATCGGTACACAGGGCAGGAATTTGTCCGACAAAAAGTGGAGATTCGCTGTCTAGAAGAATGCAAACTGATCACAAAGATAGGAGCATCTCTTTCATTTATATACATATATTCCATTCTTCTTTTTATACACGATATAGATAGTGCAAATTACATTGATCGAATATATCGGTAGAATACCGCGGTTTTCTTTTTTAATTACTATCCGATCCGTGTGATGTGTTTGCGAATGAAACTTCAAGGACTTTTGTAATTTCACGAAAGATTCGCAAAATGATATTCACTCGACCATCGTATGTTGTTCCTGCATTTGTACTCCAAGATATTCCTTGAATTCACATGCCGTACGAAATGATTTGTATGAAAAAAAAAAGAAAATCCAAACATCAACTCTAATGTGAATTACAATTTTTCTTGGTAAAAACATGGTAAAAATCACGATCTATGGTTTCGCGTGTTCAATTGAGAATATTTCGCACAACAGACCGTGTACATACGTAAAAGTATAATATTTCACTGTGAAATCAACGTGCCGATAGTTATTGAAGGATTTTTATTAGTAAAATTATATCTATCTATGTGTGTGTGTGTGTGTGTGTGTGTTTGTGTGTGTGTATTTATTGAATGCGCAACATAATCGAGATTAACATATCATCACATACGAAAGAGGGTTTCAAAACGTTTAGGTTGCCGATCAACGATCTTCAAGAAACGCAAGTGCACCTTATGTGTTAATATAACTTTATTAAAAACTTATGTATTATACGCAATTATAAATAATCATATCGGAGGAGTTTACGAATATGTTCTCTTCTCGCAACTTAGTCAGCTAGTCAAGTTTTTAACAAGTATAATAATACACGTTATATTCTTCTTCATGCAGTTTTAAACTATATATAATCATGATAAACTTCGATTTCTCCCAATCGGATCTCGTCACGATATCGGCGATACAATAATGAATTTGGTCATCGTCGTGGACGTGAAATTTCGCGAATCATCACGTCGATTCCCACCCCCGACAACAGTTTAACCACAGTGGTTTTTCGAATCTGCAAACGAGCATAATTAGGAAAAAACTTGCGCGACACGTAAGTACAAGCCTCGTCGATCAAATGATCGTTTTTCATATGTGTATATATATATATATGTATAGAGCACTGATCTGCATTAGATCAACATGATCAGAATTCTAATCTAAGTACATATATGTATATATATATATACAGAGATACCGAAATCGACTCGTTTAGCTTCCGAAGGAAAAATAGAAAATCGCTTAATTCGGGCTAATTTCTTTGAAAACCATGTTCGACCCATTTTCTTGTTTTTTGTTCGGTTTCTCCCTTTTTTTTCTGTTTTTTTTTCTTTCTTCTTTTTTCGTAAGAGAATATGAACTCTTCTTTTACATACTTGGTCTCTTTGTTTAAAGCTATGTGATATTATTAAACATTTGGAGGTAATTGATTCTCTCGTCGTCTGACACGGGTCTCATGCTTACGGTCTCGTTGACTATGGTCTCCTTTTCACGTTGCCTCGTCGCTCGATTCGCGATTTTTTCGTAGCTCTTCGTTGTATGAACATTTCGGACATTTTTTTTTTCTTTTTTCCTCCTACTCGTGTAACACGTTACACACACGTGAAATAATATATCAGAATTTTTCGAATCCCGTTTTGAGAGGCGAGAATTTCAAAATACGTCTGAACGTTCGTTTCTTCTTGGTGAGAAATTTTTTCTAAGGTTTGTTTGTACAAGCATAATAAGGCTTTTATCAACGTTGTTAGAATTACGATGGAATAAATGTGAATGTAGAGCAAATCATGAATGATCACTCCGATTATTTGACACGTAAATCACGTAATAGAGACGACATTTTCTAATGACGTACACAAATAAGATATCTCAATTTAACACTTTACCGACCGTGTATTAGCGGTGAATAGTTAGCCGATTAATAGGTTACCGGTCGGTAAAGTGTTAAAATATGTTAGTTAGCCGATTAGTAGGCTACCGGTCGGTAAAGCGTTAAAATATGTTGACCGATTAATAGGCTACCGGTCGGTAAAGTGTCAAGATACTTTTGATAGTACCGATTTTTTTTTAGATTTCGATGAGTATTTCAGTCCTTCCAAAGTACATAAAAACTGTGAAACATTAAAAAAAAAAGAAATTATAAGATATATTGAAACGTCGTGATATGCCTGTTACAACTGTTACATCTCTGAAATTAGCCGATTTCAAATGGATTATGCGATTACACGGTCCGGTACATTTGGGAAAATTTTTTTTCCCATCAAAGCGATCTGAACAGACGCTTGCGTGAAATTCTTTGTGAGAATTTTTTTTAGGAGGTTCGACGCATCGTATTAACTGATTCGTTGTTTCCACATTGTGCAGCAAGATTAATCGATTAAACAATTCCCTGTAGTCAACAATAAGTCAATAATATGTGGATATATCAGCATGAGACCCGCTTTGCTTATGATACAATTCGCGTTCGAAGCATTCTTCTTTCGCAGAAGATCGCACACTGTGTCGGTGCATCTGAGAATAAAAATAACGTTTATCATTTCTGTTAGATCGTCGATTATATCTTTTTTACTACGGTACGGAGGTACGATTATTAGGAGATATTTATATAGATACATACATTGTATACATATATACACGTGTACATATGTAGAATATGTCCCTCGTTGACTATGTATTAGTCATTGGTTCTAGATATTTCTTTTTCCACACATCGTCGCTTAATTTTTCATTCGATAGCTTTCACACGTTTAAAAAAGGAGAAAAAAGAAAACTTGAAATATTTATGGGATCTTCGCGCCTTCGTAATTCTTCGTGGCTCGAACGATTATTTTTCCCAATGTAAATTAAGATAAATTCAATTCTCGTACGAAGAAACAGTGCATAAATACCGTTCGACGAGGAACAGAGTTACATGTACAGGGTGGGCCAAAAGTTTCTTCCCACACACACACACACACATATATATATATATATATATATATATTTTTCTTTTTAACAAAAAACATCAAAATACAAGAAAAAAATTAATTGCGTTAATTTCAAATTGAATCTAAGTTCAAGATAAAAATATAAAAAGAATCTTAAAAGATAAGAACAAGAATATATAATATAATTAGAAAGATTATTTCTGACCTAAACTTTAATTTTTGAACTAAAATTATTTTTGACCCAAACTTTAGTTTTTGAACTAAAATTATTTTCGACCTAAACTTTAATTTTTGAACTTTAAAATTTATTTTTGACCCTCACCCTGTATTCCATGTTTGAAATCGTACCCTAACGAACGATTTACTCTTCCTCTCTCAAAAGATGAGATCATTTCCTCGTCAGAAAGAAACTGAGAAACTGATCCGTTCGTATCGCTATCGAATAAAGGATTAAGGTTAGTTTCCCGACGTTAAGAAGAAGAAAAAAAAAAGAGAAAAAGAAAATCGTTCGTACTTGAATTCTGATTGTGTCGCATAACACGCGTTAACGCTATCATCATGAATATTTACACAGGCATTCTCGAAGGAAGTGACACGTGGCGCTCGCGACGAATCGCCGGGCCGAAACGAAATTAAAAGTTACACGAGAATCGTGGTGATCGTAAGGGAGTTAAGGTTACATTATCGATCTTGCTTTTACAGGTGCTACGATATATATATATATATATATATATATATATATAATATCTTCTATAGGACACGTATGCTGCGGTGTGTGTTAGTCATTTAACGTTTCGATTAATACGTGCGACAGCATTCGTAGTTTTTTCGGCACTTGCGACAAAGAAACGAACGATCGCTACAAGATTATACTGGTTTATCATAACTCACACGCGCGACTAATTGGAATTTTATCCCCCTATCATGTCGTCCTCTCTTTTACGAAATTACGAAGAGAAAAAAAAAATAGAGAATCGGAGCAAAAGTTGCAAACGAATTCTCTCTCGTCTCTTTAAAAAACAATTTTTCCCCTTCATTTTAACGTCGAAGTCAATACGAAATAAATTTAATTTTCAATTCGAGTTTCAAGTTAATTCGAAGTTCATCGTAAAAATTACATTACCGGGCTCGGGTTTTAATCTTCACAAAAGGCTCTTGGCAATCACGACAGAGACACAACGATCTCTTATATATTTATTTACACGTCGTAATAAAGAATTGAATTTTCGATCGAGGGATTTTTTTTTTTTTCGTGTATACCTTTTTCCTTATATACAGATTTGTACAGATCAAGAACTTGTGATTATTAGAACTCGCGAAAATAGAGCTGATTCTCGAATTGTTGATTAATTAACGCAACTGACTTGGCGTGTATCACCACCATTCGATTGGTCGTTTTTTTTTATCGTTTATCGTTTAGAACAACGCGACATGTGTATAACTGTACAGAATTATAATATCTTCAGGTTGAGTATACAGGGTGAAAAGCAGAATTGAAACTCTGGCTTTCGATCGGAGTCAACAAATTATGTCGCTCGCACGGTGGATCAGAATTGTGACAATATTAGTCAACAAGCGGCGAGTAATAATTTACAAACGACTTTACAAACGAATCGAAAATTAATCAACGTACGCGTGCGAATGAAAAAACGAAATGCATACAAGGAAACACATACAAGAAACGTTGACAAATGATCAAAGGATCGACATAAATCTTCGAAAATAACGCTAGCAATCGTCTTTTGCTCGTATCTTTATATTACTATTTATTGGTCCCCGAATTTCATAATAATGTCGTTCAACCATCGGTACAATTGAAAACGAACGCCTATCAAGATTAAAACGAAGAATCTTAGTACGAACAATATGGAATTTAGGTATATTTGGTACGTCGTAAAAGTTCTTCTTCTGTCGTACATACGTATATTTCTTTTTTTCAAACTAAAAAATCTTGCCTGTTCGAAATTGTCGAAACGAAACCTCATCGACCAGTTTTTGATTTGAATTCGAAACATATATAGTAATCGACGTGAGAACGCAATTCACGTATAAGAGGTAACGTGTTTCGGTTTCTACGAAAAATTGAACGTCAGGATGAAGAAATCATGGCCCCCATTTGGTATCATCACTGATTGGTCCAGAAAATACATCGTGTGTAATAGACAATAAAAAACGCTTGAATAATGAAACTTCACTACTAACCTAGCGGCGATAAGCTCTTGATATTCGATGTTCGAGATAACACGTAACAAGTGTGGCAAGTACTTGAATCTCTGTCGCACATATTTCACAATCTATTGCTGCTGCACGATAAATGGATACTCTTCACACGTGGTATAATGGCGCGGATCAATCAAAGTGCAAATTTCAAATCTCTCTCTCTCTCTCTTCCTTTACTTCGTAACTGACCGATGAATATTCAGACCTCGACTGAATATGTCTGAGCGAGGGGAAAAAAGCGAAGCAGAACAACTTCAATTAAAAAAGAAAAAATTCGTGGAAATACATGCGTCATTATATTATAATAATATTATTAAATATACAATATATTTTCTGCTTGTCTTTTTTTCTTTGTCCTAAACCTTATTATACAAAATTATATTTAAAAATCGTGTTAATTATCGATACAGTTCGTTTCAATGTGAATATCCATGCAAGCAGAATCAACGAAAGCAGCGTTGTTGTTCGCTGAAGCTGAATCGAATTCACAATTTCAGGGGAAAAACCTACAAATATACCTGGAGAGGAGATAGAAATTTTTCGAGAAATTTGCACGTTTCGCCTTCATTGGTTCCTGGCCTCTGTACAGGCGTACTCTCTCTCTCTCGCTCAGTTACAAGTCGTTGCGTTAATTTTTTTTCGCTGAACGATAAGGACGAACGATTCGCGTAACGATATTACACATTACTCGAGGTCGTCATCGTATGTTCTTTTTAATAGAACACGTGTAATATTGACTCTGGTCGGTCTCTTCTTCTTCTTCTTCTACTTTTTCTTCCTTGTCTTCTTCTTCTTCTTCTTCTTCCTCCCCCCCCTCTCTTTTGAACACTGACGAAAATATGGTCCTCTTAAAAACTACAGAAATTCAAACATTCACGCGGGAGTGGATCGCCATGATTAACGATTAACTAACTGCGTAGAGAGCGCGTAAACTCTAAAAAGGTATCCTTGCTTTACACGAGGGGATTTTATCACAATGACATACATATACATACATATTTTATACTCCGAGGATTTCTCAATTTTGGAAACGCGTGTGTGTGTGTGTGTGTTAATTGGATATGTTCATGTAACTTTGCGACCTATATACGAAATTGAAAATTCACAGACGCGGAAGGTGGATCGATCATCTTTCAACGATACGCAAGAACGTTCCCCCGTGTTTCGTGTAGAAGAAAAATTGAAGTAACACCCTTTTGAAGAGAAAACTGCAGTTTCAATCCGACGTGCGTGTCGACTTGCACTTTCAATTCAACTAACTCGAATTTCTCTCTCTCTCTCTCTTACATCGAGTGTAAACCTTTTTTTTTTTTTTTTTAACCACTCCACACGTGCGGTCAGTCATCTTCGTGAATCGACTCGTTTCAAAACGACAATACCGACGAAATATACCGGGTAAATAATTATTTCTCAACGAATGGGATTATTTCTTCGTGTGAAACGTTTCGTTTCATCGGGAGAAAGTAGAAAGTAGAATCTCAGCGAGTAATGTAATGTAACACACTTGTTTTGGTACGTTGCACCCCGTGCCCCGAATCGTTTCACATCGATTGCCTTCGGGTTAAACAAGGCCGCACGGAAGTAGTATGAAAAGGAAAGTAGGCGGATTACAAATGCCGATACGGTCAGGCCACATTGATATCACGTCATACATGAAACATCTATTACATCGTACAGAGAAAATCTGGAATATCTGGGGAATAATTATATCGATTTATATCTCGGATACGATAATCAACATTGAAAAATGATCAGGGACAAAGAATATTCGAAGAGAGGAACGTAACTGATGTTACGCGAGAACATACTCCGATCTGAATAATCGTCTACGCAATTGACATTGGTACGATCTGAATTTTTTCTCTCCATCATTTTCCAATCTCTCCTAATTGCTTGCAATCGACTGCATCTAATCATATATGTGACTCGTACGATTCAAGAATCTCGATCGTCACGTTTTACTTCACGTATTCTCCTCGGAACTCATCTTTTTTCCTCGTTTAATTCTCGATCTTCGCCACACTCTTGTAATTGATCGTAGTTGGTTTTCAATGTACTCGATATACGATTCAAAACCAAATCTTCATCATTTTACTTCACGATTTACTGAGAATATCGAATACTTTTTATTTAATTTCCGATCTCTCGTAATTGCTCGTAATTGATTTTTCTCGATTGAAATTTTACCCCGCGATGCTCTTAGAACACCGAGTCTTTTCATCAATTTTTCTTTTCCGTGTCGCGGAAATTTCAATCGACGCGAAAATCAGACGAAGAATCGGCTCGCGAGGACGCGCCGATAATTCGATATGCGCACGATCAAATTTTATTTCCCCCTCTCGCCGATATACGCGCGGAAAGCCGCATAATTCGTATCACGGATAGCGATCGATAAGCGCCTCGCGGCCCACCGTTCCGCTTCGAGTTTGCATGTTAAGAACTGCAAGATTTGAATATTATCGGCGGCGATCGATTGGCGTAGCCTTTCGCGGAACCTTTCGAATTTACCCACAACGTGATCGAGAAACTTTGTCTCGTGGTTCTTGCGGTAGAACGACAGTTCATGAATATGTACACTCTAAGAAACTTTCTTCCCCCCCCCCACCCACTTTTTTTTATTCTCTCAAGCTCGATCGAGAGAGCTTTCGAACTCTCGCGACGTTTCCATTCGCGCGATCTACCGCGAAATTCGACTTCTCGTTTCGAAGATTCCGGCTGGAACTAGCCCAGTTAACATTGAAACCAAGATGGCCGACACGATCAATTCGCGATTTCTCGTAGAAATTTCATTCATTTGCGCGAAACATTCCTCGCTGGTCTTTTTCATTTCGTGATCAAGAGCTTTGAAAGTATCGGTTTGCGCGATCTGTCGTGAAATTCGACTTATCGTTTCGAAGATTCCGGCTCGAATTAGCCCAATTAAAACCAAGATGGCCGACACGATCAATTCGCGATTTCTCGTAGAAATTTCATTCATTTGCGCGAAACATTCCTCGCTGGTCTTTTTCATTTCGTGATTAAGAGCTTTGAAAGTATCGGTTTGCGCGATCTATCGTGAAATTCGACTTCTCGTTTCGAAGATTCCGGCTCGAATTAGCCCAATTAAAACCAAGATGGCCGACACGATCAATTCGCGATTTCTCGTAGAAATTTCATTCATTTGCGCGAAACATTCCTCGCTGGTCTTTTTCATTTCGTGATCAAGAGCTTTGAAAGTATCGGTTTGCGCGATCTGTCGTGAAATTCGACTTCTCGTTTCGAAGATTCCGGTTCGAACTTGCCCCGTTGACACTAGAACTACCAATATGGCCGACACGATCAACTCGCCACCTCTCGTAGAAATTTCATCAATTTACAACACCCGTTTAGAGATTCTTCGTGACGTACGAACGAAATCTGATGGTCTTTTGCCAGTGGTGTGTGTGTATTGTAAACTTTTCTCTCGTTCTAGCGCCAACGAAACGGGATTTCGTTCATCGGGAGGTATATTCACATCGTCGTACAATTGGGAACAATTCAACATCAAGAACGTTCGCGAGCATTATCTCTGTGCGACTGAAAATTCGTCTCTTCGAGCGTTTTGTCATTACCTTTCTACGCGTGTCGGTGATCACCACGATCCGAATTCTTTTTGCTTTTTTTTTCTTTTTTCTTTTTTTTTCTCTTTCAAATCACACAAAGTAACGGGACCGTTATAGTTGTGAGCCTGATATAGTTTGCAGGATCATACGAGGAGCTCCTTCAAGAAGTCCTCGGCAAGCAAGTCCTACAAATAATCGTCCACCCGGTCGTTCTCGTCCGGTGGGCTGGGCTCGCTGACGCTGAGTATAGGCAGGCCGAAGTGTTGCACCTCGATGCTCGACTCGGGCGTGCGTCTCGTGTAGTCGCAGCTCTTCGAGTGCCGTTCGATCCCGGTACGCCGATGATGATGGTGATAGCGAGGCAGGCGAGCGTCGGTATCGCCGGATCGCCGATAACACCTGCGGATTTCACCCAATAACGTGGACTTAGTCGATCGAACGATTCGTTTCTGGAACAAGGGAACCGACCCAGCTCGAGACGAAAATACGCTCGGAATTTGGACGTATTCCACTTCGAAATGATGATGGAACGATCGATCTTATCTCGAGGGATTGGAATTTTATTTCCAGACTGCGGACTTTCGTGCATCCGCGAGAGATTTGAAGATGCAAAGTTTCAATATGAAAAAAGACGTATGAAATGCTACGATGCTTTTTCACAACACTTGCCGGGGGGAATACAATTTTCTATCTAGGTTTTGCATTTTTCTGAGGAATTCTATGAATTTTACGTAATATGAAAAGAATGTATAAAATATTCAAAGCACAGTGCTTTTTGCAACACACTCTCCTGGTGAAAAAGAAAAACAATTTTCTATCTGGGTTCGATTTTTTTTCTTTTTTTTTAATAATTAACTCCCGAAAATATGATTTCGCGTAAAAGTCCGCAGTCTGATTGTTTTTCAATTTAATTCGACTTTTATTCGATTAAATTTCATCTCATCGTCGAGAGAAAAATTGCAAAATTTTTTTCGTTTTCTCGTACGTGGACGCGTAAGATGTTAAATTTCTTTCTTTCATTTTTTTTTTTTTTTTTTTTTTTGGAAAATAAAAAGGGACCATCATCATGCGCTCTCCGACAGTTTCTAGCTGTTTATGCCAAAAAGTCATTAGCTTATGGAAATCCTTTAGCGTGAATATCACGAGGTTGTACTGAATTCCTTCTGGAGGACGTCCACTTATCAATTAGACAACGAACGTCGCTTCCAAATTATCGCATTGGCGCATTCAATTTCCGTCGTGATCGCCGGATCTGAAAGCATCAGATTTGTTTTATGTCAGAATATTTGAAAGGCATATTTTCTACGAAAAGAGTGTTCGACACAATGGTTCTTTAGACAAGAAAACTTGCTAGACAATTTAGAAATCAGTATATACAGGGTGGAAAGAAAAATTTGTCGTTGGCCTATCGCAGATGAATTCTGTACCTTCGATTTGATTGAAATAATCGATGTAAAGAATCTGTCGCGAAATTGATCTCGACCTTGAATTTCAAAGTCAAAAACTTTTTTTTCTTTTTTTTTTGTATTGTATTCTACTCATCACAAAGGTAAAACTTTCCCAAGGAACTATAAGTCTAATCGTTCTACAACCTGATAGTTCTCGTGAAAAAGGGCAATAGAGTTTCTCAATCATTTAACTTTGTGGACGCGTGCGTTCTAACAGCGACTTTATGTTTCTGGATTAGATTTCGCTAACGTTTGAATTATCATAGTTGTAACGTCAGTGTGAGTCTAAATAATCACACTGAAACTAATGAAACTAATTGTCAACGTTATTCAAAATACAAACATTACATCCACGCGTCCAGAATCATAAAGTCGCTGTTAAAACTTCACGCGTTCGTAGCGTAACTTTCTCGCCATTTTTCAAGAGAACTATTAGGTTGCGATCTATGGTTCCTTGGGAAAGTTTTACCTCCGCAGTGAGTAGAATACAATGGAAAAAAAAAAATTTTGACCTTGAAACTCAAGGTCATGGTCAATTTTGCGGCAGGTTTTTTACATGTATTTCCATCGAAATCGTAGAATTCATCTATAATAGTCACGGACAAATTTTTCTTCCCATCTTTTTCTTTTTGTGGAAACATTTTCGGCGAAAATCGACGACGAAAATTTGCCCCCCCCCCAAAAAAAAAAAAAAAAATCGTCGAAACGGCTGGAAGTAATTTCCAAAAAAAAAAGTAATCGATCTCAATTTAAATAATCGTTTGTGGTTTAGTAAAATCACCTTCCAGGAAAGTGATACTTTATGCTCGAGAAACTTATAGCAAATTTATTGTTCGACGTCGACGATTCTTTCCGTGCGAGAATTGAATGACACTATAATTTCGATGTATCGGACGGACTTGCGAGAAATGTACATTTAAAGATCGATTTCGAGGAATGGAAGTATCGCCGTGCGATACTGATGTCGACACTTTCGCAGCGTAATGACGTCGTCAATGAACGATAGTCTACGTCACAAGTATAGCACATTACGTAACAGAAACGTTGACATTTTAAAATAACACTTTAAATTTAACTTTTAAATTTAGAGGCATAAATTGCTCTTGGAAGACAGAAAGATTAATAAGTTCCTTTTGGCATAAATAGCTTTATAGTATCAAGTAGCGCACAACTCTGTTTAACATTAGAACTATCAACGACCAAAAACAACAGAATTTTCATCGGAGATATTGAAGTGAAAAAAAGAAAGAAAGAAAAAGAAAAATAGAAAAACTGTAAAGTACAATAGAATATACAACAATAGAATTTTTATTTATGTAGTTTATAAAAAGATCTCTAAAAATACACACTGTTTTACATCTAATAATAAAAATTATGAATTAATCATTATGACCTTGTTTAGTTCTAGCGTTCAGATACTTTTCACGCGTACACAAGTGCTAAGCCGTGAAACAACAACCATAGAATTATTATTTTAGAAGTTTTTCGAGAATTATTTCTGAAATTTTTTCATGTAACAAACAATCGACGCTGTTCGAATCAGTTGATCGGATATTCAAAATTTCGACGAATATATCTGTGAGGCGACGATTTAGAAAAAAAGAATAAAGATATTTAAAGCTTCTTTCGCTAAACCTAGCTAAACCCCACAACAAATATTAAATCTACATTTTGTATATGTACGAAACAAATAATCGAAGCTGTTTGAATAATGATCGAATCTTCAAAATTCGGACGAATATTATCGTGAAGATAATTGAAAAAAAAAAAATAAAAAAAAAATTGCAACCCAGATAAAGGTTTATTTCAAGTTTCTTTCGCTAAACCTAACTAAACCCCACGAAAAATATTAAATCTATATTTTGTATACATACGAAACAAATAATCGAAGTTGTTTGAATAATGATCTTCAAAATTTGGACGAATATTATCGTGAAGATAATTGAAAAAAAAATTGAAACCCAGATAAAACTTTATTTCAAGTTTCTTTCGCTAAACCTAACTAAACCCCACGAAAAATATTAAATCTATATTTTGTATACATACGAAACAAATAATGATCGAATCTTCAAAATTTCGAGACGAATATTATCGTGAATTGAAAAAAAAAAAATAAAAATAAAAAAAATTATAACCCAGATAAAGCTTTATTTCAAGCGTTTCTTTCGCTAAACTCGATCGCGACGAATAATATCAAGCCTATATTTCACGCTTTCTCGCTCGCTGAATAAATGAAAATTCCGCGATCTAACGATCGTAATTCTTCTTTGCAACTGTTCATATACGAGCGCGCCGCCTCGTCTCTCTCTCTCTCTTTGTAGTCCCAAGTAAATGGAAATCGCAAATGATAGATATTTATTGGCGAAGTTTCTTATCTGCAACCGACCGAAATTGCAATTTTTTATTGATGCCGCGCGTGCTCGACAGACGATAAATAGTCTGGTAGCGTGTTATATCTTAATGCGACCCTGAATGGTAACTTGGCGTGCGACCAAGTTTCGAGGATGGTCTCTTTAAAGGGTGAAAGAGAGAAAGATAGATAGATAGATAGATAGAGAGAGAGAGGTACTTGTAGGATGGGACGACGTCAATTGCGACGACGCGTATATTTATCGCTTGTTGGTTCGTATCGAGTGGGTTAGCAGATAAAAATATCATCGTATTTCTTACACGAGTTCATAGGTGAATGCATTTCGTTCCCGTTCTACTTGAACGTCAAATTTAGAAAAAAAAAAAAAACGAATCGAATATAAATATAATCGGCTTCTCGTTCTCGCCAATTATTGCAAATATTCGTATTCGCTCTTTCGTTACGAATGTGTATGCACGCTTGATAGTGGCGACTTTGTAACAATGGAAATATAGTACACCGAGCTACGAACAGACATAAACTGGAAAACACAGATTCATTTTTTTTCACTGAACTTTTTTTTACTCTTTCACGTCGCATGTTCTTCTATAGTGATAGTTTTTATTTATCTTTTATCCACCTCGCCACCACTTAACACTTTACCGACCGGTAGCCTATTAATCGGCTAATATATTTTAACACTTTACCGACCGATAGCCTATTAATCGGCTAACTATTCACTGCTAATATACGGTCGGTAAAGTGTTAATCTCCGCATCCGTGAGATCTCATTATATACACTGTTAACAGTAGAACTCTACCGACAGTTAAGACGAAGTTATTTCTATCAAAATTTCATTTTGATTTCTAAATAAATAAAAATAAAATTCATTATATTATTTCTTTAGTTATCACTGTAAAAGTCATTGCATCGTTGGTAGTCATTGCATTTATTATTATTTAATTGGATTATTAATTTATTATTATTATTGTTGTTGTTGTTGTTTGATTAAATATTTATAATCATGAAAAATTTTAAGGGATCAGTCCAAAGAAAAAAAGGACGTGAACATGAAATAGAAATTTTAAAATAAAATTGTATAAACCAGTCATTTTGACTGGTGTGTTCTAGTGTTAATTTAACCTCTAAGCTACCTAATTTGTAAGATTGTGAGGCACGTAGGCCAAGCACAGGCCTGAAGCCAATAATAAATAAAAAAAAGAGAAAAAAAATGAAAAAAATACTCTTTCACGTGCGTACGAAATTCTCTGCGCGAGCGTAAAGCGTAGAAATCTTCCAGTTATATATTGATCACGTGTTATCGCGTGCAAAACTCAAATTGAAATTCCAATTCATTTATTATTATTTAATTGAATTATTAATTCATCATCATCATTATTATTATTATTGTTGTTGTTGTTGTTGTTTGATTAAATATTTATAATCAAGAAAAATTTTAAGGGATCAGTCCAAAAAAAGAAAAAAAGGATCGCGGAAATATTTGGATTTAATGAAAACGTAAAAGAAAAAGAAGAGAGAGAGAGAGAGAGAGAGAGAGAGAGAGATATTCCTTACCGCTCGTCCATGGAAGCAGGTTGTCGCACAGGGCACCGAACGTATTCGTGACTTCCGCCGGCCCGCCATCCCCCGAAACGTCGGCCAATGAACGACGATGAAGACGTCACCGGTGAATCCCTGAAACGTTCACAGCAATCCTCTCTTTTTTCTCTCACAATTCCATCGACACGTCTGCTCTATCTTTCTCTTTCTCTCATTTTTCCCAATTTTTCCCCTTTAGCGAACGTTTTACAGACAGACACACGCGTGGCAACGAGCGCGGAAAACTTTCTCATTTCTCTTGCTCTCCGCCGCCACTGATTTCCCGTAGGAGCTACGTAGCAATTATTCCTGGTTTCAAAAATTCTCAATCTCTTCGCCCTTCATTTCGCGTATCACTGTTGTTCGCGTTTCAACGACGTTGCTCTCTCTCTCGTTTCGTTCGCGCGAATTTTCGGTTTTCTACTCTTTTCGGCTCTCCGATTTTTTTTTTTTTTTCATTTGCCAGCGACAGAAACGAATTTGAACGAACGGTGAGCGTTCGCTTGATTCCGCAACTTTTCACTTCATTGAACTATGTCGCGAATATTGTTAGCGGATGTTCCGTCTGCATTCTCTTCGGTGGGAATTTAAGGACATAAAATGTATTCCGAAGGGAAAAAACACTTGTTTACAGTAACCGTAATAGTTGACGGAAGAAACAAATTTGTTAATGGAAGAACAAATTCCATTTTTTTTTAGTTAGTTCCGTAGAAATCTGAAGATGTACGTATCATGGAATATCCCGAATTTCCCTACGATATAAATTAATCAATTATGTTATTATTGTAATTATCGTACCACTCAATTACATTAGTCAGATTATATCAATTTACTATTATCTAAATTAATATTAGTCAATTGTATTATTATATTAGTCAATTGTATTATCATAGTCAACTTCGCGATATAAATTAACATTAGTCAATTATATTATTCGAGTTACGTCAATTTACTATTATATTAATCCAACGATACTGTGGTTTAAAGAACATTTTAAATGAATTACAGACGATTATATATCTACTCTTAACACTTTACCGACCGATGGTCTATTAATCGTCTATTACTTACCGCTATCGGTCGGTAAAGTGTTAATTGTGCAAAAAGAGCCTGGTATAGATTTCTCTTTTTCTCACTCGTTTTGGCACATCTTTTGTTTCTTTTGTTCAACATCAACGTTGCCGTGTAAAGTTGTAATAAAGTTGGTCTGATAAGCTTCTCGCACAATCATTTTCATTGGATTTTTTTTTATATCTCTGTCGCAGTTTCTTTTCTTTCTTTTCTTTTTTTTCTTCACGTTTTCTCTCGTAACGCGAGCATCGTCGAGCATCACGTTGCACGCAAACAATATGTAGATAGAACAATGCTACACACACTACGGTATATATCGCGTTGATCTACTAGCACGAAAAGAATTGCATAAGGAAGGGATCGTGTCTGGGTTTATGTAATGATCACGTACGTGCACGTGATGTGTATATAGCACGTTTCTTCAGGTTTTAATGTACTTTACGTAAGAGATTAATCTCCTGCAAAAACACATTCTGCAACATTTCAAGCGAATTAGAAATCAAACTGAATTTGTTAGGTGACGTCTTTCATTCTGTGTTTACATTAATATTATAACTGACAACGTTTATTCTAATAAACGTTCTACAAGATTTTAAATGAATTAGAAACTAAACTAAATTTGTAAAACTGGTGTCTTTCATTCTGTGTGTATTAATATTATAATTGACATTATTCATTATAATTATAATATAATTATATTACAGTAATATTGTTATTATTGTTGTTGTAAATTCTACAAGATTTTAATTAGAAATCAAACTAAATTTGTTAGCTGACGTCTTTCATTCTGTGTTTACATTAATATTATAATTGAAAACGTTTTATTCTAATAAACGTTTTACAAGGTTTCAAGTTATATTAGATTTGTCAGGTGATATCTTTCATTTTGTGTTTACATTAATATTATAGTTGACATTATTTATTGTAATAAACGTTGCACAAGATTTTAAATGAATTAGAAACTAAACTAAATTTGTAAAACTGGTGTCTTTCATTCTGTGTGTATTAATATTATAATTGACATTATTCATTATAATTATAATAATTATAATAATTATACTATAGTAATATTGTTATTATTGTTGTTGTAAATTCTACAAGATTTTAATTAGAAATCCAACTAAATTTGTTAGGTGACGTTTTTCATTCTGTGTTTACATTAATATTATAATTGAAAACGTTTTATTCTAATAAACGTTTTACAACGTTTCAAGTTATATTAGATTTGTCAGGTGATATCTTTCATTTTGTGTTTACATTAATATTATAGTTAACATTATTTATTGTAATAAACATTGCACAAGATTTTAAATGAATTAGAAACTAAACTAAATTTGTAAAACTGGTGTCTTTCATTCTGTGTGTATTAATATTATAATTGACATTATTCATTATAATTATAATAATTATAATAATTATACTATAGTAATATTGTTATTATTGTTGTTGTAAATTCTACAAGATTTTAATTAGAAATCCAACTAAATTTGTTAGGTGACGTTTTTCATTCTGTGTTTACATTAATATTATAATTGAAAACGTTTTATTCTAATAAACGTTTTACAACGTTTCAAGTTATATTAGATTTGTCAGGTGATATCTTTCATTTTGTGTTTACATTAATATTATAGTTAACATTATTTATTGTAATAAACATTGCACAAGATTTTAAATGAATTAGAAACTAAACTAAATTTGTAAAACTGGTGTCTTTCATTCTGTGTGTATTAATATTATAATTGACATTATTCATTATAATTATAATATAATTATATTACAGTAATATTGTTATTATTGTTGTAAATTCTACAAGATTTTAATTAGAAATCAAACTAAATTTGTTAGCTGACGTCTTTCATTCTGTATTTACATTAATATTATAATTGACTACGGTTTATTCTAATAAACGTTCTACAACGTTTCAAGTTATATTA
This sequence comes from Tetragonula carbonaria, assembly GCA_032399595.1. Classification (NCBI taxonomy): domain Eukaryota; kingdom Metazoa; phylum Arthropoda; class Insecta; order Hymenoptera; family Apidae; genus Tetragonula; species Tetragonula carbonaria. Next base: position 12,252,278 of record JAUCRC010000009.1, read on the forward strand.
GATTTGTCAGGTGATATCTTTCATTTTGTGTTTATATTAATATTATAGTTGACATTATTTATTGTAATAAACGTTCCACAAGATTTTAAGTGAGTTAGAAACCAAACTAAATTTGTTAGGTGATATCTTTCATTCTGTGTTTACCTTAATATTATAATTGACATTATTTATTATAATAAACGTTGCACAAGATTTTAAATGAGTTAGAAACTAAATTTGTAAAGCTGGTGCCTTTCATTCTCTGTGTATCAATATTATAACTGACATTATTTATCGTAATAAATTCTACAACAGTTCCACAAGATTTTAAGCGAATTCAGAAATCAAACTAAATTTGCAAAGTTGATATCCTTCATTCTGTGTATATCAATATTATAATTGACATTATTTATTATGATAAACGCCCTGCAACATTCTAAGCGAATTAGAAACCAAACTAAATTTATAAAGGTGATATATCTTTCACTCTGTACGTATTAATATATTATAAACGAGATTATTTATATAGCGTTATAAGTATCGTGTTAAACTGATATAAATTTTTCAGAACTTGATATTAACTCAGAACTTGGTAGAAAGAAACGCGAGTGTTTCTTCATTTTTACGCGTTAAAAATTCACGGTTAAGCAAGATCAGTTAAGCTAAGTACCGTATGTTAATATTAATTTCAGCTTCAAAATTCAATTTATCTCCAGCCGGGGAATGGGCAGCTTGAAGATATGTATAACTCTGAATAATTCACGAGTCTTCGTGAAGTGTCGCGAACAGTTTTTATTCGCGAAACGGTACATTTTATGCTCCGTGTTGTTTCAAAGTCTGGAAAAATCTCCACCTGCGCGAAATTCTAGATGACCTGTTACCTCTCTCGATGCAATGTAAATGGTTGTTAATGTTATTTTCGAGTATTTTCGAGCTTACTGCTTACAGCGAGAGGAGACGCGAGAAATTTATTCCAGCTTCGCGTCGTGTACGATCGTGAAAAATTTATGCAAGTCTGGTTTTGTAATTGATCGGTGTATAGTCCTTTGTATGCCAGATGTCTGGCAACCGGCGAGCAAAAAAATCTTAGGGAATAATTGCACAAAATAGTTATTATTGCACAATAAGTTATATTTTGAAGCAAATATGTCCAATATATTGTCCAAAATAGACTTTTGATCAAGAATCTATACATCTTTAAATATAAGATATATATATATATATATATATATATATATAGATTTGTTAATATTTTTCCCGTTAAAACAATGTAGATTGCCATGTACGTGATTAAAATATAAAAACAACGTTAAATACCACGAATCAAATACGAAAAAGAATAATATCAAACATTACTTGTTCAAGATCGTTCGTTACTCTTCAGTCAAGAGTGTATACATCTGTATATCTTTAAATCAGACGTATATATACACAATTCAATTGCCAGATTGTCTGATACTTTTCCCGGCTAACCCAGAATTTCAAAGCAAGCTTAAATCGAGTTAAACGTCAAATGTAAAAACAAACGAGTCAGAACACAAGGAACAATATCAAACACCACGGACTCAATTTGGATTCGTATTTTTCAATCTAAGCGAACCCCATCGCTTGGAAAAAGCCGAGAACAAGTTACCAAAGTTTCAAGCAGAAAGTTTCGAAATCTCCGGTCTGAACTCAGACCGGAGAGGAGAGAGAAGTGGATGAGAAGTTAATAACAGCTGGCAATTAAGAGCCGGAGGCCCGCGTCAGCTGTTACCGCTAATTTCACGCGGGATTGCCCTATATATACACTGCTCGCAAAAATTACGAGATACATTTCGAAATGAAATACGAAGCGATAAATTTGATTTTTTCTTTCTATTTTTTTTTCATTAGACGAGAACACCGGAGAAGCAAACAAAGCAAAATCGAACTTCTTTATCAGAAATCAAACGCTTCATGTTCGTTGAAGCGATATTTCGAAATTTTTGCAGTATATATATATATTTAAAATTATATATATATTATATTTAAAATTATATATATATATCGCTCGACGAATGAATATATATATTGCTCGACATATATTGCTCGATATATATATATTTTGCATATATATATATATATATATATATATCGCTCGACGAATGAATATATATATATATATATAATATATATATATATATATATATATATATATATTAAAATTATATATATATTATATTTACAATTATATATATATTATATTTAAAATTATATATATATATCGCTCGACGAATGAATATATATATTGCTCGACATATATTATATATATATATATTTTAGTATATATATATATATATTTAAAATTATATATATATTATATTTAAAATTATATATATATATCGCTCGACGAATGAATATATATATATTCGACATATATATATATTTTGCAGTATATATATATTATATATATATATATATTAATAATATATATATATATATATAAATGAATATATATATATATATATATAATATATATATATATATATATATATATATATATATTTAAAATTATATTTAAAATTATATTATATTTAAAATTATATATATATTATATTTAAAATTTTATATATATATATTTAAAATTATATATATATATATATTATATATATATATCATCGATATATATATATATATATATATATATATATATATCGACAAATGAAATTATATATATAATATTAATTAATTATATATATAATACTATTAAAATTATATATATATATTATATTTAAAATTACATATATATATATATATATCGCTCGACGAATAAATATATATATATATATATGACGAATAATATATATATATATATATATATCTCGACATATATTCGATATATATATATATATATTTTATATATATATATATTTAAAATTATATTTAAAATTATATTATATTTAAAATTATATATATATTATATTTAAAATTTTATATATATATATTTAAAATTATATATATATATATATTATATATATATATCACTCGATATATATATATATATATATATATATATATATCATGAAATTATATATATAATATTAATTAATTATATATATAATACTATTAAAAATTATATGTATATATTATATTTAAAATTACATATATATATATATATATATATCGCTTGACGAATGAAATTATATATATAATATTAATTAATTATATATATAATATTAAAATTATACATATTATATTTAAAATTATATATATATATATATATATATATACACACCGCTCGACGAATGAAATTTACCTCGAAGACTGTTGTTGGTGATTGGGATCGAGCAACGAGACGTCCGGATTGTCCTTGGGGCAGCTCTCGAGGCTGCTCTGCCTCTTCGAATCCGTGTCCTCGCACTTCTCCTCCTGAGTCGACCTGAGAAACGACTCCTTGTCACCGTCGATCCCGTCCTCCTTCGAGCTTCGTTGGTCCGATTGTTGCCGATTCGTCGACGCGAGCGGTAAATTATCTGCACTGCGAACCTTCCGGCACAGTTTCGACGTGGAGCCGTGCCGTCTCAAAAATTCCTGCAAGCCAAAGGCAAAGACACCGCATTGCAGAGAGCGAGAGTGAGAGAGAGAGAGAGAGAGAGTAATTGGGAACGGCAGCTCTCGGCTTCTGAACTTTTCTTCTCCGTTTTGCGTCATCGCGAAATTTACACACACACTAATACGCGCGCGCCTCCCTAGAGACAAATGTTGCTACTTCGTGCTTGCAGCGAAACTCAGGTTACTAAGTTTCGGTTTTCGTTAGGGTTTAAGTTTCGATTACTTCCACTGGGAACAGAAGCATTTCTCTTGGTTACTTCGTTCTGTGCCTGCGTTCGTCGTAATTATGTATTTTACTACTCGCGCGTGTCGCGACTACTGCGTAATTCGTTTCACTTACTGGAGAAATTATTAGAGGTGCCTTAACAATGTAATGTCGTTTCTTCTTTTTTTTTTTTCTTTTCTTCTTGATGCTGTACGATATTTTATTTTATTCAAGAGTTGGTACAGTATTCATCTGTAAGTTTAACAATAAGCACACTGGAATTGTATGTTTGGTGTGTATATTTAATTAAGTCTTGTCAATATATATTTAGTTAAACGTATAATTGATTAAATATATATTTGATATATATTTAATTAAATGTAACATTAAATATATGTTCAATTAAATAACATACTTAATTAAGCTTCGTCAATATGTTTAATATATATTTAATTAAGTGTTTAAGTCAATATATTTAACCAGATTACAGGTTATGTTGTGATAAGTTAAATTATTCTCGCTAGATGGCAATGTTTATCAATTTTGAAAAAAAAAAAAAACGATATTACTTATTGGTCACCCCTAATGTAATTTCAGATGTATTACGCACTTTTATCTATTACCTCTCTCGCGAAGTGTGAGCATAATTTTTTGTAACAATTTGTAAATTTTAAATTGCATTTTTCGTGGAAAGTGAAGCGTGTATTTGTAAATTTTAGAATTTATATCGAGACTAGCCCTTTTTACATCATTTCTAAATATTTCCTGTTAATATTAATTTAGTTGATTAATATTAATATTAATCGAGTTAAAATTATTGATTTTTCAAAAAACGAACTGTTATTTTCTTATAATCCAATTCAATTTTTTACTCTGTGTTTGACGAATATAATCGCGTCGTTTCAGCGACACAGTGTAGATATATACACTTTCTAAAAGCGGCCAACAGGCTAACGTTGATTAAAATTGATATACTTTTTTTTGCCAAATATATGTCCATAGTAAATAACTTCCGCGTGTATTTTTAGACGGCGCTCGAATTTTATCAACGTAGATAAACAGTCGCTTTATCGTTTCACCGCCAGTGAATTTTTCTTTCGCGAATTAAGTGTAGATTCTATCAACGAGAGACAATATTTAGCCATCGTTAACATTGATTAAAACTAATCAACACACTTCTTGTTAAATCCGCTGCAAATAACCCGTAACTTTCACTGATATTTTTTGACTGCGTTCAAATTTTATCAACGTGGATAATAGTCACTAATGAATTTTCTATATTATCGACGAATATGATAATATTTAACTATCTTTAATATTGATCAAAATCGATATACTTTTCTTTATTAAGTATATACGTTTACAGCGAATAACTTGTAAACTTTCGCCTATATATTTTTAGACGGCGCTCAAATTTTATCAATGTGGATAATGGTCACTAATGAATTTTCTATATTATCGACGAATATACGAATGATGATATTTAACTATCTTTAACATCGATTAAAATCGATATACTTTTTTTTTATTATTAAGTATATACGTTTATTAAGTACATACTTAAGTATATACGTTTATAAAGTATATTTATTAAGTATATACGTTTACAACGAATAACTTGTAAACTTTCGCCTATATATTTTTAGACGGCGCTCAAATTTTATCAATGTGGATAATGGTCACTAATGAATTTTCTATATTATCGACGAATATACGAATGATGATATTTAACTATCTTTAACATCGATTAAAATCGATATACTTTTTTTTTATTATTAAGTATATACGTTTATTAAGTACATACTTAAGTATATACGTTTATAAAGTATATTTATTAAGTATATACGTTTACAGCGAATAACTTGTAAACTTTCGCCTATATATTTTTAGACGGCGCTCAAATTTTATCAATGTGGATAATGGTCACTAATGAATTTTCTATATTATCGACGAATATACGAATGATGTACGATATTTAACTATCTTTAACATCGATTAAAATCGATATATTTTTTTTTTATTATTAAGTATATACGTTTATTAAGTACATACTTAAGTATATACGTTTATAAAGTATATTTATTAAGTATATACGTTTACGACGAATAACTTGTAAACTTTCGCCTATATATTTTTAGACGATCAAATTTTATCAACGTAGTTTTGGTAACAAGTCGCGCATCGTAAACAGCCGCTAATGAATTTTCTATGCTAAGTAGTGATACACTCTCGCGAATCACCGTGTATGTGTGCACGTACAACGCGATGACATAATACATTCTGTTCTTTTTTTTTTTTTTTACGAAGATCGTTTCGTGTTTCAACCGTGTTATCTGCAATTATGCATCTATCGATTGATACTCCAATTTAGAAGAAAATTCACACACACACACACATGGAGAGAGAGAGAGAGACAGACAGACACACATATTTACGATGGAGGTAGTAATTGTTCCCAGTTGTACTAATTACTAATTCGACAAAGACAAATTTGTCAATTTGTCACGGTTTGGCAAACGAAGTGACGTCAGGAACGTGTATTTACGATTAATCGGCATAGATCTAACGACGTACAGCAGTACAATCGTATAAAGTAAAAAAAAAAGAGAAAGAGAGAAAAAAAAACATGCAACTGTTAAAAAATGCAGTACACGGTGATTACCAGTCGGACCGGTCGGGGTCCATGCTACCCCAGAAAATGAATTTAACGACTTCCTTACGAGTAAACCACGAACTTATTGATCAACCTGTGAACTACACTTCACCTCCAACTACCTTGAACTTTAACGTTTGACGTGTCTATTTTGTACGGTCTCTTTCGCGGTTTCGTTGCATATTTCAATATCGGGACGCGTCGCACTCCGGCCAGCACTTTCGGAAAAAGAAAAGAGAAAAATGGGGGGAGGGGAGGGAAAAAAAGGAAAAAATTCGCATATCGTGAGACGCAAGTGAAACGCTACAGTTTCCCGGGACATTTAAGTTGATAAAAAGCTGCTGCCGGCGTGTACGAAGCGATCGATTTTAGAATGACGCTCGGCGATCGATAATTCCGTTACTTCGTGCCTCTATGTGTGTTTCGCTATAATCTGTTGCGAAAATTAATAATTATTAGCATCGGCATTATGAGCATTCCTCAAGTTCAAGCAGTTTTGAAAAAGTGTGCTTCTGAAAAATACGTGAATGTACTTTGTGAAAATTAATAATCATTAGCATCGGTATTAAACATTCAAGCAGTTTGAAAAAGTGTGTTTCTGAAAAATAGGTGGATGTACTTTGTGAAAATTAGTAATTATTAGTATCAGTATTATGAGCATTCGTCTAGTTCAAGTAGTATGAAAAAGTATGTTTCTGAAAAGTAAAAGTGGATGGTACTTTGTAAAAATCAATTTGCAAAAATTAATAATTATCAGCATCGTCTAGTTTGAATAGTTTGAAAAGTTTGAAAATGTTTGAAAAATAGATGGATGTACTTTGTGAAAATTAATAATTATTAGCATCGGTATTATGAGCATTCGTCTAGTTCAAGTAGTATGAAAAAGTATGTTTCTGAAAAGTAAAAGTGGATGGTACTTTGTAAAAATCAATTTGCAAAAATTAATAATTATCAGCATCGTATAGTTTAAGTAGTTTGAAAAGTTTGAAAATGTTTGAAAAATAGATGGATGTACTTTGTGAAAATTAATAATTATTAGCATCGGTATTATGAGCATTCGTCTAGTTCAAGTAGTATAAAAAAGTATGTTTCTGAAAAATAAATGTGGATGGTACTTTGTAAAAATCAATTTGCAAAAATTAATAATTATCAGCATCGTCTAGTTTAAGTAGTTTGAAAAGTTTGAAAATGTTTGAAAATTAGGTGGATGTACTAATTAATTGAATCGCGAAGTTTAAATTTAATCGATCGAGAGCTTTTATCTTAATATTTATGTACTTATTTATTGATAATAAAATATAATTAGCGAGTGAAATAAGTTATTGGTTGAAATGAAGCTGTTAATTAACAAAATTTCGCGGTCGAAATGCTCTTTTGGATATTTCACTTTTTACGAAATAAAAGTTCCCAAATTTCCTTACCCCGATGGATGTACTTTGTAATTAATTGAATTGCAATTTAACAAATTCTGACCGAGTTTATCTTAGTATTTTTATAGTGAAAAATAGCAAGTTATGGATTAAAATGGAGTTTTTAGTTGACAAAATTTGACGATCTTTTTTGAATATCTTACTTTTTTGAAAATTTTACTTTTTGTAAAATAAAAGTTCCCAAACTTCCTCATTCCGGTGGATGGTACTTCTCGATCGAGTTTATCTCAGTATTTTCAGAAATTAGCGAGCAAACAAGTTATTGGTTAAAAACGAAGTTATTAATTAACAAAATTTCGCGATCGAAACGCTCTTTCGAGTATTTTACCTTTTGTAAGATAGAAACTTTCAAACTTCCTTACCCTTAAAAAAAATCTTCAATTTCAATTATTACATTTTTACTGTAAATCTCGCGATTCTGTTTTACGACAAAAGTCTGAAAGAAATTGAGATTATCCAGAATCGCTTTGATCACCTTCACCATCACGTTCGTTGAAACGGAAAGAAAACAATTCTCGTTCCGTCGCCTAACCTATAAAGCAAGAATAAGAGAGAATTGATGGAACGATAGAAGAAATTCAGATATCCTCCGTGACCATATATTAATGAAACAAATATTTATAAAATAAAACATTCTTCTCCCGTCTTCGTCGTCAGTAGAGAGAAGTCTATTCTCATATTCGCAACTCTGACGTATGTCCCCTGTAAATTTTGTCCATTTAAACGGACCAAAATGGGGGAACCGAGTCCTAAATTAGAAGCTAAAAGACAAATTTCTCGCCGTGACGACACACTGTAATAAATTATTTTGATCATCATCGATCATCATTTTTCTTTCATTCGACTATTTTGCTTTCGTTGTTATTTATCATCAGTGTTACGTTATTTTTAAAATTCTCAATCATCGATTATCTTGCTTTCTCTAAATAATCAGTTCTTCAATTTGTCTCATATCACCTCAAATAAAATCCCTTTAATCGATCAAAATTCAAATACGGAAGCATATATTTACACATTATCGTTCGAAATCAATTTCGGTCCGACGCGAAGAGAGCCAAAGGATTTTCGCCAATTTTCTAGACGATTCGTTGCTCCTTTGCCTGTCGTGATCGCGAACTGACAGGAAGGTTGATACGAAGTCGGGGTCCGATCGAATGTTTCGAGGTCGCGGATCAACCGGGAACATCCTCTCTCTCTCTCTCTCTCTCTCTGTGTGTGTGTGTGTGTCACGGTGGCTCGAAATTGTCCGAGTTGTTGCGCTCGGCCGACATTCATTCGATTACCTGGGATAGGAAGCCGGCCACGTCGATGGCGCTGTTCACCCGCGGCCTCGAGGTTTTCGGCCATCCCAGACCGCCTCCGCTATCCAAAGAGTCCACGTGATGGCTCGACCAGTGCAGATGCTGGAAAATCCGGCCAAAACGAATTAGAGATCCGTGCCGTGCTCGGCCGCGCCGCCGAATTACATATTGCGTTTTTGACGCAACAAAAAAAAAAAAAAAAAGAAAAAAGAAAAAAAAATTGCATCTCAACAATCGTGTGATCTTTCTCTCTCAAGCGTGATATATATCCAGAATGAGGCAGACAGGGACACAATGAAGCTTCCTTACCCACTGAGAATAGAACTGAACACGCTACCGACACACGGAAAAAAACTTTGGAGAAACAAGCATGATTTTTCTCCATTTCTCGGCGGAACCAAAGATCAGAGGAAATCGCGATTTTGCGATCGTATTGTTGTTGTTGTTGTTATTATTATTATTATTACTCACGTGTTACGCGTAATAACGAAGTTAAAACGACCACCGGACACCGATGTTACGGCGCGTTATTCGTTATTCTAATTTCGTGGAAAATGAAATCGACGGCGCGCCGCAATGTGAAATCGCGCGTATTTACATTTCACACGGCGTCTGTCCGTGTGCTCGCGCACATTTCGCCGAAAATTTGGTAAAAGTAAATTGCCTGTCGCGTTTCATTCAGCGCGTCATTTTCGTCGAGCGTTACGCAAACGAAACGCATTTCAACGGAAATTAATTTACAATTCTGCGCGACAATACCGACGGAACAATAATTCAACAGATAAACGATTGAATTCTTACAGAATTCTGCAAACGGAAAAATCCTATTCTTAGTGGGTATCTTTCGAACGAGCAACGAGAATTGTTTAAACAATACCAACAATTTTGCAACGTAACCGATCTTTTATAAGCAACTTCCATCAGTGCGATATCTGCCTCTTCTGTGTGTTTCGTCGGTGTACCTGTTCCGTAAGGTTTTTCTCGCATCGTTTGTTCTTCTCTCGCTCTCGTTTAAACTTTATCGTTTCATTTTGTATATATGTAAACGCGTATGTTTATCGGTTGACGTGATTCGCAATTGTGCAAAATAGTGCTTGCAATAAGTTAACTAACGATCGTCTCTCATTATATATATATGTGTGTATATATATATATATGTGTGTATATATATATATGTATATATGTACATATATGTATATATGTATATATATGTATATATGTATATATATGTATATATTATGTATTCTATTATGTATATATATGTATATATGTATATATGTATATATATATGTATATATGTATATATGTATATATGTATATATTATGTATTATATTATGTATATGTATTATATGTATATATGTATATATTATGTATTATATTATGTATATATATATGTATATATTATGTATATATATGTATATATATGTATATATGTATATATTATGTATTATATTATGTATATGTGTATATATATATATGCGCGTGGATTATCCTCGGATGAAATACGAAATATAATATGTAATACGTTTCATCTTTGATGTAACATCACGAAGATGATAAAATCTGAAGATTTACTGATCGTCAGTACAACAATACTGATCGTCATTTTCTTTCAGGAATTTAATGCTAGCAGAACCGGGAATTTGTCTAGAGAAATTTACCAAGAGACCAGTCTTCGATCTGATGATCTGCGCGCGCAAGATCCATTTTAACAAAAGTTCAATCCGTTCTGGAAAATTGCTTAAATACTTGAAAATTGAAATAATTCGTAACCGTTATTGAATATCATTTGAAAATACTTTATATTGAAAATTTAAATCCGTAGGGTTCAAGCAAGTTGAAGTTAAATTACAAAATTTCATCCGAGTGGCTGCTATCGCCGTCACGGTGGCATTTTCAAACGTTTTACGCATTTTAGCGTAAAATTGAACGATAAACGTGACGTACAACTCTCTTTTTTCCAACAGCAAACGTCGTAAGCGTTTTTGTCAAGTGGGCCAAGCATATTTCCCCTGGTGAATACAGGGAGTAACAGTAATCGTGATGCAAAGCATCGGTGGTGCTTTCGCTGTGCATTTATTATTATCCTTACGTCAATTGCTGTGTGTTGCTATTGAATATATCACGCGTCTGCGTCTTGCCACACTGTGTGCAGAAGAGTATCTTCATTTGCTAAATTGTGCGAGAGAGTGACTTGTGCTTGTCAGTCAGAAATTCATTGCAATTAATTAACGCACACGTGTGTGACGTGTCGAAAAGCGTACAACAGTTTTACCGTATCGACAGTTCCAAGCAAATGGCCGAAACAAATATTCGACGAAACTAAAAGGTGGAAAATCGATGCAAATAAAAAGGAGGAATAATTGGCCTAACCATTTTTTTTTTTTTTTTTGGGTGAAGCCGATCATTTTACACGAGAAATGTTAAATGTTTCTTCTCGTTTTTAACCCGTGAACTGCTGCTGGTTCAGTTACGTTCGCGTTGCGAGAACAAAGGCAAGTCACATCTTTTGTTCCGTTTTGTTTTTCCTTTTTTTTTTTCTCGTGGAAAAATTAATTTCTCCACTCACGTTCAAAATTCGTTCTTCGTTCCTTTTTTGAGTTAAATGAAACGAAGGGACGAAGCATTTCTCGTCTCGTTCTCACGCACGCGTGAATGCTGTGCTAATTAATTATTCCCTTTTTTTTCTCACTCGCGTTAACGAAGAACTTCGAAAATTCGTAATTTCGCGGGAAAAGAGAAAGGCTTCGAGTTCGCGTTTCCGAATCCTTTGATCAACGATCTTTCTGCTAACGAACGTGTAATTTTTTAACCAACGCATCGTGTTATCAACGTAATGGAGGATTTCAGTAGCGTAATTTCCCCCCGGAAGAGGAAGAACTCGATTTCACTTCGTTTAACGAACGATCCTCTCTCGTTGTCGATGTAATTTTTTTTTTTTTTTTTTTTTTTAACCGGAGTAGCCGGCGGTAGATTCTAATTGAAGCTGAGATTAATTAAACGCGGGATGTATCGACGACCGACAACGTGGAAAATCGCAACATTTCGTTGATCGAAGATGCGGCAAACGGTGAAATTAAAGCGACGAAATTGAGTTTCATGCGATTTAAATACCGATCATTTACCGACCGATAATTTAAAGCTTCCAGCGACTCGGGTATTTTCGTTATTTCCCTTTTAATTTAATAATCTCCGTCGGCACGTACACGTACGTATACAGGGTGTCACATTTTAATCTGTAAATGCAATTATCTCCGAAGCTATTGGTCATTTAAAAAATGTCTCAAATGCATTTTTTCTTTTTCTTTTTTTACTTTAGGAGGAGTTTAACAGTAGTTTGGTAGATTACTATTTTTCCAAGTATAATTATGTAATTTCTTTTGGCATCAGTCGATGCAATAGGTTTCTGCAAAAAAGCTTATTAACCTTATCTATGTCTGAAATTCGTATAGTATTAGGAGATATTTTTTATAAATATAATTTATCTTATAAGTTTTTACGAAGAGGTTTAATATATATTTTATATTTTTAAATCTATGCGTAACAGACAAGAACTCTTGTACTTCCTCGTCTTCTACATGATAGATTTCATAAAATTAAAGTTCTCTCCTAATACCTTTTCGATATATAGATTTTTTTCCTTTCTTTTTTATAGAAAGTGACCAGCTGCGTCAACTGACGTAAAAAACAATTACATAATCGTATTTGAAAAGATCTTTAGGCAAACCAAGTGCTGAGAGGAAAAAAATTACTGCCCTCTCGAAACAGAAAAAAAAATGCATTCGACACATTCTTTTAAATGACGAGTAGTTTCTGAGATAATTGCATTTATAGATTAAAATAGGACACATTGTATATACGCACATTATCGTCTGTTTCACCGATAAAATGTGAATTTCGTCTCTATTAAAAAATTACGACCTTTCATTTCGTGCAACGAAAAAAAGAAAAAAAATATATATATATACATAGAGAGAGAAATAGAGACGAAATTCACATTTTGTCGGTGAAACGGACGAGAAGCCAACGTAAAACGTTTAAAAGGCGAAACGTCCAGCGATACGAACAATTTTTCCCGCTGTATTTTAAGCTTTCCGTGTTTCATACCACCGTGTTCTTTCTTTCTTTCAAACGGAAGATTCAACGATTCAACAGCGGGTGCACCGACAAATATGGGTCAGCGACGACCCATGTTGAATTTCACCTGTTCCCTTTCTTTTTCTAGCCTCGTCCGATCGGTGTTTCGCGGCGGTTGGAATTCAATTAAGGACCCCCACGGATTCTGCGGCTGTATATCCCGATACCGATACCGGATTTCCTGTCTCTAGCAGATCTCGTCGCCAGAGATTTGGCTTAGGAAGCTATTACTCCGAGAACTTTGTGCTACAATAATAGTGTACAAGGTACACTATTATCCAGCAGAGCAATGTTCTTCCCATAAACCGTTACGATCGTCAGCACGCACGATTTTACGACGTTTCTCTACCAGCTTTCGTCTCTCCCCAATACCTTGTGTGTGTGTGTGTGTGTGTGTGTGAGGAACATCATAGAGTTTGTTATCACAGTTAATGCGTACGTACGTGTTGTTCGATCGCAACATGGAACGTTGCCTTCTTGTTCTGCGTGAACGACGAAAAGTCGCGACATTTCGTTTCATTTCGTTTCTTCTCAGGAAGTTTCGTTTCGCAAATCTCGGAAGGACGAGCGTTTCGTCGGTGCTGCTGGTTTTCCGTTCCCGTTTATCGATTTCCAATCAAATTCCTACTTGTTACCAACTGTACCGTACAGCGCTATCGTATCGTTTCTTAATTGTCTGTTTCTTAATTGCCTCATTTGACGTTCAAACCGAAGCGAGGTTACAAGGACTATTGCACGTACACACAACGGGTGTCGCATTTTAATCTGTGAATGCAATTATTACTCGTTGTTATTCGTACAAAATGTCTCGAATGCATTTTCCTCTGTTTGAGTAACTTCGGTGTACATATAATTGGCTTGTCTATAGGTAGTATGCGTGCAGGTAATATGAAGGTCACTACTATTTCCTTTAAGTATAGTTAATCGTAGTTGTAATCTTTTTCACAAGAACATTGTATTTGCCTCTCCTCGTCTTTCATGTGGAACAGACTTTGTAAAATCAAAGTTAAGCTAACAGCTTGTTACAGCGAAAACGAGCTGCGTCGACGACTAAAAACATTATTACATGATTACATTTAGAAAGAATAGTAATGAGCTTTGTATCTCCTAGATGCGTATTACTAAGCGTATTACAAATTACTGCCCTCTCAATACAGAAAAGAACGCGTTTGAGACATTTTTTTAAGTTAGAGGCTAACTGGCGGCCCGCTTTGCCCCCCACTTTCTCGAGCGCTAGGCGCTATCCCCTCCACTGCATCGATCCCCTCCGCCATATTGAAATTTCCTCGCGGCGCGTGGGCCCCCCTCTGTTGATTTCTCTCACCAAAAAAAGTGTTTTAACTCTCGTCAACTCTCTGTTTGCTCTGTTTTTAACTCTCTGCTCTCGACAAACGTTTCTTGTATTATCTGTCAGGAAATTTATTTACGAAGCATATGATCGCTTCGTGTAAAACGACACAGCATTGGAAATAATCATTCAAATTGGCATTTAACGCGAAATTTTGTCGATCATATCTTTCTAACGTGTGATAACACTGTTTCAATTTAAAGCGATCATCAACGTGCACTCCTAGGACAAATATAAATGTACAAGAGTCAATGATGCGGACAGTTTTCGATCTCCTGGGAAAAATAATATCCTCCATTTTTTTTTTTACATTTTCGTAAGAAGCAACACGAAGTCAGCAATAAGCAAGTTTATGTGAATTATCGAGTGTTATCAATTGACTCGACACACGTCAGAAATTCTTTTGTTCTTCTTACGTCGTTATTGTAGCTTTCGCACACCAAATGTTACTATAACGTTATAATTGTCAGCAAATTGTAGAAAGAGGGGACTCGAACTGTTATCTGCTAGATTTAAGTAACGATGTCACTTCAGAAGGGACAGTCGAGTGCAAAGAGTTAAATGACGAGTAGTTTCGGGGATAATTCGGCGCTTACAGATGAAAATGGGACACCCTATGTATATTGAACGAAAATCAGAGATCGCGGGATCGTGAATCGATGGAAAGTGAGAAGCGTTGTTCGAAGGTGCTAGCTGTGTCACATTCGAGTGCAATTAACACGGAGGCACGCTTGAGATGACTCGAGCATTGCCGCGCGAGAAATGGAAAAATTTCATTCGTTTCGTCATCGAATACATCGACTGTTCCCACTTTCCGTAACAATCTGACAATTCACAACCGGCGTTTCGCCGATTCTCTTCTCGCTAAAAGCGAGTGACGACACGCAACGAAATTATCGCGCTCGGCGATCGATCGACTCCGACTGTTTGCGATTTGCCGCTCAGAAATTTAATAATATTACACCTGTTCAATATTATAATATGAATTTAATATCATATCGTACGCAATATGACACTCATAAACACGAGTCAACACTGCAAGAAACAACGGAGAACGTTCCGGTGAGCTAAGCTTCGTTTACCTAGAATCGATCAATGGAAGAACGAGAGTCTCGCGTTTTAATCAAACCGGTTTCGATCGAGAGCCTCTCTTTAAAAAAAAAGAAGAAACAAACTCTTAAATTAAATCTCTCTCTTGTCGAACGGGAGGCGAAAGATGAGGCAATTACCCCTTTGTCACGCGCGAAGGATTGCTAAAATATTTGCGAGTCGAAAATTATCTTCGATCTCGTAATTTGGACAGTCAGTTTTTCTCTCTCTCTCTTTTTTTTTTTAGAGAGAGAGAGATTCTCTTTCTTTTTTAAGATGAAAGACAAAGTCGAACAATTTCGTCAGTGACGCGTATTAAAAACTCGCAAGCTAAAATACTCTGTCTGTTATTAAAAGTTGCATGAATCGCTGGCTTCTAAAAAAAAAAAAGACAAAAGGCAGAAACGGCGCCGTGTAAATAGGCCTTCTGTACGTACATACATACATACATACATACATATATACATACGTACGAAACGTTGATGAGCGCAAATCAAGGTTGAGAGCAGCGAATATGTGTCGAGTTGAAAGCGAGAACCTTTTACGATCGGGCTCCCCCCTGTCCACGAATCATACATATGTAGTTTTGTTCAACGACGTTTTTTTGACGTTACGTTCCGACGATTTTAGGACGAAAATCCGCGGTATATACTGAAAGTTGGATGTTCCTCTGCTGAAAGTTCGCTGACGACGGCTCGTCAGTGTCAAAGTACAGTGGTAAGTACTCTCATTAACATCCCAATAACAATAATTATCGAAGCTGTTACAAATTTCGTGAAAAAAAAAAAACAATAAACTTGAAGACTTGAAGCGTCTGTTACCAAAGTGTATCGTTCACATCTTATTTTAAAGTGTTTTCACATTTCGTAGCGGATGGGATGTAATAAAGTCGTTCTTCTTCTCGAAAATGATATATATATATATATATATTCTCGCATTATGTAAAAACATTTCGCGTGAAGAAATTTTTTTTATGACAAACTAGAATGGATTTGAAGATCGAAACCTCCTCTTATGATTTTTTTTTTTTTTTTTAGTGAACCTCGAATACTAACCTCAAACGACAAAAAAGAAATTCGTTCGCCGAATATAGAAATTCAAAAAACTTTCATCCTCTCTCAAGTTTGTATAATAAACTGTGTAACTTCTTCTTTCGCCAATTTATTGAACTTCAGGCGAAAACGAACGTGTCACTTTCATTATCTGAGCGTGACATTCGAAGTTACATAAAATTACGAGAAAAAATTATTATGTCGAGATTTCAGTGCTTGAAATTCATCGTTTCTACTCTACTTATTAGGAAAACGTTTTTTCACGCTACGGCAGTTTACAGCATTTTCGGGAAGAAGATCTTCGCTTCATCATCTGCTACATAGTGTAAAAACATCTTCGAATAAAGCGAATGATCAGTTTTGGTAGTAGAGGCTTCAAGTTCATTTCCGTGCGATCTCATTTTACAAAATTGTAACAAAAATTGTAACGTCGATATATTTAAATCTGCGAAATGTGATCTTAATTGGAGTCATTGTGTCGAATGATTCCAGCGGAAACAAACTCGAAAATAATCGCTACGAAGTAAGAAAAAGTCGGTAGCTAAATTTTCACTTTGCTCTGAGATTTTTTTTCTTTTCAAATTTTTCGAAGCTATCTCTCTCTCTCTGCGCTCTCTTGAAATTTTATCGTGCGTCGGTAAAGATGTAAGTTACAGTATTTATTTACTCACGCTGTTTCGAGTTTCTTTCGATAAAATTCAACCAGAAAATTCTTTCCTTTCTTTTTTTTTTTTTATCTTCGTGATAATGATTTATCATCTGGTATCGCTTCGACATTAACGTTCGATTTCTTTTCTGTTTTTTTTTCTTTTTTTTTTTTGTTCACGTTTCGTTGGAATAAAAACATCGTCATTCGTTCGTAGAAAAAATATTCGAAATAACCTCGGCTTGCCAACTTCGAAGCGTGCAAGTCTCTTCATGTCAAATAACACAACGTTGTAAATAAAGAAATACAAACTATATATAATAGAAAGAAAGTAGCATCTCGAATAGCGTTCAGCACTTTGGATTGCATGCACTGCAAAAGCATTTGGTTGAAAGCAAAATCCTATATCTCATTCGCTACGCGTATGTATGTGAAATCGAGCATCTCATCTGTAAAAAGCTAACCGAAGCTACAAACCTTAATACGTTGAAATGTATATTGTGTGTATATTAAATATCCGAAAATTTCATTTCATTTCCCTGGCTCTCTGTACTCACCTGTATTTCTTTTCTTTTTTTTTTTTTTTATTTATTTTTATACTTTCGTCACACCTTTGGTTTGTCATCTTCGCTGAACCAACGATTCGAAGTAAATAACAGACGTTCATGCATGCACATTATCTAGGATGGTATCTTCCAGTGCTTTATTTTCTAGTTTGCAAGTTGTAATGGTACTTTAGAGACACAGAGAAACTGTTTGTTTCAGGACACACATAGTAGGTCAGTGAAATAGGGGTCAATAGGTTGACGATGTCAAGGGTCAAGAAACCTGTATTGTCGTTTCGTTAGAAAAGCGGGGGATGCCTTGAAAAATTTAGAATCCCCTAAGAAGATGTGTAATATGAGGAATTGAGCTTAAAATTGTCGAAGCGATGACTCCCTTCTTCGAATGAACATGTAAGAACTGCACATTGGAAGTTGGCAAGCTCGAATTCAGATTTCCATACTTTTTTTCTTTTTTTAAACATTTTCAACTTGCACTTCGGTATTTAATTAATTCTTGGTTTGCGCTCTTAAAAGCCTGTCCGACCTTTCTTTCTATTGGGGGTTTATTTTTCAGGACGTTTAATTCCTCTCGAACACGCATACGTAGTATAGCGAAATTATAGCACCTAGAAATATACGTCACATTCTAAAAAAAAAAAAAAAAGAAAAAATATTGTTAGATATCTGTTCGATTAAAGATCCCTTTAATCATCTCGTCTTGACGGTCTATGGAACGACTGAAACGTTACACGTATTTTTAGTCGACCACGAGCACGTGCGTGATCAGATCAACGCAATCATTGACAATCACCTACACACTCTACAACCTATAATATAATCGTCTCGTTGAATATCGAAAAGTGGACTCAGTCGGAAGTGGAGTACAGACAAGAAAAAAAAAAAAAAAGAAAAGAGCCACAGATGCGTGGAGCACGTACAAAAGCAGAAACAAAGGCACATCGCGAAAAAAAAAATACTGGACAGAAAACTCAGACAGAGAAGAGAATGTAAAAGTGAGCTAACGATCAGTGGAGGAAACAGCTGTTCATTTTGGTAATAGTGATGAGGAAGAAGAAAAAGAAGAAGAAATACAAGAAGTATTGAAGAACAGAAACAGGATGTACATGGTGGTAGTAGTAGCAGTAGTAGAAGTAGAAAAAGAAGAAGAAGAAGAAGAAGAAGAAGAAGAAGTAGAACAAGAGGTAGTCGTAGTAGTAGTAGTAGTGTAGTAGTAGTAGTAGTAGTAGTAGTAGTAGCAGTAGTAGTAGCAGTAGCAGTAGTAGTAGTAGTACTAGTAGTAGTAGTAGTACTAGTAGTAGTAGTAGTAGTAGTAGTAGTAGTAGTAGTAGAAGAGATTGTTAGCAAGTACCGATGGTCACGCGATGTCAGCCCTGTGGAGTAGAGCGAATTGGCAGCCGCAGTCCCGGGGCTCTCGAGCTCTCCTCGGGTACTGAAAGCACTGCTCCAAGACGCAACAGCCCCCGCCCCCACACTGCATCACCATATCCGACAATGTTGTCATTACCTTCGAGATTTTACACGGGCGATATACACGTACACGTTTTGCCGGTGGGCCGTCATTTTTTTTTTTTTTTTTTTTTTTCAATTTATTCGTCAGTCAGAGACGAGAAACGACGATTTTTTTTTGTTTTTTTTCGCAATGGGTCAGCAGGGTTGGGAGAGGCACAAAGAGATTGGTTTCCATTAGAGTCTCGTTTTTTTTTTTCTTTTTTTTTTTTTTTTTTTTCTCTTTCAAAGAATCAGTCGATAAGTCTACTTGTATATTGTCAAAACTAAAACTGACTGATTATCATTAGATTCTCGTTTTTCTTTTTTTTTTTTTTTCTCAGAATCAGTCGATAAGTCTACTTATATATTGTCACAACTAACGCTGACTGATTATTTTTTCTTGTCTATTGGTATTATAATGTAAATAAGAATCCGAGAGATCTGAAGTTTCGAGAGGCTTTCCAGACTTTCGAGATTGTTCGACG
The DNA here is from genome assembly GCA_032399595.1 of Tetragonula carbonaria. Classification (NCBI taxonomy): domain Eukaryota; kingdom Metazoa; phylum Arthropoda; class Insecta; order Hymenoptera; family Apidae; genus Tetragonula; species Tetragonula carbonaria. Next base: position 12,272,231 of record JAUCRC010000009.1, read on the forward strand.
AATCTGTTTTCATGTTCGTTTCGTTTTTTGTTTTTTTTTTTTCTTTTGGTCGTCCGATCTTCCACTTTCAGATCTTGGATTGTTATTTTGAAAAATAATTTATATTTAATACACATATATGTATAATATAGAGTAAACAATATAAAATATAAAAATATATAGTATCTATGAGCGAAGTAAATGTTACTTGATGATTCGAGATGATCGTTTTAGAATAAGTATCACATAGGTCCCTATCACGTAGTATTATTTGAAGCCTAATGGCAAGAGAAAAATATTATTCTACACCCATGTCTTCGAAAAATATTGTTTTATACCCAAAAGATCGACTGCATTTTTCTTGAAATAGAGAAATTCATTCGTATTGAAATCAGTAGCACTCTCTCTCGGTGAGATATTCATCCGTCTGAATTCCAATTAATTTGCGACCTACATTTAGGGGAGCTGGCTTTCCGATGATCATTGAGCGCGATAACTGAAAGTGCTGCAGTTACTGCCAAAATCTACGTCGACAACACTAATAGACGATACACTAATTGATAATCGACAGCGTTTCACAGTACACCAGACTGTAAATACTGTACACCGTGGATACGTATAATAATTCGTAAAATTATATAAATTTTTCTTTACTGTACCGTGGTTACATATTGTTCGTAAAATTGTATAAATTTTTGTTTGTTTGAAACTTTCATGTCACGCTGACGGACGATCCAGATTAAAACATTTTAAATTAAAAAACGCTTTTTAGTTTAGAATAAAACAAGGAAGAAAGAAAGAAAGAAAGAAAGAAAGAAAGAAATATTCATACTTTGCGCAATTATTTTTTTCACGTGAAAAACAATTTCCCGAAATTGAAATTTCTTTTATCGCGGGTATATCGTTGCCAAGCCCAGGCTGTCCCAGTTTTATTAACCTAATAAAACAGCCCTTCCTCATTTTTGCCGGACGGTTTGCAGAACGTGAACGCACGTCATTCGAGTCCCACGTGAGTTCCGTGTGGATTTCATATCCCTGATACGTAGAATTGAAACGTAATTTCAACCGGCCGTGTCCCCATAAATGAAAAACATTGCACGACAGAAAAAAAACATTGCACGACTCTTTCGAGTCGACGTAATTGTCTTCCACTTTCAATTTCAGAGTTAAACACGCTTTCTTTTCTAAAAAATTAACACATTGATTAACAAATTGAAAAAAAAACAATCTTCTGAAAATTAACAAAACCACGTATTTTTCTCCTTCGATCTTCGTTACTCTACTCTACTATTATTTTCTAATCGTGTTCTGCACCTTCCAATTTGAAAGCCAGAAGGGGAAAAAATTGATAAATCGAATTCACTATATTTTTTACAAGGAGATGACTCTTTCGAGTCGACGTAATTGTCTTCCAGTTTCAGTTTCACGCTCTTTTTCTCAAAAAGTAACACATTAATTAACAAATTAAAAAGAAAAACAATCCTCTGAAAATTAACAAAATCGCGTATTCTTTTCCTTCCATTTTCGTTACTCTATCTACTATTATTAACTAATCGTATTTTTCATTTTCTGGTTCTTTTTGCACCTTCAATTTGAAGGCCAGAAGGGAAAAAATTGATAAATCGAATCACTATATTTTCCACAGGGAGATGATTCTTTCGAGTCGACGTAATTGTCTTCCACTTTCAATTTCAGAGTTAAACACGCTTTCTTTTCTAAAAAATTAACACATTGATTAACAAATTGAAAAAAAAACAATCTTCTGAAAATTAACAAAACCACGTATTTTTCTCCTTCGATCTTCGTTACTCTACTCTACTATTATTTTCTAATCGTGTTCTGCGTCTTCAATTTGAAAGCCAGAAGGGGAAAAAATTGATAAATCGAATTCACTATATTTTTTACAAGGAGATGACTCTTTCGAGTCGACGTAATTGTCTTCCAGTTTCAGTTTCACGCTCTTTTTCTCAAAAAGTAACACATTAATTAACAAATTAAAAAGAAAAACAATCCTCTGAAAATTAACAAAATCGCGTATTCTTTTCCTTCCATTTTCGTTACTCTATCTCACTATTATTAACTAATCGTATTTTTCATTTTCTGGTTCTTTTTGCACCTTCAATTTGAAGGCCAGAAGGAGAAAAAATTGATAAATCGAATTCACTATATTTTCCACAGGGAGATGATTCTTTCGAGTCGACGTAATTGTCTTCCACTTTCAATTTCAGAGTTAAACACGCTTTCTTTTCTAAAAAATTAACACATTAATTAACAAATTGAAAAAAAAAATAACAATCCTCTGAAAATTAACAATACCGCGTGTTTTTTTCCTTCGATCTTCGTTACTCTACTCTACTATTATTAACTAATCGTATTTTTCATTTTCTGTTTCTTTTTGCACCTTCAATTTGAAGGCCAGAAGGGGAAAAAATTGATAAATCGAACTCGCTATATTTTCCACAGGGAGATGACTCTTTCCAGTCAACGTAATTCTTCCACTTTCAGTTTCACAGTTAAACACGCTCTTTTTCTCAAAAATTGACACATTAATTAACAAATTAAAAAAAAAAAACAATCCTCTGAAAATTAACAAAACCGCGTATTTTTTCCCCATCGATCTTCGTTGCTCTACTCTACTATTATTCTTCAATCGTGTTGCTCTACTCTACTATTATTTTCTAGTCGCGTTGTTTCGTTATTTCGTCCGATTTTTAGTAAACGAAGCGACACGCTGCAGCAATTTATAACCGATCTATAAATAACAAACGCGTGTACACACACCGTAATAAATTCACGTGTGTTCGCGTTCCGAAATTGAAGTCGGACGTAGACGTGTGGCCAGCCTTTAAACGAAAACACAGCTCAACAGCCGGGTTCAATATTCGATCCGATACGTCTTTTTTCGACGTATAGCTTTCTGGCTGGAAAACGGCCATACATACTCCCCGTTATATATACGTTAGTTCACCGCGATTACCCACCACCCTGTTGTCCAATGAAATTTCAGTAGCCTTCAGTCTGATTAAATCGGTATCTCTGATCTCGCGTATGAATCACTTCTCTATGACGTCGACGTTATCATCGTCGTTACGAATTACCGACGGACGTGCAATTTATGTTCGTCCGATGTATAACAATAAAAATTCCGGAATTCATCGTTACGCCAATCGCGAATGCTTGACATTGATTTCTGGTTACATTCAGAGGATGAATTTTCTTTCGGGCGAGATATGTTGCATTTTCGAAATAATAATTTCACCGCCGCGCAGTCGGATTATATGATTAATTCGAACAGTTTACAGTTTAACACTTTACCGACCGTGTATTAGCGGTGAATAGTTAGCCGATTAATAGGCTATCGGTCGGTAAAGTATTGAAATATGTTAGTTAGTCGATTAATAGGCTACTTGTCGGTAAAGTGGTAAAACATGTTAGCCGATTAATAGGCTACCGGTCGGTAAAGTGTTAATATCGTCAAATTTTCACGCGTTGATTTGCTCCTGTTAGAGATTATATATATATATATATATATATATAAATATATATCGGGCGAGATGATGGCCTTGAGATTTAACTGAATGTTGCTACGATATTTGTACGTATATAGAATATAACCCTTCACTCAAGAATTTATGTTTGATAATAATTTAACAACGCAGAAGTATTTCAACTTGTACGAATACTTTTGCCTATCTGAGTATCTCCTCCAACTTCTAAAACTTGCCTAATTTCCGAAGCAGCTTTACCGAGGCGGCTAACTACAGGGTGGGCGAAAAGTTCCTTCCCACTTACTTTTCTTCCTTCGTTTTAATATAAGAAGTCGTCGAAATATAAGAAGACGAAAGTTTGGAAAATTATGCTTAAAAAACTATTAATGATAATAACGTATAATAACAAAAAATAATAACAATAAAAATTAATAATATATAATAATAATAATAAAAATTAGTAATACTAGTAATAACAGTAATAGTAATTAGTAAAGTAATAATAGTAATATAATGGTAATATAATAACAGTAATTAGTAAAAAAAATAGTAATAATAATAAAAAGAAAAAATTCACGGATTCATTTTCAATCCAAGAATAGTTGAATATTCTCAGCCCACTCTGTGCTTTATATTCTTTTTCATCGCACGAAAAAAAAAAAAAAAAAAAAAAAAAATCAGAATATTTCCTCAGGATATTTCCAAGTATTGCCAAAGTGGCAGCTTTGTTTCTAAAAAAATGAAGAGTATATCTATACTACCGTTTCAAAAGGAATCGAGTACACGTGATACAAAGCAACTATCAACGAAATTGATCGCCGCTATCCTTCCGGAAATGGTAAAAAGCTCAACTATCTCGAGTCGTTGATCGACTGCGATTCCCTTTTGCATCTAGCCTAGTCTAAGAAGACTGTTGAAGTTTCAGCGGTGAAACAGGGCACGTTGTATGTAATTATGCGTTTACCTGAGAGCATGTGTGCTGAGTCGGGTGTTGCGTGTACGCGGCGTTCGCCGCTGCGCATACCCCTGTTCCCGGAACCTTCAACTGTTCCTTGTAATCCGGCTGATACGGCAGCAACATGCGAATCTTGCCCCAACGATTGAAGAACAGCGCTATCGCGCCTGCCCAGAAGATCAACACCAACACGACGATGCCCACTTCAACGCCACGCACCTGCAATTACAATCGTTTCCTTCGATCATCATTTTGCAACCACTTGTTGGAGGAAGTGCTTCGATAAGGAGGAGAACAACTTCGTGTTTTACATTGAAATTCAAATTCTCAAACGGGAAATTGAAGTGGATTCATACGAAGTGGAATGGAAGAATGGAACGTAGGGATATTTTCTGTATTGACACTTTTGTCGAGAATGTTGCATTTGCAGTGGAAAATACCGAGCAAAATGACAATTGCAAAATTTCAAAACGCACATCTTGGGAAATATAGAGAAAATAAATTAATGTAGCCAACAAAGATATGTCATTTCGGGAACAATAAATGAAAGGGATGTTTTCGTTTCGAAAGCCGGAAAGTTGAATCTTAGAGAAAAGTTAGCGATAGTTTGGTAAGGTTTGAGTGGAAAAAAGGTACAAAAATTCTGTGAAAAAGCACAGTTGCAAAATTTAAAAAGAAACCTTAGCAAAAAATACCGAGCCAAATTGATGCAGTTTGGTAAAATTTGAAGAGAAAAATTCACAAACATTATTTTCTGAGAAGTGATAATTGCAAAATTTAAAAAGGCACATCTTGAGAAATATAGAGAAAATTAATTAATGTAGGCAACAACGATATATCGTTGGATTAAAGATTAATATTGAATAAATTATTCAAGTGTTGAATAATTAAAATTAATACTAATATTGAAAGGGTTTCGGAGGATTAATATTGAAATATTTGAAAATATCTCTTTCTAAAAATAGAAAGCAGACGCGTCACAGGCTTCAAAGTTCAAAAAGTGAGATCCAGATTGTTTGAGAAAGTATGTGCGTAAACTTACTTGTATGTAAGGCTGTGGTTGTTGAGAAGAAGGTGGAGGGGGTGGAAGAGGACCGCCTGTAACCGCTGCATCCTGTTGAGGGGATGTTCGTGGTGGTTCTGAAACATTTAAACGTACATTCTTTCCTGTATATGTATATACAATAATTTCATATTATTCATCCATTGATGTACTTTCAATATACAATATATAATATATACTTCATACGCATACATTCAATAATTTCATATTAATATCTATCATATGAAAGATGTATTTTAGATATATATATATATATATATATATATATAATACATTTTTCAAGGGATGAATAATATGAAATTATTGAATATATTTTATTTTCAAATATATCTAACAACAATTTACAATATTTATTTTATATATTTGAATGTTAAATATATTTGATATGTTTGAAATTCTTTGAAATTAACTTTTGACTTCATTAATTTCAAAGTTATTCAATAATTATAATTACAATTATAATTATATATATATGTAAAGTACATCTTTCAATGGATATTGATATATGAAATTATTGAATGTACGAAAAAAGTACTTCATTACGACTGAGTGAAAGGTGACTTTATTAATTTCAAATTATTCAGCAATTTCGCATTATTCATCCATTGAAAGATGAACAGACAGAGACGTAATAATGGAGATTCGCAATTGATGTATGCATGATTTTTTTTCGTGAATGTGTTTGAAAACACAAGCGGAGAATGTTAACACTTTACCGACCGTGTATTAGCCGATTAATAGATTACCGGTCGGTAAAGCGTTAAAATATGTTAGCCGATTAATAGGCTACTTGTCGGTAAAGTGTTAAAATATATTAGCCGATTAATAGGCTACCGGTCGGTAAAGTGTTAAAATATGTTAGGCAGCTGATTAATAGGCTACCGGTCGGTAAAGTGTTAAAATATGTTAGTTAGCCGATTAATAGGCTACCGGTCGGTAAAGTGTTAAGTTGTGGGGTAATTTTACCAAGTGTACGGAAGACGATTGGTCGACTTCGAAATTTTTTGCCAGCTCTCACGGCAGTGACGACCAGCTGATACTGCGTGTCAGCCCTGAGGCCGCTCAACGTGACTGCTTCGCTGTTTCCTGCGACCACCGCCACCACCCTGTAACTAACCATAACTCTGTAACACCACCTTGCCACTTTCCATCATTCCGTTTGCATTCACATTCCGTCGACATATATACCGATATATTCTATGTACCACGTCGAGTCTCGTTCTACGACTGGTGTTGAAAAAAAAATCGGAGAACAATGCAAGTCCAATGTTCACTTCGTCGATTAACACTACGATTATAATGCAAAGAATTGCGAGCAAATACCGATTGAATTCTGATAAAATAATTGGGCTGACTGTAATCTGGGTATTTCTAAAAAAAATTCGTGTGTTAATCTGCGATGATTGTTTTTTCATTAAAATATTTCGTCGAGAAAGTGCCATTGGCCTGCCTGTATAGTCTTCTTGCGATCATTTTCGTGAGAAATCGAAATCTCGTTACGTCTGCTACGTGCGCAACACAATTTTTAACAATTTGAATTTTACAATGACAACGCAAGCGATGTATTTGAATATAAAATATATAAAGTAACTTTCAACTCGTGAGACCTGCAGGTTTGGTTTTCTATATAAATACAACGAAATATATACTCTGTTAGTGTTGTTCTTATTCCCTCTCACCCGAAAAAAAAAAAATTGGTAAAGAAACGACCGCTTTTTAATTTTTAATTGATACAAACGAAGTAGCTGACGAATTATAATTACAAAATAATTCGTTCGTTGCATCGTTATTATTGTAACTCGTAATTCAGTTCTTTCTTTCCATTTAATTAAATTTTACAATGACGAAACGCGATGTAATCGCGAATCGGAATTAGCGTACGAAAGGTGAGGAAACGTGAAAAAAAAAAAATGAAACTCAGATGAAAGGGGTGGCGTATTGTATTTAATAAGAGTTCTTTTTAATTGTTCGATATATATCTATCAGTGGAATAATATCGAACTATGCAAGAGAGTTTGGCGATATCGATTCACATCTCGGGACGTTCTAAGCACTTCTCGCGTATTGCACTTGAATGACATTCATCTGATTCAAGTATGCTGTAATTCAATTACACGTCGCGTGCCACAGTAATTGGCAATTATGTTAATGAAAAAGTTTGAATCGCGTAGTTCAATTGCAACGTAATTCACTTACTACGTTATCGAAGTGTAACTGCGTAATTATTTACGCAATTGGATCGCGGTGTAATTTAATTAGCACAGCTAAGAGCGAACTATTTCCAACAGTTGCAAAAAATTTCGCAATAAATTTTTCTAAAATTTCGCTCAATTAAGCGCAGTTCAATTTTTATATTTCCTACGTTATTATTGTTATTGTCGTGCAATTCATTATTGAAAATTACGTTACACGCAGCGAATTATTTCAAAATTCAGTCGAAAAATTGAGTACGCTAGTCGATCGACGTTTCTTTTTTTCTTTTTTTTTTCAATCCACTGTGTACTGCACGGAAACGAAAAATAAAATCTTTATGACTGTTTTTTTCTTTTTGAAACTCCGCTGCAGAACACGCTCGGGCAGAAATAACCTTTCGAAAATTGCACTCTTGTTCTCTCTCTCTCTCTCTCTGTTCACTTTGATAAGTCGCCCTGACTGATATATTGTATACATGGAATATATATATATATATATATGCACGTGGTTTCATAGAAGGAATCCACTTGACTATATATTTCTCATGACAATTTCCCGCCGCCGACGCATTCACTCGATGTACATTGAAACGTTCCCGCTATTACGGAACGATCGATATTTGCGATATAGTGTTTCAGTTTAAAATATTTTTCAAGGCGGCATCGTACGTATCGAGAAACGCGCGAACTGGAAAATCGATCTTTCAGCTGTCTGTCTTCGGAAGTAAGGACTTCCTTTCAACGAGAAGACTCTCATCGTCGCTTCTTTCATTTTCTCTGGAACGATTGTTTTTATCCGTGGAGCGTGGAGAAATATTTCAAGAAACGTGAATCATCATATATCAGACCTAAGGGCGGAAATTTATTCATCACGGATGATAATTTGTGAGCAAATTCTTTTGAAATAATTTTCCTCGGTTATTTGCTAAATAATGGATTTCAATCAATGCTTTATATAGCTCTTTTGGTCGATTAAAGAAGTTCGAATACTAAATAATAAATTGAGAAGTGAGAACTGATTATTTGAAGAAATATTTCAAGAAACGTGAATCATCATATATCAGACCTAAGGGCGGAAATTTATTCATCACGGATGATAATTTGTGAGCAAATTTTTTTGAAATAATTTTCCTCGGTTATTTGCTAAATAATGGATTTCAATCAATGCTTTATGTAGCTCTTTTGGTCGATTAAAGAAGTTCGAATACTAAATAATAAATTGAGAAGTGAGAACTGATTATTTGAAGAAATATTTCAAGAAACGTGAATCATCATATATCAGACCTAAGGGCGAAAATTTATTCATCTCGAATGATAATTTGTGAGTAAATTTTTTTGAAATAATTTTCCTCGGTTATTTGCTAAATAATGGATTTCAATCAATGCTTTATATAGCTCTTTTGGTCGATTAAAGAAGTTCGAATACTAAATAATAAATTGAGAAGTAAGCACTGATTATTTGGGGAAATAATGTTCGTCTGAAATAATTGAAAAAAATTATATTTCATTCAAAATCTTGATGGTCTGACACATGCTCCGTGTAAATACGAGGCAGAAGATTCTCTCTTACGAGTTTATTGAAACAGGCAAAAGTACTGCAAACTCTCAGTGAAGTTCAGCTAAACGATAGCGTTTCTTTCATTTTTTCCAAAGAAACTGGCGCACGCCGAATTCCTGCATTTTTTTCATTTCTCCGCGCACCTTCCAAAAATATTCCCTCAACCTATAACTAACTATAATCTCGTTGAAAAATGCATTTCGTGCAAACTCTCGTGTCGCGCTCTAAAAGTTGTAGAAATTAACCAGGTGAAAACGCAAGTTTTCTAAAAACTAATCGTGCCTATTTGAAACTAAATTAATTGACAGAATAAAGTTAGCGATAAAATGTTCATTCGCTGTGTGTAATTAATTAATTACTGGAAGTATTAGTTCTTTTTTTTTTCTTTACGTTAACAGGGTTCTTTTCAAACGACTATATACAACGATGCTGCTACCACGGAACAACGAAAAGAAAAAAAAAATGGTTATGGTTATATATTAATAAAATTTGGCTAAAATTACGGTTATGTATTATAACAATATATTATTATTATATAATATAAATAATATATTATAATAATATGTTATGGTTATATAAAATTATGGTTATATATTAATAAAAAAAATGGTTATATATTAATATATAATGCTCGCAATTCTCAAGGAATGCCTTAAGAAAGCTATATACCTGTCAGTGTATTTCCTACGCCGCAGTAGAAGCAAAAGCATCAATTAATATCGAGTCCTCTTTGAAAAAGTCAACATTAACAGACTGATACCAATTGATAAATGAATCCGTTGGATCCGTTTCATAGGCGTAAATAACGTTATTCAACCATTTCAACAACGTTTGTGTCGAGCATACTCGCCGAGAAAAGATGACAGAAACGTATCACTCGTCGTGTGGTAAAGATAATTTGCATTTGCCATTGAAATGTTAGATAAAACGAAGAAAAAACGTATTCGTTTTAAATTTCGACACATTATATAGAATATTTTAGAACGAAAGAAGGAAATTGCGTTCAGTATTAATAATTAAATATATATATATATATAATTAATAATAGTAAATAATATATATAATTAATAATAGTAAATAATAATAATAATTGTATATAATTAATAATTAAATATAATATAATAATTAAAAAAACGAAACTTGCAATTGCATATATAATTTATATAGGACGATAATACAATTTTACAATGGAATACGATCGTTTCGTTACGATTTATCTCGATCTTCACGGCAAATGCACTTACTCTGCTCACTGTCGAGTATACTCGACAGTGTATACGCAGCTTGAAAGCACGAATTAACCGCACGTTACCGAAAATAAAAACGAAATGAAAACGCTTAATCGTGTGTATTGCATTAATTAGTTCAACGATACAATACACCACAAACTGAACGAAGATTTCAAAACTATCTCTCTCTTATTTCTTTTTTTTCTTTTTTTTTGTTTTGTTTTATACCAAAGCTATAGTGAAGACAGCCGGAAAATAAACGGAACGAGAGCGAGGAACTTTTCGTTCGAGTTGCAAATTTACATTTTTTTTTTCGTAAATTTCACTGATCTGGAAAATCCCCCTTGTTTGGAAATTGCCAGCTGCCAAGATCGCATGCGAGAGAAGAACAAAAAAGAAAACGGAGGAAAGAAAAAAGAAAAAAGGAAAAAGGAAAACGCGCGCGGCACACATCGAGATCTTCAGAACGCACCTTGCATCAGTTGGCTTGTACGTGACGTCGTATTTTTCAACTTGCTCGACTTGGCTGGTGCTCCAAGAAACGCGGACAGACGTCGGATTCAGGAACATCACCGTTATATTTTCCGGGACACCGGGAATACCTGTCACCGAGCCTGGAACAGCGAACGCTTTGTGAATACGTATTATTGGGCAAATGTGAAAAAAAAAAAAAGAAAAGAGATGAGAAATAAAAATCCATATCATAGCCATTGCTACGATATTCTGATATTCAGTGGACTAGTGGCATGTTTATGCGTGTTTTTTTTTTTTTTTTTTTGGAAAAAATTCAAGAGTGCTAAAAGATAAAAATTGTATAATGTATCAACAGTCGAGAAGTATCAGAACGACCACTTTATAATTTTTAGAAATTTTAATATAATCATTGTAATATAATCTTTAATATAACTGGTATTTGTATAATTTATATATATATGTGATATATCATATAATTTTATATATACCATATCATATCAAATCATATCATATCATATAATTTTATATATATAATGTCATATATAAATGTTACAATATTAATATTAAAAAAAAAAAAATTTCAGCGAACGCTTTGTGAATACGTATTATTGGGCAAATGTGAAAAAAAAAAAAAAGAAAAGAGATGAGAAATAAAAATCCATATCATAGCCATTGCTACGATATTCTGATATTCAGTGGACTAGTGGCATGTTTATGCGTGTTTTTTTTTTTTTTTTTTTTGGAAAAAATTCAAGAGTGCTAAAAGATAAAAATTGTATAATGTATCAACAGTCGAGAACTATCAGAACGACCACTTTATAATTTTTAGAAATTTTAATATAATCATTGTAATATAATCTTTAATATAACTGTATTGTATTTTATAATTTATATAAATAATGTGATATATCATATAATTTTAATATCATATCATATCATATAATTTTATATATATAATGTCATATATAAATGTTACAATATTAATATTAAAAAAAAAAAAAAAAAATTTCAGCGAACGCTTTGTGAATACGTATTATTGGGCAAATGTAAAAAAAAAAAGATAAAAAATAAAAATCCATATCATAGCCATTGCTATGATATTCTGATATTCAGTGCGTGTTTACGCTTTTTTTTTTTTTTTTTTTTTTTTTTTTTTTTTTTTTTTTTTTTTTTTTTGGAAGAATTCAAGAGTATTAAAAGATAAAAATTGTATAATGTATGCTTTTGTATCAACGGTGGAGAACTATCAAAACGACCAGTTTTAACCACTGTTGATATATTATACAATTTTTATCTTTTAGCACTCTTGAATTTTTTAGTTTATAATTTTTAGAAATTTTAATATAATCACTGTAATATAATCTTCAATATAACTTTAATATATTTGAATATTGAAATTGAATTTGAATATAATCTTTAATATAATTGTAATTGTAAATGTATCCAATTGTAAATGTATTCTAAATTGAATACAATCATTAATATAATTGTAATACATTTCAATTTACAAATTTACACTGTATTCGCAGTGTATTTTTAATTTTTAATTTTTAGAAACTTCTACGCAAAATGGCGTATTTTCAGCGATTTAAATTTGTTGCAAAATATATAAATAGAAGCTTGTACATTTGTATATCTTTTTTTTTCTTTTTTTACTTTGACATCTCTGATGAAAATGTTATTCGTCATACGTAAATGTTACAATATTGATAGTATTTCAAAATGGAAATTTCAGCGAACGCAGGTAATGGTCCGAATATTTCACAAGAATATTACACTCTTCATATTTCGTATCGAATCAAAATAAACATAAATCTAATTACAAAGTTGAAATTTAATCGAAACGGTCGAAATTAATATTGAAAATGAAATAAAACTTTTGGTGTCACCCTGTTCGATGAAAACTCGATGTAAGTGCGATTACCGGGTGGCTGTTTGAGTACACCAAGTTCTCCGATCATTTCCTCAGATCGGTGAAATCGGTCGCGCTGATACAGTTCGATCTTCTGGCGTCGCTTTCCCGCTTTTCCGTATTTTTTATATAGAATTCGTCGAAAGCAAATTTGCAAAGTTTACACAGATGCTCCGGTAATATTAGAAAACCGTACATACGTACACTGTAACGAACGATGTAACGAAATCACGAACGGGCAAATAATCGACGATGCTTATCGTCGTTTTTTTATAGAAAAGAGACACAAGAACGTTGAAAGTGACAAACGACAGAGAATCCTTTCTCTCTCTCTCTCTCTCTCTTTTAACATTCAAAGAATTGAAAATAGTCGCAGAAATTTTTAAAAAATATCTACATCTACAACCATCGTTTCATTTTCTAAAGTACCGAAGAAAACAGCAGAAAATTGTGAAAGGAAAACTAATTTCCATTCGTTCGTCCAGTATCATACTCTAATATAATATTTCTCGTATACTCTGATATAATACTCTCGAAATGAAACAGAAAATCGAAAAGATATACGAATCCTGAGAATAGCGAGATACATCCCCCTATTTCTCAATCAAACGACAACTGCTCTAAATAGGGGGAGGGGGAAGTGATCTTTGACATACTAACTCTATCATCGAATCATATTTTCGTGAAATCTTCGTCAAAGCGGGAATGTTGCATATCACGTCGGGAATACACAATGCAGCCAGAAAGCGTAGAAAGCAAACTCGTAGTTTATATATCTCAACTTTATTTCAATCAAAGCTCAACTAAATCGCATAAAACGAGTTTACGAGTGTTGCGAAGCCGTTTTTGAAATACAGGTCGAAGCTGTTTCGATCAATATCTGTGTGCTTGATTGCTATGTAACGCACGCGATAAAAACGGGAAAGAGATGTAAAAAGGAAAAAAAAGAAATGAAAAAAGAAAATAAAAAAAAAAAAAAAAAACGATGACTACTCTGCGGAGTAGAAGGACAGATACGTTCTTTGTAGTGAAAATAGCTAGTGCAAAATGTTTTTCATTCGTCAATAGTATCTACAGGGTGTTTATAGTTCGTGAGAACGAGCAAAAAAAAAAAAAAGTCTCGATAAACACCACGAGTTCAAAATCGATTAATTTCGAAGTTGTGAGAGATTTTCTCACTGATTTTAAGCGATATAAAAATATGCTTTCGCAGCATGTATTTATGGATGAATTGTCGCGCACGTTGTGTTAATATTGAGTTTACGTTTCTTTTCACTGATTCTAGATACTGACAAAGTGGGAATGACTATGCCGTTACTATAGGTTTAAAATAGAAAAAACATCTGTTAACTTCGAAGCTAATGATTTTAACGTAAAGACGTTTAACGTACAGACATTTTAAGAACATACAGACATTTTTATTTGAACACCCTGTATATACAGAGATGGACAAAACCATTCGCACACTCTTGAATTCTATTCTTCTAATCTTGAGTTTCTTTTCTTCCAAAGATGTTTCTACACCATGCAGTATGTAGAAAAGCTAATATATATATATATATATATATAATATTTTTGTCAAATATTGTAAAAATTGCAGAAAAATTTTTTTCATGGTTAGACCTACCACTATCTTGAAGATTGAATTTCTCCCTTAAATCTTTAGGTTTTGTTGAACCTTAAACAATACAAACTCGAGAAATCCTATCACTTTGCCATTTTAATTTTAATGTTCGAAGTTCAATTAAATGGCAAAAAAGACAGCAAGTACAGTAACTTGTACAATAAATTTTAGATCTTCAAACTTCAAAATCACTAAAAACAAAAACAAAAAATGTTTAATGTTTTCAGAGACATTCGAATTTTTGCAATTTTCGAGAACAAAAATACCCTTTCATTTCCACTATGCTATACAAAACGAATCGATCTGTCAAAATGGTGATTTCACGTTTTCAAAACGAGGCCCAGCTGGATGGTCTTCGTACGATTCTTTTTTTCTTTGCAAAGATAATTTCACTTTCTATTAATTTTTAAATTAAAAGAAACAAAAAGAATGGAATAAGGGAGCGCGAAAAGAGGAAAATTCTCGTGGAGCTCACCTACAAAACCTGCTCCTTGTAGGAATAGTATAGTGGCCCAAAAGACCATGCCGCCAAAATGGCGGGCCAGGTATGGACCGCGTATTCTTCCACACACGTGTTTTCCGCTTCCGTTTCTTCTCAGGCACGTACGATTTCGTTGCTTGTGTGTAACTGCCGGATAGTCTGCACATGCACCTCTCTGAAAGTTGGGGCTCATCTAACCTCCTCTACCGTGCTGCATTCTTTTTCTTTCATTCCACCATAGCCGCCCTGTGAACAACATATTGCGCGATCGAACGATATTGATTTTGTATCACGTAGTCTCCTGTAACGTTACAGGAATTGTCTGGAAATATAGAAGTAACATATATACCGTTATTGCAGGATGACCCTGAAGGACTTCCAGTCGGAACGTTGTACTTGCATGTTTCTATCCTGAAACCGGCGTACGAGCGAATCCATCCCAATCATGATCTGCAACACAATTTACACGAATTAACATCGCACCTTTTGACCATTGTCAATTCACAGCGAGAGAATACTTTTTTTTAAGCGAGAGAAGAGCGATTGAATTCAATAATTTAAAAGCGAGATCGAAGCCAATTCAAAGATCAAAATCTTTAAATTCAATTTGTGTCATCGAACACGCCGAGTATCTCCATTGTATCTCGGATACTCAGAGCTTTCGAGAAAAGAGCTAGCGAGAGAAAAGAGAGATGTTTCAGCGAAGTTGAAAGGCAATTTAAAGACAAATTCAACTGGTTCGTCACTCTTACAGTCATCAAACACATACGTCGAGTACATCTTCAACATATTTCAGATAAGAGCTTTTGGAAAGAGCATCTTCAACATATTCATAAGAGCTTTTGAAAAAGAGCTAGCGAGAAAAAGAGAGATGTTTCAGCGAAGTTGAAAGACAATTTAAAGACATAAATTCAACTCGTTCGTCACTCTTACAGTCATCAAACACATACGTCGAGTACATCTTCAACATATTTCAGATAAGAGCTTTTGAGAAAAGAGCTAGCGAGAGAAAAGAGAGATGATTCAGCGAAGTTGAAAGACAATTTAAAGACATAAATTCAACTGGTTCGTCACTCTTACAGTCATCAAACACATACGTCGAGTACATCTTCAACATATTTCAGATAAGAGCTTTTGAGAAAAGAGCTAGCGAGAGAAAAGAGAGATGTTTCAGCGAAGTTGAAAGACAATTTAAAGACATAAATTCAACTCGTTCGTCACTCTTACAGTCATCAAACACATACGTCGAGTACATCTTCAACATATTTCAGATAAGAGCTTTTGAGAAAAGAGCTAGCGAGAGAAAAGAGAGATGTTTCAGCGAAGTTGAAAGACAATTTAAAGACATAAATTCAACTCGTTCGTCACTCTTACAGTCATCAAACACATACGTCGAGTACATCTTCAACATATTTCAGATAAGAGCTTTTGAGAAAAGAGCTAGCGAGAGAAAAGAGAGATGTTTCAGCGAAGTTGAAAGACAACTCAAAGACCACAGTGAGGATATAAAATTTATAAATTCAACTTGCTCGTCACTCTTACAGTCATCAAACTCATACGTCGAGTACATCTTCAACATATTTCAGATAAGAGCTTTTGAGAAAAGAGAGATGATTCAGCGAAGTTGAAAGGCAATTTAAAGACATAAATTCAACTCGTTCGTCACTCTTACAGTCATCAAACACATACGTCGAGTACATTTTCAACATATTTCAGATAAGAGCTTTTGAGAAAAGAGCTAGCGAGAGAAAAGAGAGATGTTTCAGCGAAGTTGAAAGGCAATTTAAAGACATAAATTCAACTCGTTCGTCACTCTTACAGTCATCAAACACATACGTCGAGTATATCACGAATATATCTCAGGTATTCAGAGCTAACCAGAGAAAAACGATTTTATTTTTGCATGAATTACGCCGCGATAACGAAACAGCCGGTTATTTCCGAAAATGAGACGGGTATTAGGGCGATCAAGATAACAATCGGTTTGCTCAGAAACCGCGTATTAATGGCAATTGGCGCGTGAACACGATACAGATCGTTGATAAAGAGGGGCGGTACTGGTAGGTGCTGACCTTTCCGGGTTGCGTGGTACTTGCACTAACGAAGGGAAGAACGTACGTGTGTGTACCGATCCGTGCCAGCGAAAATACTGAACGCGATGGCCCCGTCGGGCATTTATGCTAGGTCCGCCGCAAGCCTTCGAGCAACAAATGAAGCTTGTGGTTTATATTGGCACGGTTTACACGCTGGCTCCAGAAACATCGTGCTTCGAAAGTTTCGCACAATATACACCGCCGCAAGAATCATAAATTATGTACAATAAACACAATATCAACAATGTAAGTTACACAATATAATGTTATATTAAATTATACACAAACGTGTAATTACGTATGAATTATGTATAAATTTTTGCATTTGTAATTTGTGATCTCAATCTTAGAATCTTGGGACAAGTACTAGGGACAAGTACTAGGGAACAAGTTTGTATGATAAAAATATGAATCATGAATTATATACAACAAATATTTACAACATAAAGGTATAAATGTGTAATTATATATAAATATAAATAATACACAATAGAATAATAATTACACAATATAAAGATACAAACGTGTAATTATGTATAAATTATGTGTAAATTTTTGTATTTGTAATTTGTGATCTCAACCTTAGAAATCTTAGGACAAGTACTAGGGAACAAGTTTGTATGATAAAAATATGAATCATGAATTATATACAACAAATATGTACAACATAAAGGTATAAATGTGTAATTATATATAAATATAAATAATACACAATAGAATAATAATTACACAATATAAAGATACAAACGTGTAATTATGTATAAATTATGTGTAAATTTTTGTATTTGTAATTTGTGATCTCAACCTTAGAAATCTTAGGACAAGTACTAGGGAACAAGTTTGTATGATAAAAATATGAATCATGAATTATATACAACAAATATGTACAACATAAAGGTATAAATGTGTAATTATATATAAATATAAATAATACACAATAGAATAATAATTACACAATATAAAGATACAAACGTGTAATTATGTATAAATTATGTGTAAATTTTTGTATTTGTAATTTGTGATCTCAACCTTAGAAATCTTAGGACAAGTACTAGGGAACAAGTTTGTATGATAAAAATATGAATCATGAATTATATACAACAAATATGTACAACATAAAGGTATAAATGTGTAATCATATATAAATATAAATAATACATAACATAAAGGTACAAATGTGTAATTATATATAAATTGTTATATCTGTAATGTGATCTCAATCTTAGAAATTTTAGGACAAGTATCAGGACAAGTAACAAATGTAATATTTCTAATATAAATTACACAATATAAAGATATAATTATATATAAATTGTGTATGTACGTAACTTGTTCCAGTACTTTGTCCTAAGATTTCTGAGATTGAGGTTATGTTACATTAATTACAACACATACAGTATATACAATATAATTAATATAACATGAGCTCAACCTCAGAAATCTTGGAACAAATACTAAGACAAGTCTGTATGATAACAATAATAATAAAATATGAATCATAAATTACATACAAATATATAATTGTATATAAATTGTTGTACTTCCAATAAATACATACGATATAATATACAATAAAGACTCTGTTAACATAGTAATATATTGTACTATTATATTACAATACACGCATACACACAATTAAAAAAATTAAATTAAATACAGTATAATTACATACTGTATGTACAATAAATATAAAACTTTGCATTATAAAGTTGGTATATATTAATATATTGTATTATATTGTACTATATGTAATATGTATACAAGATAAGTATTGAAAAGAAAAGTGTCCCAAGATTTTTGAGCGGGAGTGTACACACATACATATGCAGTACTACAGATTGTGTTGTGTGTCCGCAACTTAGCGTGCTTACCATTCTCGTTATCAAGTTTCCAAAACATTTGATCTATCCGATTATTACCGCTTTATTATTACTATGGCTTATTGTTCGTTCCGGCATTGTTGGCCGCGTATATATCGTCAGTTTAATGCCAATAAAACGTGTGTTTCGTGGCTGAAGTATATCTTGTTTGACTTTCTGTTCTGTTTAGAACTCGTTTCCACGATCCTTTTGAAAAGAACTTTTGCAAACATTCCTACGATGAAAAGTATTTTCCCGCCCGGAAACAGAGACCGCGTATTATAAATCGCGCAACACAATTCCCTTAACACATATCCGTCCGGCATTATTTTCACCGCCATTGACCGAATTCCGGCATTTTTTGACACTATTTGTAGAAACGATACGCTCTATGTAAAAACAACCTAATTTTTAAAGTCATATATTTTTCAGTGAAATTCTGCAAAACGAAATAAAATGAATTTGTATTTATATATACATCTTTATTTTTGATTTTTTTCTTTCTGAAGTTAAATAAAAATTAAATCCGCAAAAAAGTTCAAACGAATTACTGAAAACATACTCATTATTTCATTAGACTAAGTAAATTATTTTCGAAACTTTAATTTTATCAATAATTAATAGTTCTTCACTTCTTCGGGTGAATTTGGCATAATTTTTACGACAGGCACACACCTTCAAAAGGTTCGAAAACGGGTTCTATGTCAGTATCAGACCACGAGTCATCTTCAGAATCACTATCATTTTCAGAGTCACTATATTGTAAAGGATTTAGACGTGGGCGTTTTCTTGTCACTATCATCGCCATCAAAATTAGATTTTAAAAGATCTTCAATGTCATCACTAGACTCACAATCAGATAAATTGTCTGCACATATTTCTTTTTCGTTCTCCATTTTAGATTTACTTTATTATCTGATTTTGAGAAAAATAGGTTAAGAAAATTTAACAGTAATATCCCTGAAATTTCTTAAATATCCGAACGCACAAGTGCTTAAACTTTGAATAAACTTCTTCTACACGCAGTACCGACTAATACGTTTTTAAATCAATTTTTTTTTTTTTTTGCGTTTGCACCCTTATACGACGCAACTAAAGCTGAAATCAGTTTTTTCGTAGAATTATCTCTCTGTTTGGTAAAAATTACGTTTTTAATTTATTCGGATTTAATAAAACAACAGTCAATTATCTACTGCAATATACAAATGACGAATTTTCGTCATGCGGACGGATACGTGTTAACACTTTACCGACCGTGTATTAGCGGTGAATAGTTAGTCGATTAATAGGCTACCGGTCGATAAAGTGTTAAAATATATTAGCCGATTAATAGGCTACTTGTCGGTAAAGTGTTAAAATATTTTAGCCGATTAATAGACTACCGGTCGGTAAAGTGTTAAAATATGTTAGCCGATTAATAGGCTACCGGTCGGTAAAGTGTTAACCTCTTGATCGCCACAGTCTTTTTAAAGACCGCGCGTTAGATCGCCGCGTATTTTCAAGGCCGCGCATCAGCTAGCCGCGTACATTCAATTTTTAAAAAAATGTACTTTTACCAATAAATAAATAATTGAAATATTCTTCACTTACATAATTAGCGAGCCACGATCAATTAGGATATAATTTGCACAAAAAGGAAAGACACTTGACTTTCACTAGGATATACACAATAGATCAAATACTAAATATTAAAAAGATTAAAAAAGTTATACGCACGTTTGTTAAATTTGAAATGTTATAATATTATAGTCTAAAGAAATACAAATATATATATACTATACACAATGAAACTAATATTTATCTTGGGTTGGTGGAATGCTTTGAAGCAAGTAGTTGGGCAGAAACCTGGAATTTTACAGTTTTCGCACGCGAATTTTGTTTCTTGCCTTTGTTTTCGTAGCAGCTTTCGAATATATCCAAAATCAAGGAAGGATATATATATTTTTCGATTTTTTTAGTGTTAGAAAATGATTCCAGATGACCGTTCGAAGAAATCGAAGTTAATTTCGCTTTTATTTAGGGTACAGTGCGCGCACGGCGATCAATTGGTTAAACACGACGGTTTTCAAATATCTCGAAATAATAATCACAGCGTATAGGAAAAGTATTTCGAGAAATATTTCGGAATTTTAACGCGTTCGTGCGCAATAATTAACACGATATTCCATTTAATCACGCTTGTAAAACCGCTCATGAATTTGCATGCGTACGTATGCGACAGTGTATTTGTTGTATCGCAGATTTGTATGTATTTCATTCGAGTTAGCTGACAAAGTAATTGAATTTGCCGGGGCAATGAAAACGGACAGGAAAATGTAATGGAAACGCTTGAAATTTCAGTTTTCGAACCGTGATCGTACATCGATCGTAAATCGCTGCGTGTCAACGTGAAAATGCTTTCAAAGAATCCGCGTGTAAACGAAACAAGTAATGGACGAAATAAATATAGCGCTCCCGCTAATACGTCGAGGGAAATTTTCTTTTTTTTTTTTGGCGAAAAACTGTCTCGATCGGAAAACGAAACTAGACGGAAATAGACACGTTCGATTCGAGGTGAACTCGACCACGTCAATGAACCTTGCGAGCTGAGTCATCTGTGAAATTTAGCATGGCCGTATGGCAACCATCGTAAAAATATCATTGTTGAAATAACCTTTGTCAGACAGAGCGAGAGAAAATAGCTGCAGAAATTATTTAATTTTTAGTTTACCAGACATTTTGATGAATCTTGTACAATTCTCAAGAACACGAACTCGGGCTCGAAGAGAAAAAACAAAAAAGTTCAACTACTAACTTGTTAAACCAAATCTACCCACTTGCAAAGTTCTGTAACCTGTTTGGTGGGCTTATCGAGGAATTTTTTTTTTTTCGGAGTTGCTTTCGTTTCATACTTGGACAAGCTAGGAGAAGCAATAAAACCGCCCCGAACTCACAAATCGAGAAAACCCTGCCTTTGGATCGCACGAGGCACAAAATGTGCATCGAAAGAAAGAAAGAAAGATTTTGATTGGCAACTTTTATCGTACCTGTCGCACATTCTTCAGACACTGCCCTCTCGGGTTTGTCACCTATTTCGATCAAGTTGAGAGACTTTTTTAGTCTTAAAAAGAATAAGAAGAGATCTGGAGAAGTATTTGCAATGAAAAACTCGAGAAAAGGAATCTTATTGTGTCTTTGCTAAAAAAAAAAAAAGATGGGAACGAGAGAACGTGAGATATATTCCAAATTTTGTTACAGTGTTGCAATAAAATATCGTTGTTAAAATAATCTTTATCAGAGAGAGAAAAAGAGTGAGGGAGGGAGAAACGAAAACATTTAGCCGCAGAAGCGACATCTCATTTCCCCATTTTTAGCGGATTATTTTTAGTTTACCGTTTTGTCGTCGCGGCGAAAATACATAAGTCACGCAAATGAGAATTCTTCAATCTTGAACTGAAATCTTGGTCAATTATCGGTACGTGCGCAGGGTCGCATAGCTGGACGAACTTACGACGAAAACAGTTAAACGGATATACTCCGCATTGCGGGTTGCGGTAAATTCCGTTTCGCCTGTCCCCGTGAATATCATATTATGCAGGCACGTATGCTCTTTACGAGAACTGAGAAACATATTGACTACCGAGACATCTGATTTATTTGGATTGTCGATTTCGTCGGTATCAAACTGTGTGTCGATATACGCTTGCGATTCACGCGGGCGAAAAATATTCTTCGTCCGATATATCTGTATACATTGAAAATAAACATTATTCACGTATACGCTTGTACTAATACATATTTATAAATGTATGTTATATTTATAAATGTATTCGGTACTAATACATATTTATATGTACTAATATATATAATACATATATAATACATGTATAATACATTATATATATAATACATATTTATATGTACTAATACATATTTAAAAATGAAACACGAGCGGTGATATATATATATATATATATATATATAATTTTAATGGAAGTCCCGCTTTGCCTCTCGAAATAATATAAACTGGCTATACTTCTAAGCGTCTGTTTATACGTACGTAACGTATGCAGAAACGGATTTCGCGGGATCAATTTATATTTATCTTCGCTTTCGCTACTCGAGCTAAGTGATGAACAGTGATAGAACGATTTAGCGTTCAGTTGAAGTGCCGTTCCCCTGGCTGTTTATCTTACACCGTTATTACCTCTTGAAATATTACTGCGGATGTGCGGTTTCTTTCTTGGGCGCACATTCGCAGCAGCAATCTTCGTAAAATTCTAATTTTCTTTTCTTTTTTTTTTTTAATTAATTCGCATCGAGTTGGTCTTTCTCGCGATTCCCTTTTCCCTCTCCTCGTTACTCCTCGATTAGGTTTATCATTTTCCCTCAAGAGAGTTTGTTCTTTCTTTTTCATTTCCTTAGGTCAGCTAAATAATCGAACGACTCAAATCGATCTAACATTCGCAGGCTTTTATCTTCGATTTTACAATTTAGTTCAATTTTGATGGTAGCAGGCTAACGCAAGATACAAAACGAATAAAAACAGTAGTATGAAAATATTTGTTTCTTTTTTTTTTTCTTTTTTTAGGTGTTTTGTGCCATTATTATTTTCGATACTGAACGATGATTCTAACTTAATAAATATTTATTCATCTTTGTGAAATTCATATTTATCCGCTTTCTTTCTTGGGCGCACATCCGCAGCAGCAATCTTCGTAAAATTCTAATTTTCTTTTCTTTTTTTTTTTTTAATTAATTCGCATCGAGTTGGTCTTTCTCGCGATTCCCTTTTCCCTGTCCTCGTTACTCCTCGATTAGGTTTATCATTTTCCCTCAAGAAAGTAATATTTCAAGTAATATTTCAAATAATAACGGTGTAAGAAACCGTACTAATATCATCAACGCACAATGAATGATAATGACTAATTCGTGGCTTTTTCTTTGATCAACGATATATGTTTTTCTACACATCGTAAATCGGATCACGTCTCGTACGTTTATCTGTGCTTTATATGATGAAGCTTCTTCGATATTTCTCTCTGT
Organism: Tetragonula carbonaria; assembly: GCA_032399595.1. NCBI lineage: Eukaryota > Metazoa > Arthropoda > Insecta > Hymenoptera > Apidae > Tetragonula > Tetragonula carbonaria. Next base: position 12,296,163 of record JAUCRC010000009.1, read on the forward strand.
TTGCTTTTTCCTTCTATTTTCTCGAATTACACTTCCCCGATATCGATCGCAAATATCAAGCATAGAATATTTGCAAAAAGGGTTGTGATCATTTGCAGATCACCGGGTGAGCCGGAAAATCACTTCCTAAAAAGACGAAATAAATCCGCAAACTTTTCATTACATTTTTTCCCAGCATTTGAAAGAAACAATTTTTAAAACAATCTTTTAGTGGGGGAAACAGATCACGTTCGAAGTTGAATTTAATTTAGAATTAATGAAATTAGTTTTCCCTCATATCACGATGTTTTATATATATAAAAAAAACACCTATGTGAGAAGGAACTTTTGGCCCAGCCTACATATAAGGAATGCCTGTGAAAAAGAAACAGAAAAAAATTTTCGCAAGTTAAAAACAAAGAGAAGAATAACCACAAGCGGCAAACGAAAAAGTAGAATACGTGAATAACTGAAGATAAAAAAAAAAAGGAAAAAACGTTTACGCTACGTGGATTAACGTACTACGTCTTTTCCAGTAATGTTGGAAGCTCTCCAACTTCACTTTCAGCGGCAAGTTGTCCAACGCATTTGCGCGAAACGCAAAAAGCAACACATGTCGCCGGCCATTTCCGTTTTCCTATTTCTCGTGTCTCTTTTCTCTTCTTTTTTTTTTTTATAGCTCGTCTTTAAAGCCCGGCGTGAAAGCCTTTCTGACTTTCGTTTTCTTCGAAGAAACGTGGCCAACCGCGAGTAAATAGCCGCGGTCACGAAAACTCACAATCAGAGGAAGCAAGTATATGTATAGTGTGTATAGCAGCATGCTTTCGGTATGTGTAATTTTGACGGCAGTGCAACTGCAGCGCGTTGCTTCGAAAAATGTGATATACGAAGCGAATCAGAATTTTGTCGTTCGTTTTACCGACGAGATACTTCGTCGAACAATATAATACGTACTATTTTTATATTTATAATTTTTATATTTATAATTTATAATTACATTATAATTATATATATTATTTATAATTATATTATAAATTATAATTTATAATTATATTATGTTTATAATATATTTTTTTTTTAATGAGAATTAAAAAATGTATCTCGATTAATGATTTGAGTAGAATTCGTAAGACTCGTTTATTAATCCTTTCGACATCGTGGATGAGATACCTCGTCAAACGATATAATACTGTTCACAATATAATACTGCTATGACTGAAATAATTCGCGTTATTTTTTTTTAATGAGAATTCGATGTATCTGGATTAATGATTTGAGTAGAATTCGTAAGACTCGTTTATTAATCCTTTCGACATCGTGGATGAGATACCTCGTCAAACGATATAATACTGTTCACGATGTGCTACGAATGAAATAATTCTCATGTTATTATTTTTTTTCTTTTTTTTTAAATGAGAATTCGATGTATCTCGATTAATGATTTGAGTAGAATTCGTAAGACTCGTTTATTAATCCTTTCGACATCGTGGATGAGATACATCGTCAAACGATATAATACTGTTCACAATATAATACTGCTATGACTGAAATAATTCGCGTTATTTTTTTTTAATGAGAATTCGATGTATCTGGATTAATGATTTGAGTAGAATTCGTAAGACTCGTTTATTAATCCTTTCGACACCGTGGACGAGATACCTCGTTAAACGATATAATACTGTTCACGATGTGCTACGAATGAAATAATTCTCATGTTATTATTTTTTTTCTTTTTTTTTAAATGAGAATTCGATGTATCTCGATTAATGATTTGAGTAGAATTCGTAAGACTCGTTTATTAATCCTTTCGACATCGTGGACGAGATACTTCGTCAAACGACATAATACTGTTCACGATGTGCTACGAATGAAATAATTCTCATGTTATTATTTTTTTTCTTTTTTTTAAATGAGAATTCGATGTATCTCGATTAATGATTTGAGTAAAATTCACTGTAAAACATGACCTCGAGAACTATTTTCAAAACCAAAAAACTAAAGAAATTTTACAGCGGCGATATTGCATCTTTGCTGAAACGATGGAAAGAACTCGTACGAGGGTGATTACGTATTTTCACAGCACTTTCAAATTTTACGAGTTGAGTATTATACGAATTGAGTATTATAAAAAGCAAAAACGAATTCATGTGACGATATTAAACGCTAGAACTACCGACGACTGAAGCATAAAATTTCCATCAGAGACGTCAGAAATAGAGAAGTTTTTATGGCGACGATAAAACTTGCGCAAGCTTTTATTTAATACATTTTACGAAAAATCATTTGAATCCGTAAAAATGCACAAATTTGTTTCGTATCTAACAAATTTATCTAAATTTCTATAAAAAATCATAAACATAGTCATTCTGACCATTTTCCAGCTTTAAATCGATTACAAAATTTTAAACATAGTCGTTTCGACCATTTTGGCCATTTTCCAGCGTTAAATCGTATACGTATTTCACTTTGCTAAAGGAAGGTATTAACTTTCTAGTCTGAAGGAAATTTATTTCACTGTTATTCCGAGACTCGAGATCATTCCGTTCTTGCATAGTTTAATGCGCGAATTTCGATTCACCGTGTCACCAAGGTGATGGCACGTGCTACCACTTGTCCACGATACATCTACAGAACCTCGTTTCGTCATTGTGCCTGAAGATTAGTTTTCAAGTGGTACTCATTGAACGGATAGGTATTCTTGTTTCAACACTTCGCTCTATGCCTTGTGTAAATGCGCGCGCGCCACAAACAACGTGTTTGAAAATGACAACGGCAGCGAGCACGCATTGAAAATAATTCTGTTGCGCGAAATTATTATTTCGAAAAACACGAGAGCGGGGCATACGTTTCACTTCTGCAGCCTCGTTAAAGAACGAATTAAACTAGACACGTTTTCAAAATCAGCATATACTTTGCAAATTATTAATTTCACTCTTCGCGCTCGAGATTACAACAGCGAACACGTTTCGAAAATATTTTTCTTACTTTGTGACGAGTGGACACGAAATAAAATTATTTCATAACTTGAAGGTCGTTAAACGATTAATTAACTAAACTCATTCTCTACCACTTTTCAATGTATAAATTTTAAATTGTCAATTTTACTCTCTGTTGTACGAAATTACAACAGCGAACACGTTCGAAAATATTTTTCTTACTTTCGACGAGTGGAAATAAAATTATTTCATAACTTGAAGGTCGTTAAACGATTAATTAACTAAACTCATTCTCTATCACTGTATAAATTATGAATTGTCAATTTTACTCACTGTTGTACGAAATTACAACAGCAAACACGCTTCGAAAATATTTTTCTTACTTTGTGACGAGTGGACACGAAATAAAATTATTTCATAACTTGAAGGTCGTTAAACGATTAATTAACTAAACTCATTCTCTACCACTTTTCAATGTATAAATTTTAAATTGTCAATTTTACTCTCTGTTGTACGAAATTACAACAGCGAACACGTTTCGAAAATATTTTTCTTACTTTCGACGAGTGGAAATAAGATTATTTTATAACTTGAAGATCGTTAAACGATTAATTAACTAAATTCATTCTCTACCACTTTTCAATGTATAAATTTTAAATTGTCAATTTTACTCTCTGTTGTACGAAATTACAACAGCAAACACGTCGTTTCGAGAATATCCTTGTCACTTTTGGATGAGCGGAGATACGAAGTAAAAAATATATTCCAACATAAAGAATTAATTACCTAAATTGATTTTCCATCGAAGATATATTTCGAATCGCTTCCACCGTATAAATCTGTTAAATTACATATTAAATTTCACTCTTTGTGTTGAAAATTGCGAGCATTGATGTTATTTCTTTCGAAAAAAAAAAAACACTCGACACGAGATACTTCCAACCTGCACTTACAAAAATATTTCAACGTCGCAATCTCGTTGAAGAGATTTACGGTCAATTGACCAAAATCTGTTTCTCTTCTCGAAGATCACTTCCCCGCACCGTGCAACAAATCATCTTAATTTCACCCTTGCTTGTGATGAGATCTGAAACACGCGGTGAACGACTTTCACTTTTTTTTTTTTATCAAACTGGAAACATCTGGAGGAAACTCCTAAATATCGCAAGAAAAAAGAGTATCACGCCGCTGCGTTTATGCTGACGCTGAGGCGCGTCGAGACCCACTGACTTCTGCAACTTTTGACTTCCATTGCTGCGCGTACCATTTTTTCCCCTCCCCTCGTTTTCTTCTCGTCAGCATCGAAGAAAGTGCTATTTCTGCTGCTGCGGGGAAAACCACTTCTCCCCGGGAGGTATGCAAGGGGGATGGTAATGGAAGCTCCGAGGAAGAAGAAGAAGAAGAAGAAGATGTCCCGCAACGTTGCAAGAAACTGTGTGCTCACGTCGTCGTGAAGCTTCCGGCCGCCGGAAATAGAAGAAATAGCGGGACGAACGCGGGAAGAGGGCGAGGGAGGGCAACTGACATTTACTTCAAGCCCGAATTAACTGTGAAGCTAATGAAGCATTAACCTGATAAATGCTTCTTCTTCTTCTTCATCTTCTTCTTCTTGCTAATAAGAAAGTAGTGACTCCTGTCTTACATGCGATGATTTCGCTCATAACTAACGTGACACAGGCATGGAAAATTCTATCTGTAGACTACTCGATAATTCTAGAACGATCAATTCCAACTCTCGGTAATTCTATTCTATCGATCATTTTCAACGCATTTAGATCATCGGTAAGACGTCAGTTTGTGAACTGTGATTTGGCCAATGTTTCTTGAAGATAAATACGTTAGGTATCTTTAGGTTTCTTCTCGGCCTACTTTTTATTTCCAATGAAACATCAAGATATAGGGAAGAGCCGATTATTATTAATCTTCGATCGATTTGAACTGAAATTTAATTTAAAATTAAAATTAAATTTAGTTTTTGAAGTGAAAACTTCTTTAGGCGCGTTGAGCGATTTTTGGTAGGGGAAAATCTTATATATATATATACACACATACATACATACTATTAATTGAATTTTACTACTTACATATATATATATATATATATATGTATGTACATATATATATATTACTTTTACTACTTACTATATATATATATATATATATATATTTATATATATTAATACTATATATATTATATTATACTATTATATATATTATATATACTACTATATATATTATACTATTAATTGAATTTTTGTATAATTAATATATATATATATATATATATTAATTTTACTATTTAATATATATATATATATTAATACTATATATTAATACTAATATATATATATATATATTGATACTATATATATTAATACATACTATTAATTGAATTTTTGTATAATTAATATATATATATATTAATTTTACTACTTACTATATATATATATATATATATATATATATGTATATATTAATACTATATATATTAATACATACTATTAATTGAATTTTTTTATAATTAATATATATATATACATATTAATTTTACTACTTACTATATATATATATTAATACTATATATATTAATACATACTATTAATTGAATTTTTGTATAATTAATATATATATATATATTTTACTATTTAATATCTATATATATATATATATATATATATATATATATATACATACATACTATCAATTGAATTTTTGAATGAAGAATTAGGTTTGACTATGTCCAATGATCGAAAACTGAGTACTGCAAAATATAAAACGACGATCAACGCGGTTTTTTACACGATATTTACATAAATTCCAATCAAACATTTTTGTTTCTTACTTCAGTTACCATAAGCCTATCGTATCCTTTTTAGAATATAATGAAATGAGTATTGTTGAAATGAATAATGATAACGATGCAAACAATGAAAATAACGTTGAGAATTAAGTTCATTGAAATTTATGTAAATACAAATACCACGCATAAATAATATAAGTGTATGTTAATTATTATTTCAATCAAGTTGTATTTATATTTTGTACTGGACTTGCGCAGCATATGTTTTGACTAATAAATAAACCATACAAAAATGTATATATAATTGTTGCTCGGAGTGCCGATAGATGTGAAAACCAGACTAACGTTAATAATTTTAATTTACAAATTATGAGAAATTTCAATTTTTGATATTAATTTGCAATTAATTTGAAAATTCAAAAAAAAAAAGAAAAGAACCACTGTTATTTCATAGTTTTATGTTTTCACTTCTGTCGACAGTCCCCATGACTGTTTTCTTTTTTTCTTCTATTTAAGTTTCGAGTTCGATGATTTTTTTCATCGTGCTACGAAAATTATTTAAAAAGGCACATAACAGAGGAAAAATTATGGAATTGATATCGATCCTGTTGATATGAGAATCGATATCGTGGATGAATATTTTGCGACGATGCATTCAATGAATGAATAACGAGGGGGGTAATCACATTTTCAAAGTCTTGTTTTCAGACAACTCCGACTGTCTGTTTCGCTTGTCAGTGTGTCAAGCATTCTATTGTACAATATTAAAATATTCATACTCGCGTAACACAGAACAAATGGAGTACACCTCAAGGATGAGCGGTAACCTACCATTTGCTGAAATAAATAAACAACCAGACTAAAGATATCTAACCAGATCAGCTGTGGACTCTGCTTGAGACAGAATTCTTCTCCACGGTTACGTAAAATAGACACGCTTCATATCTGCCTTGATCGAAAAAAAGAAGAGATCTTTACAGTGATCTTTGAAATTTCCTTTGTAATCAAACTGCTAAGAAAAGAAAGGAAAAAAAGAAGAAGAAAAAAGGGGGAAGAATAAAATTTCATAAAGGTAAATTAAGCGAGAGAAATTGCAAATTAACTGTCGCGTTAAGGCAACGCTGGTCTCTTAATAGGGCGAAAGATAAAAGGTGTGTGCCTCTGTTGCTTCAGAAAGAGAATTTCCGCAACGTTAATTCAAAAGACAAAAAGGTCTCCTTGCAAAGATGAGGGGAAAACGAAAGAGCGAAGGAAGAGGAACGGTTATCGGGGTATAACACGTAGCGCACACGCTATCGATCGCTTATTTCTCACTCTGCGCTTCCCGTCATTATTTCCCCAAGGGGTTGAAAAGTTGTTCCCTTTGACGTGTTACGAGATCCTGGGGAAAAATGCACGAGCTTCGAGAGTAATTCAGCTGGCAAGTCGACTGTGTGCGAAGACGGTAAATAAATATCTTTCTGAAGATTATTCGCCCCGTTGGATCCGCAAGAGAAAGTTTCGTGACATTCATACGCAAAAAAAGAAAGTGGATATGGCACAGTAGCACTCAATTAAGCGTCCGTCACTACCCCCACCAATTCTCTGGAATTGGGACTATCCCCACCACTCCACGCCATCATACCGCGCGGCCGCACGTGAAACGTGAAACAAAATCAAGCGATGTATATGACACCGATATTTCGGCAGATTATGATTGTTTCGGGCACACACATCGATCGACGTTAGGCGTGAATTTTATATTAAATGAAAAACACGGATCCACTTTATACGTGTTAATACGATTGCAGAATCATACTGTGCGCGTACTGTTAATTTAATATCGATGAAAAAATGCAACGGGACGTTTGCTCGAGGTTTCCATTCAATTATTGACAATCTACTGATCAACAACTACTTTTTATTGGAGTTCCAATAAATTTTCGAGGAATTTAGATTAATTACAGCCATTTGACAATTACTGCCTCGTTACAATTTTCTTGCTTCACTTAGTTTGGAAGTATGCACGTGTTACATTCGAAATAGTTTAAATGCATTTCAGTTCAAACGAAACGATAAAATGTCGAATTTCTTTGTAGTCAAATGATGTAGTGAACAATACTGAAATTCGCCTGGTATCGATGTAACGGTTCTTCGACGCTCATTCTCACTTTTTCTTTTCAGTGCCATACTATTCTTTCGTAGAGTACGCTATGACTCTTAAGGACCCGCTTTCGGTTCCGACTGTGGACGCTTAACATTTTACCGACCGTGTATTAGCGGTGAATAGTTGGCCGATAGGCTACCGGTCGGTAAAGTGTTAAAATATGTTAGCCGATTAATAGGCTACCGGTCGGTAAAGTGTTAAGAGAGCACTAATGCATGAACTTCATAGCTGTGGTGCCGTTTTTAAAAGTGTGTACATCGATATTGCGTCGTTGCAATGACACGATAACGATCATGCTCGTCAAACAACAGTAGCTGCTCTATAAAATTGAATCAGATTGTAAGGAAATAACGCTAATTTTTTTTTTCAATCAATAATTTCATTATTTAACTCAATTAATATTAATAGCAAGAAACTAATATTTTAGAAGCGATGCGAAAAGAATTTTCAAAATATTCCAAAAAAAAAAATGTAAATCTGAAATTTAAAAATTTCACTTTCTACGAAGTGGCAAAAATTCGTTCAATCGAATTTCGATCGAACCACGCGCGAACATAAACGCGCGAGGATTAGGACAACAGGTGAGAATAGACGAGCTGCTAATTATCAGGATCGAGCGCTTTTCAATTCAATGCCGCGCGTCGCATACGCGAGATAATTATGCTGATGCGGCCAGTTATATTAGCATAATTGACCCTAACCTGGCTAGTCGTATAAACAACTTGCGTCTAAATTTAACCGAGCGCAAACTGATGGCGATCGGATTGACTTTGCAGCCATAACTTAAATAAAAGATGAGATGCAAACCCTCGAATGTGAATACGTTAGCAAAGAACCAGGACCACTTTCGTCGAAAGAAGTTGCCCTTTCAACTGTAAATTGAAAAATATACCTTTGGCGAAAGTAATTAACTATACTAACAGGCTGCTTTGCAGAAGCAGAAAAAGTATCCGACGAATTAAGCGAACAACTCTAGTTCAACACTGATTGAAAGCAACAGAAATGGAAAAAAAGGGAAAAAGGAAAAAGCGAAAAGAAAAAGAAAAAATCATTTGAAACTAATCAATTGTTATTGAAAAGAAAAAAGAAATCGTTCAAATATATATTTCTTTCTAATTTGTGGAATTATATTCTTTGGCGAATACTTCGGATACTTTGGAACGATCTCTTGTGGTATTTTTGTCGAACTGAAAGTCGCGCAGTCGTGTTCAAATATCGTGCAAAAATTTCTCTCTTGCGTCTGAGACGTTGCTACATTTAACACCAAGAGGTTTACCAAGGGGTCATCATTTTGACCCCTCTGAGAAAATTTTTCGTGAATTTTCTTCGAGAAAATATCAAAAATAAAAAAAAGAAAATAATAAAAACTAATTATTATAACTGATGTAATTTCATTGAGATTCGTTTCTTCTACTTTAACTTCATAATAGATACGTGAATTTATATTTTTTCTAATTAAATATCGAAAGAGGTCATTTTCACCCCTTTGGTAGAAATAGGTACATTTCAATTCATGGTAAACCTAGTGTTAATCCATTTTTCACCCATTATGCTTGGCAACATTGCTACATTTAACACTGGGTTTACCAAGGGGTCATTATTTTGACCCCTCTAAGAAAATTTTTCGTGAATTTTCTTTGAGAAAATATCACAAATAAAAAAAAAGAAAATAAAAACTAATTATTATAACTGATTATAGCTGAAAATTTTTCGTGAATTTTCTTCGAGAAAATATCAAAAATAAAAAAAAAGAAAATAAAAACTAATTATTATAACTGATGTAATTTCATTGAGGTTCGTTTCTTCTACTTTAATTTCATAATAGATACGTGAATTTATATTTTTTCTAATTAAATACCGAAAGAGGTCATTTTCACCCCTTTGGTAGAAATAGGTACATGTCCATTCATGGTAAACTAGTGTTAATCCATTTTCATCCATCATGCTTGGCAACTATTTGCCATACGCAGCGCAGGCTGTGTTACGTTGACGCCGGAAGCGAAATTCACGTCGATTATCCGCAAAATACGTCTGTCAGTAAAAGTGTTAACTTCGACATCAAAACCGCGAAAAAAGGAAAATTGGCAGACCGAGATTCCAAGTATTAACACATATTCATCCGGCATTATTTGCACCGCCATTGACCAAATTTTGGACACTATTTGTAGAAACGATATGCTCTATGTAAAAACAATCTAACTTTTAAAAAGTCATATATTTTTCAGTGAAATTTTGAGAAATGAAATAAAATGAATTTGTGTTTATATATATATATATACACCTTTATTTTTGATTTTTTTTCTTTCTGAAGTTAAATAAAAATTAAATCCACAAAAAAAGTTGAAACGAATTACTGAAAACATACTCATTATTTCATTAGACTAAGTAAATTATTTTCGAAACTTTAATTTTATCAATAATTAATAGTTCTTCACTTCTTCGGGTGAATTTGGCATAATTTTTACGACAGGTACACCTTCAAAAGGTTCGAAAACGGGTTCTATGTCAGTATCAGACCACGAGTCATCTTCAGAATCACTATCATTTTCAGAGTCACTATATTGTAAAGGATTTAGACGTGGGCGTTTTCTTGTCACTATCATCGCTATCAAAATTAGATTTTAAAAGATCTTCAATGTCATCACTAGACTCACAATCAGATAAATTGTCTGCACATATTTCTTTTTCGTTCTCCATTTTAGATTTACTTTATTATCTGATTTTGAGAAAAATAGGTTAAGAAAATTTAACAGTAATATCCCTGAAATTTCTTAAATATCCGAACGCCCAAGTGCTTAAACTTTGAATAAACTTCTTCTACACGCAGTACCGACTAATACGTTTTTAAATCAATTTTCTTTTTTGCGTTTGCACCCTTATACGACGCAACCGAAGCTGAAATCAGTTTTCTCGTAGAATTATCTCTCTGCTTGGTAAAAATTACGTTTTCAATTTATTCGGATTTAATAAAACAACAATCAATTATTTACTGCAATATACAAATGACGAATTTTCGTCATGCGGACGGATATGTGTTAAACGACACGTAAAAAATGTGTCGAAAAATACAGCGCAAAATCGAGGAAATCGAAAATATCTTCTTCTGTCTCTAATTTTCTAAATTTCGCGATCGTTACGTACAAATATTCCTTCTTTTTTTTTCTTTTTCTTTTTTACTTCTCTTTGCGAATAATAATAACGTGTCTGTTTTTACGTTGACGTGTGAACGTAATTTTAATTTATTTAACTCGTACGATTCAATCGCAACAGTTTCATATTATCGTTTTACAATTTATATCAACGTCCGTCGTCTCTCGATTCGTTTAATCATTCGTTTATATATAAATCCTCGTCTCGACTGGAATTCGACATTTTCACGTTTCACATCACACGTGCGAAATTCATTCGCACTTTTTTTCTTTTTTTTGCCACCAGGAAGATGTAGAAATAATATCGCGATCAATCCTGGATCGGACACGATCGCTTTGCGATGGAAGATACGCGACATGACTCACATAAACATTAAAGTACTAAAGGGATTCACGAGGATTCTCATCGCAGAGGAGAGGAGAGACAGACCAGCGGAGAAGAATCGAACAAGAAGTTCAGCCTTCCCGGTCACGTTCATTAGGCCAAAAACTGCGAAAGAAAGAAAAAGCGAGGGCCTTGTAATACCTCGAGAGAAATAAAAGCTGGGGTAATCTCGAGCTGCGAGCTCGTTGGTCGGGATTTCAGCCGATAGGGAAGACGATAATTGAGAGGTGACAAGACAGAGATGGCGGAGGAACATGTTGGCGAAGAAAATATCATCCACGATCAATTCCACGGGCTTTAGTGTGTGTGTGTGTGTGAGGGAGAGAGAGAGAAAGGAGGACAGAGTCGAGAAGTGAAGGGAAGCGCGCAGCCTCTTGGGGAAAGGGGTTGAAACGCTTTTCCACGGGAAAGAGGAAGAAAAGGGATGGATAGGAAAGCTGATCCCATTGCCATTATTATACATCGTTTCGCTGGAAATCTGTGGAGGTCATAAAATAGAAGGGTGTTGTCTTTAACCCGCATAGGAGTCGTTTGCTGTTTGTACTTTAGTCTCTTTTTTTTTTCTTTTTCTTCTTCTTTTTCCCTCTCGTGTCTCGTCACTCTTTCTCTCTCGGACACACCTCTGACAAGACTCTGACTTTTTCCCTGGGAAAAGATCCGATGTACGGCTGTCGATCAAGGTTTCGAATCACTTGCTGAACGGAAAATTGAACGCTCTGATAAATTTTCTACTGGCGTTTACGCGGGTGCTTTGTTGGTGAAAACGTCCGTCAGGAAACGTGTCTGTTCCGCGTGTAAAATATACATAGATAGATCTTTCGATAATTAGTATGATATCGCAAAATAAAACATTCGTTGAATATTTAGTAATATTTAGTATTAGTATTTAATAATATCTAATATTTACATAGTTGATGCTTTAGGCAGTATTTTGATAACTGGTGAAATACTAACTGAAATTAGTTTAATGATATTTAGCATTAGTATTTAATAATATCTAGTACTTATATATTTAATATTTAGTATTTTAATAACTGGTGAAATACTAATTGAAATATTAATTAGTTTAATGATATTTAGTATTAGTATTAGTACTTAATAATATCTAGTACTTATATATTTAATATTTAGTATTTTAATAACTGTATTTTAATAACTGGTAAAATACTAACTGAAATATTAGTTTAATAATATTTAGTATTAGTATTTATATATTTAATATTTAGTATTTTAATAACTGAGAAAATATTAATTAAATTGGTTAAATATTTAATGATATTAGTATTAGTATTTAATAATATCTAGTATTTATATATTTAATATATAGTATTTTGATAACTGGTGAAATACTAACTGAAATATTAGTTTAATGATATTTGGTATTAGTATTTAATAATATCTAGTATTTTAATAACTAGTAAAATACTGACTCAAATATTAGTTTAATGATGTTTAGTATTTAATAATATTTAACATTCAATATTTAGTATTTTAATCTTTAGTAAAATACTAATTAAAAAATTTAGTTAAACATTTCATAACATTTAGCATTTATATATATATATATATATATATATATATATATATATATATATATATATATAGTTTTTCAATAATATTTAGCATATATTTTTTAGATATTTTTAAATAATATTCAGTATCTTAATATTCGATACACATTTCGTTTAGAGAAACTGAAAAGCACGCGGAGCGAAATATTATAGATGCCAGAATATTTTCTTTTACTCTCGCGATGAAAAAGGAACACGGATAAAAATTATTCAACGACAGTGAAATATTCAACCATTTAATGGATCTACCAACACGTGTACTATTTCTCTTTTCTCTTTTCAATGAAAATGAAACACACAGCGAAGTAACGTAGTTTATATAAACTCGTCGGCGGGGAGTCATTTCAATCGAAACCAGCAAATTGAAATTCAGTACAAATGAATGCACAGTTTTTTTACATTCACCGAACGTAAATTCTACCGTCCACCATTCCGATACACGTGAAACACATAATCGTAGCAGACTGCATAACCCGGGTTAAATAAAACAACAACACGCCGAATGGCAAATTGATTCGCTTTCGTATGCACGACTTTACTTACTTTCCCATCGACCTAATAATCGTGCTTTTTTTCTCTTTTTTTTCTTTTTCCTTTCTTTCTTTCTTTTCCACATCCATCGAGCTACTCGAGTGTCAAGCACGCTACCCAACTTTCCGAACAACTTAATAGTTTCTAATTGATCCAAGTTAAACCGGGGGAATCGAGCGAAATACAGTGGTGTGTTTTATCACGCACGATTATGATTATTAGTTTCATTCAAATACTAGATATTATTAAATACTAATACTAATATCATTAAATATTTAACCAATTTAATTAATATTTTCTCAGTTATTAAAATACTAAATATTAAATATATAAATACTAATACTAAATATTATTAAACTAATATTTCAGTTAGTATTTTACCAGTTATTAAAATACTAAATATTAAATATATAAGTACTAGATATTATTAAGTACTAATACTAATACTAAATATCATTAAACTAATTATGGTTCGTGCGAAAGAAGCCGATGTGAATTCAGTTCGGCAGTCGAGGCGTTCAACTTTAACACATATGCCGCATGATGAAAATCACGTCATTTCACGGACAATCACCAGCAGCCAAATTGACGAAGATTCGTCATTTGTATATTGCAGTAGATAATTGACTGTTGTTTTATTAAATCCGAATAAATTAAAAACGTAATTTTTACCTAACAGAGAGATAATTCTACGAAAAAACTGATTTCAGCTTCGGTTGCGTCGTATAAGAGTGCTATTAGTCGGTACTGCGTGTAGAAGAAGTTTATTCAAAGTTTAAGCACTTGTGCGTTCGGATATTTAAGAAATTTCAGGGATATTACTGTTAAATTTTCTTAACCTATTTTTCTCAAAATCAGATAATAAAGTAAATCTAAAATGGAGAACGAAAAAGAAATATGTGCAGACAATTTATCTGATTGTGAGTCTAGCGATGACATTGAAGATCTTTTAAAATCTAATTTTGATGGCGATGATAGTGACAAGAAAACGCCCACGTCTAAATCCTTTACAATATAGTGACTCTGAAAATGATAGTGATTCTGAAGATGACTCGTGGTCTGATACTGACATAGAACCCGTTTTCGAACCTTTTGAAGGTGTGCCTGTCGTAAAAATTATGCCAAATTCACCCGAAGAAGTGAAGAACTATTAATTATTGATAAAATTAAAGTTTCGAAAATAATTTACTTAGTCTAATGAAATAATGAGTATGTTTTCAGTAATTCGTTTCAACTTTTTTTGTGGATTTAATTTTTATTTAACTTCAGAAAGAAAAAAAATCAAAAATAAAGGTGTATATATATATATATAAACACAAATTCATTTTATTTCATTTCTCAAAATTTCACTGAAAAATATATGACTTTTTAAAAGTTAGATTGTTTTTACATAGAGCATATCGTTTCTACAAATAGTGTCCAAAATTTGGTCAATGGCGGTGCAAATAATGCCGGATGAATATGTGTTAATAGTTCAACGCGGAGTGAATGCGAGACGCTGAAATCCCAGAAATCGGAATTATACTTTGAAAAGTATGTGTGTATATATATATATATATATATATAAAGAGAGAGAGAGAGAGAGAGAGATATTCTTCAAGAAAAATTGAAAATGTCACGAAAAAAAGGTCCCGAGGGAAAGATAAGACGTTAATAAAAAAAAAAAAAAATCAGAGATAAGAGAATTCGGAGTTCTCGGGAAGGGAAACCACCTTCAATTCTCAATTACAATACGTTTACGATTTATGTATCTCGAAATTATGCAAACAGGAGAGAAAAGTGAGGGAACAAGGACTGATATTTTGTTCAAATGGATTCGATCGATCGGAGTAAGAAAATGAATATATACAGGGTAGACGAAAAAATCACTTCCTACTAAAATAAATCCGTAGCTTTTTTCCCCATCTATGTGTCTCTTTTTTACAAAAACATAAAAATGAAAAAAATCATGTGTTTAATCATGAACTTAAATTCAGTTCGAAGTCAATAAAATTAGTATTTTCTTATATATTTTGGTACAAAAAGAAAAAAGAAAAAAAAGAAAAAAACAGATGAGAAGAAACTTTTGGCTCGCTCTTATTGTATCGACGAGTGTGAAACGAAAAGAGTGATATGATTCTACTTTTGTCAAAAATTAATGTACAACGTATGTAACTTCGTTATTAATGTATAATCGACTTCGTGATTCACCTACAATGTGTAACTTCGTAGAATATCTTTTCACCTTCGAAAACGAAAGTTAATGAACATGAAACAGACGGAGAGGTTTGTTCAATTCATAATCACTCGAGCGTGAATTGACCTTGCAATCCTCGAAGAAACCAACGTTAACTGTACCGATACCCTGGTTGAAAATAGCGAATACAACTTTTCGATCATTCTTACAACTACTTCGAAATTGCTGAAAAAAAAGAAGAAAAGCTGAATGAATGTACAAATATGTTTTCATGACACGAATTATTGTGTGTTCGAATGGTGAACGATATCGATTGTACTAAGAAGATAAATATATCAACATATGAAATGAAACATAATATAGAAATGTAATATAACAATACTTATGTCAAAAATTAATTCCATACGATGTCTATAATATTTGTACATAATATAGTATATAATACATTATTTATATTAATTATAATTTATATTATAATATAATTTATATTATATAGCATATATTTATATATAATATAAAGTATATAATATACTTATTTATATTAATTATAATTTATATTATATAGTATATTATATTATAAAGTATATTATATTATTATATTATATTATTGTATATTATATTATTATATTTATATTATTATATATTATAAAGTATATTATATAGTATATAATTTCGTACGATATTTTCTCTATATAAAAAACAAAGTTAATTACGTTGAATATGAAACAGGGAGAGATTGTTCAATTCATAACTATTCGAGCGTGAATTGACCTTGCAATCCTCGAAGAAACCAACGTTAACTGATACCCTGGTTGAAAATAGCGAATGCAACTTTTCGATCTTACAACTATTTCTGAAAAATTGCTGAAACGTTCGACGAAAGAAAAAAAAAAAAAAAAAGAAGAAGAAGAAAAGGTGAATGAATGTACAAATGCGTTTCTGCGACACGGATTACCGCGCGTTCAAATAGCCAATGATATCGATTAGAGTAAGAAAATGAGCGCAAGCACCGTGCAGTCACTAATGTGCCACACACTACGTACGTGCTTACATATATGTATGCAGCATTGGAAGTACACGGCTTCGTGTACCCCTAAGCGATTACGTTGGATAACGTGTGCCGCACGACCAACTAGGCCGATGCTACGTCAGATTGGCATTAAAACGTTCCGATTAGACTAGAAACGAGGCTACCAACAACGATTTCTACGTTCTCCGTCAAAACCTTCTTCTGTCCTATAATCGTCTCTTTTAAATACACGCCTGCTCTACTGCCTTCTTTGATATACATTTCTTCGATAATGGCGCGTAGACCGCGGGGCAATATTTAGTCTGAAAAGAAAATCGAAGAGAATCGACTTTCCAGCTGTTTCAACAGGCTGAAAAGTATTGAAATATAGAAGAGACGGAAGAATTGGAATTTCGCAATTAAACGAGTATCCGGTAATCCGATAATCCTGGCGAGTCGATCGGCGATTTCGTTTCTGTGTTTGCATGTATGCGGGCGTGTTTTCGTTCGAATTGGAAGACAGAGTCTAAGAATAATGAAAGGATTGAGAATTTGACTTCAACCACTTGATCGCCAAATCCCTGTACCCTAAATAAAAGCGAAATTAATCTCGATTTCTTAACGATGACATAACGATTGTTTTCAATAATAAATTAATAAATTATAAAATTAATTTAACTTCGATTTTATATAAATTAATTTTGTAATTTATCAATTTTATAATTTATAATTTATTCGATTTCTTAACGATGACATGACGATTGTTTTCAATAATAAATTAATAAATTATAAAATTAATTTAACTTCGATTTTATATAAATTAATTTTGTAATTTATCAATTTTATAATTTATAATTTATTCGATTTCTTAACGATGACATGACGATTGTTTTCAATGATAAATTAATAAATTATAAAATTAATTTAACTTCGATTTTATATAAATTAATTTTGTAATTTATCAATTTTATAATTTATAATTTATTCGATTTCTTAACGATGACATGACGATTGTTTTCAATAATAAATTAATAAATTATAAAATTAATTTAACTTCGATTTTATATAAATTAATTTTGTAATTTATCAATTTTATAATTTATAATTTATTCGATTTCTTAACGATGACATGACGATTGTTTTCAATGATAAATTAATAAATTATAAAATTAATTTAATTTCGATTTTATATAACTTATTTAATTAATTAATAAATTATAAAATTAATTTCGATTTCTTCACGATGACATCTATCATTTTCTAACACTAAAAAAAATCGAAAAATATATATATCCTTCCTTGATTTTGAATATATATCGAAGGCTGCTACGAAAACAAAGGCAAGAAACAAAATTCGCATGCGAAAAACTGTAAAATTCCAGGCCAACTACTTGCTTCAAAGCATTCCACCAACCCAAGATAAATAGTTTTATTGTGTATAGTATATATATTTGTATCTTTTCAGACTATAATATTATAACATTTCAAATTTAACAAACGTGCATATAACTTTTTTAATCTTTTTAATATTTAGTATTTGATCTATTGTGTGATAACCCTAGTGAAAGTCAAGTGTCTTTCCTTTTTGTGCAAATTATATCCTAATTGATCGTGGCTCGCTAATTACGTAAGTGAAGAATATTTAAATTATTCATTTATTAGTAAAGGTACATTTTTTTTAAAAATTGAATATACGCGGCTAGCTGATATACGCTGTCTTTAACACTTTACCGACCGATGGCGGTAAGTAATACACGATTAATAGGCTACCAGTCGGTAAAGTGTTAAAATACGCGGCGATCAAGAGGTTAAAGACGAAGAGATTTAAAGCGCAGAAACTGCGCAGAAATAATTAACAATTTAATTAACTTACAAATTAGCTGTGAATGTTCAACTACTCGTTAGAAAGCGACTAACTCGTGCCGATTTTCGTCCAAAGTCTGTTGATTTTAACGTCTAGAACGGTGAACGAAATATCAATTAATTAATTCTCGTACGACGTAACTTAGCTTCGTGAACCACCAGTTCAATAATCACTCGTGAAAACGATACTATCGCGGGAGTAAGAAGATGATTGGATTCTGAAAAGCTATCGAATATCTGTACGACTTAAGCCACTCTCGCGATCCTATAAAAATCCAATCTCGATTTCAGATTGATTTCCTGCCGCGATACACGTTTCTGTCTTAAATTTTCTTCCCTTCACGAAAGAAGAAAGCAAGGGAGGAGAAAATACTGAGCCAAACTCGAAATGAATGCTAAATTTCATTTTCAATCGAACGAACTAACCATCGAGTATTTGATGAATCATGAAAAAATACTTTACCGACCGTGTATTAGCGGTGAATAGTTAGCCGATTAATAGGCTACCGGTCGGTAAAGTGTTAAAATATGTTAGCCGATTAATAGACTACCGGTCGGTAAAGTGTTAAAATGTTAGCCGATTAATAGGCTACCGGTCGGTGAAGTGTTAATATATCCTGTGTCTACTATTTCTCTCAAACCTAACCTCGAAACGGATACATACGAATTTTATTTTATTTTCAATCGAATAAACAAATTATTATAGTTTGGTTTTGAAATTGAAATTCTCGAACGAATTCGATATGTCGATTTAAATGAAACATTTCTTGAATTAAATTCATTTTTAGCTGCCAATAGGCTCTCTCTACATCGATATCCTTTGTTCGTTCGTTGCTCTTTGTCTTCGTCGTACTTTTAATTACAAATCGTACTCTGTTTATTTTATATGTAGGAATAGTCAACGACGTAGATAATATTTCCGTTGATTGAAAACCTTCGACACGAGTGTTGTGTCACAACTTCACTGTTCAAGCTGTGTCACATAAATCGAAGACACGCGTGACGCGTTCCGCGTCAAATCTGCACGTCGCGTGCACGTGAAATGTTATTCTGCAATAGTTTGAAGCACTGTCGATGTACAGAACACGAGTACGAGAAACGACACGACGGAAAAAGAAAAGAAAAGAAGGTTAATCGTTACAGATTACGTACGTTGAATATTTAAGAAAAAAATAAACAGGGAAAAAAAACGGAACTGTTATAATCTCGTTTGCCATTTCGCGTAACTCGCATGAAAGTTTTAAAGCTTGAAGAATGTATCGCGACGATGCACGACTTCAGCGACTTAAGAAATGATTATGCAAACTGCGAGGATAATTTCACGTTCGTCCGCGAAATTTAAGAGCGATCTTCAAAGAACGAGATCGGTAAATAACTTTCGATACTATAATACCTCGAAAGAGTCTACTGAAAATAATCCGTAATG
Organism: Tetragonula carbonaria; assembly: GCA_032399595.1. Taxonomy (NCBI): domain Eukaryota; kingdom Metazoa; phylum Arthropoda; class Insecta; order Hymenoptera; family Apidae; genus Tetragonula; species Tetragonula carbonaria. The sequence goes on from JAUCRC010000009.1 coordinate 12,316,134, forward strand.
GCGATGACATAGTACTTGAAATGAAATAAAATGAAAGAACTACTATTTGGAAAAAAAAATAAACCTAATACTCCGCTCATCTTTATTTTATATCGTGTTTATTTTGACAGATGAAAGAAACTACAAAAATTGTAAATCAACGCAATTGTTATGTATTCACGTGAAAATCTATATCTACAAATATTATCCCCCATATTTTTGACGAACGTGATCGTGATATTTTTTACGTTCGTAGATAAAAAAAATTGGCGTTGAAAATCATCGAACGCATCCCAAAAAGATCTTTTGAAAGATTCACACTCGATTGCAATTATTTTCAACATGGTAAATGTTCAATCATTTTCTCAAGTATTATTACACAGGAAATGGGCGACTTTACCTGTGACGCGACGCGTTTACACAATGTGCAAAATATATAAATTATCGATATACGTGTGTTGGGGAGAAATATTTAGGAACTAAATTGGAAATTTAAAAAAAAAAATCTGTCATTATTGAGATAAATCCACATAATATATGCACCTTGCCACCTCATTCAAAGAGGAATTGTTTGAGACCTGTATACGCGTAAGTGGGCTTTGAAATGTTGAACAGAACGACTGCTGCTTTTTAGACACTCTTTTAAGTATTATTAAAAAAAGAAATGATACAAAAATAATAATAATAATTAATTCTTTAATTACTTTAATCTACAATTTCCAAAATTATTATTTTAAATAAACTACTTTTTGAAAATGGAAACAGTTTTAGTAATATACTTTATTTTAATACTAAACTCATATATTTTACTTATATTTTTTTATAAATCTTTATTTGTTCAGAATTTCAATAAATCCAATAAACCAACTGATTAATATTATCATTTTTATAATCAGGACTTCAATTACTATCTTTGTAGCTAAGCCTTCAATAATAATCTATATTTATATAATTTTAATTATTGTAATTAGGGGAATAATAATTTTGTTTTCATATTTTATTTCGTTAATTAACATAATGAACATAAAAAAGTCTAAAAATGGAAACACGAATCTGTGTCATTTTTCCACGGTTCCGGAAAGAACCTTGTTTTCAAACGACTCGTTTCTCCAATGAACATTCACTCAAAATTCGTCCATGTATTGAAATTTTAATGAACGATATTACGTCTTCGTTTGAAATTTAAAAATATGCATGCCCTTGTCAACGAGACGATTATAAATGGACGATCGAATTTTATTAAATATCTAAGAACCGGAGGAGATCTTTAATATAACGACAGTATTAGATTACTATCTCGTAATATCGGCCACAATTACAGTGGCATGATAAAATTCTTTTATAAAGCGGATAGCTAATTCGAAATTAAAAAACTTTCCCTTCTCTTTTCCATTAGAGAGTTATACTTACTTAAATGCTGTTGATTGACTTCTTTTCAAGAAATTCATGAACAAGAGGATGTTAATTATTATTATCTCAGAAAGTTTCACTGTTGTTGAAAGAAGGAATTTTTATTCAACTCCTGTTATTTCACAATGATTATGTATCCAGATAAAATTAAGAAAGACGTTAAAAGCATTTTGTGCCTTTGCTTTACGTAGTAATAATTAATTTGTAATTTCATAGCTGTATGTAATTTTAATTCTAATGGATAAAATCGCACGTGGTCACGTGATTCCGATGGATAATGACAAGAGAAAAAAGATGGCCGCCCCCCCCCCTCTCGTACAACTGAGTTCACATTATCAGTGAAATTTTACAGAATAACCTACAAATTGTCGTCTGTAATATTATTTATAGTTACAAATCACTCCAAGAGTACGATCTGAACACACTTAAATATATGTTTATCTTTTTATTGAGAATTGTTAATATAATAATTCTGCTTAGCATCAATCATTGGCATCACGTGACGCCATTCGAAAAATCAGAAAGCCAAATAATGTATTAATCATGTGACGTTATTTATTTACTCACGTATTTATTCCTTTGTGCGCGATACGAGACTGGTATCACAGCTGGAAGTACTTTTCCAAAACACATAATTTCTCCAAGAGTTCCAAGAACTATACCCAAACACACATACGCGATTCGACTTGTCGTCGCACTGGCATCCTCACTACTGCGAAATTTATAGTGAAAACAGTGACGCGATGCATTATTCGATTCTCGAAAATCGAAGTGCATTGTAGTTGTGCTAATTTCATTGCGATACATAACCTAATAACTGCGTAGCGTGTTTACTGTTATTCTGCCTTTGCATACCATTATATATTAATTTCGTTTAGCTACTGCTACAACATTATTATAATATTAATACGCTCGACTTCTCGCCGGCATCCTTACAATTATGAAGTTTGTAGCGTGACATTAATCACTCGATTGTTGAAGATCGAACCGTTTAATCGTATTAATTCCGTTGAGGTAAGCGTGTGATCCAGTAATTGCGTATTTTCACTGTTGCTTTATACTATTATCTATTAAATTTGTTACTACTTTTAGTTTACTTGTTAAATTATTCAATATTGTTTGTAATGCTAATATATTCGACTTGCTTGCAGCATTATTCCCACTATCGAATTCGATTCTCGAAAATGGAAGCGTATCGTAGCCATACCAATTCCATTGAGTTACGTAATCTATTAAATCTATTGCTCAGTATGTATACTGTTATTCTGTTTTCTTGCACGCTATTATTTATTAATTTGCGTTTAGCTACTGTTACTGTCATTATAATGTTAATACGCTCGACTTCCCGTCGACTTTCCTCGTTACGTATTTATCTAGACGAAGCAGACGATACAAAGTAGACGTAATGTGACGTAACGAGTGTCGATTGTCAAAGATCGAACCGTTTAATCGTATTAATTCCGTCGAGGTAAGCATGTAATCTAATAATTGCGTAGTATTTTCATCGTTATTCTCATCGTATCAAGTTTGTTTTAATTACTTTAAATAATTGTAATTATTTACTTTATTTGATTATAACATTTACTTACGTTAATTTATGAAATATTACTTGTAACACCGACATATTCGACTTGTTTACAGTGTCCCCGCTACGATGTTTGTGGACGAAACGATGACGCGAGGTACCATTCGATTCTTGCAAATCGAAGTTTAATTCGTACTAATTCCGTTGAAGTACGATAGCCTGTTAATTGCTTTACTGTGTTAATTTATTAAATATTACTCCAATAATATTAAGTAGCCCTTTTCCTTCGGTTGTATCTTTACTCGGCTATTGAAATTATCGATAGCCTTTGAAACAGATTATCGATTATCGCGTGTTTCATTTATAATAATTCACATTCTGTTACAGATATCTCGGTGATGTTTCCACTTTCGCTATGGGATCGAATGGATTTTCCGTGGATAACGAAGATAAACCTTGCGACGACTGGCGATTTTCTGGGCTATTACTACGTCGATGGCAACGTTCTCCTCCATCCAGTCGTGAGTTTTCGTTCGCATGTATTTTCGTTCCTCGCTTAAATCATGCCGTCGCAATCGACACGAGTGACTGGTTGTATCACGTAGAACTGTTTTTTTTACGAGCACAGCGATATTTAATGTACCACTGAATAATAACATTTTTCTTATCCGTGTTTTATTTATTAACTTGGATCAGATTTCCTTGCACGTGCGGATCGCCAATGATGATAAATAACATACAATTTTATTTCATGCCTCCCAATTCTACCGAATCTCATACTCAGCTTATATAACATGAATAAAATTTGAGGCATGAGGATATCAGAGTTTAATTTTATCCGTCCAAGAATATATCTTTCACGTGCAAGAAAACATTTCACGAGCAGATCTCAGAGTCAAAGCAAGGGTTTCAAACGTCACTCTTGTATGTTCAAAGATGTGCTTTGATGAAAGGATCGCCCGAGGATACTGCCAACAATTCTTATTGTTACATCTATTGCTCGAGCACTCACGTCGTCGTCATTGCTCGTCCGTGAGCAATTGTATCACCTTTCGCTGATAATTTGCAAGTTATTCTTTATCTCGCGACTAGAATTCAGCTTGAGGCCAAATTTCAGTTCCACTGGGCTAAGGAAAGAAGAGGCTATAAGCGAAAGGAGCCTGGCAGATTGTCATTGAAAAAGGGCAACTACTAATGGAAAGTCATTATTGTTATTACGTCGTCACTACGCTCGTCCTGCATATTCATAGTAATTGTAGCAGTAGTTCCAGTAGTAGTACCAGTAATAGTAGTCTGTTTCTTGGTCGACGTGAATGTCGATCCACCTTCACATGAGGCGAGATTGCAATGTCTTTTTATCGCGAGTAATTAATTACGGCTCAAGTCTCTTGTCTTGAAGTGGAGTTGCGACAGAATGTCAATTTCAGTGCAAATTAGAGTCGCCGTGAAGTGACCGTATTTGCCTTCGCTCTTGCCATTTACTGCGATTCCTTATCGCGTGTTTCGTCGCGAATTGTTAAAATTGTTAGAAAGAAAAGAAAGAAAGAATTCATTCGCACCGAAAGATTTTATGGCTGTCATAAATATTTTCATTCGCACGAGATAAGTAAACTTTTATCGAGTTCATTTTTTAAAATAAATCCAATTTTTAGTCTTTCTTCGTACTTCGCGTCTCATTTGGAGAGTTTCGCTTGATTTTATAATTACATTCAGTAAATTAAATACTGCGAAATGAAGGGAATATTCCACTCACGTTTTGTTGTTCTTTTTTTTCTTTTTTTTTGATATCTGAACGTTTGTTTTTGAACATACCATATGGGGTGCCGTGATTGGTATGGTAGACTATAGTAAAAATTCGGATCGGTTAGAGTAGAATTCACAGAACTTGGATCGTTTGCAATGAAAATTCTCAAAACTTCTATATCTATTATAAATGTAAACAAACTTTCTATTAGAAATATAAAATGTCTATTACCTACAACTGAGATTCACAAATATCAAACGCCTAACGTAGAAATCACAAAACTTATATACCAATATTACAAATGTACAGAAAATAGCTATTATAAATATTATGTGTCTATTATGCATAGGTATTATGGTAGATATGGTGGGTATACAGGGTAGGGAAAGTATGAGGGGTGCCGCGGGGTGACGTGGAGTGATAAGAATAAATTATAGTAATAATCAAGAAGAAAATAGTAATCATTCTAATTTCGACTTTATGAAGAAATATTTATGGAGATTAGACATGGGGACATTTAAAATCGAGATCTTCTCTACTGCTCTATCTTTTTATTCAAAATGAAATATGCCTGACTCAATTCCTGACTCAATTTAAATTTAAATTCAAACTCACATTACTAACAAAATTCAAACTCCAATTGCTTTGAATGCTGATGATTTTCGATTGGACAGGTATGAATTTACAATTAGACAGATATATGAAACAAAATAGTTGCAAATTTTCTTATAAAAACTCGCCTCGTTAATTAAGTAAACATTCAATTACATTTCAAATAAGTACATGGAAGTGATTCCTTTTTTACTTATTATTCTTTGATCTGCTTAAACGATCAGATATTTTTCTACAGATATAATTTTTAAAAAGAAATCTTTAAATTCTTAATACCAGGGAGGTATTAAGGTATAAATTCTTAACAGATAGGGTTTTAGGGTTTTAATACACAAAAGAAAGTTTTAGATCTCTGATAGGTAAGATTTGAAAGAGATTTATAAGACATTGTGAAACTTCTGTACAAATAAAATTTAGGGGAGAGAAACCTTCTCATAGACAGAATTTATTAAAGAAAAAAGTTTTTCAATAAAAAAATTTAAACTCTGTATTCCTGCAAAAATTTTAATATTTCATGAAAAAAAAAGGGAATATCTGGATGGGGCGTGGGATGTTCCTGTTTATGAACATTGTTTGATAAAATTTATAATATTAAATTTATTTTAAAATAAAATTTATTTTAAACCTAACTCAATATAAACGTAATGTAAAAATTACTTTTACGGTATAATGACGATAAAATCAAATTATTTCATTACAAAATTAAATGAACAGACCTCATCAGTTGCTTCTTTCTGCGACTTCTGTTTATTAAACAGCTTTTAATTTTTTATTTTAAGTATTTCGCTTTTTTCCTCTTTTCTCTTTAATAATCAAATAACAACTCTTGTTATTCTAATATTATTTATTTCACAAGCTTCGTCAACCGTACTTTTCTCTCAGTTTCAAAAATAACGTATGAGATAAAAATGAGATTCCATCTTTACTTTGGAAAGTAAATGTTTCTTTTTTTTCTTTCTTTTTTTTTCGTGTTATTGCGTTTACTCGAAGATATTTTTACGTACTGTAGCGTTTTTATATACTGATACCCCGGTGGATACAATTGTGGATTACATAACAAATAATACGATTGAATTGGTTGCAATCGCAAATACATTTTTATATAATTAAAGGACACGTGGTACGTTCTTAAGATTCAGTTTTTCTTTTTTCAAATTAATTAAATGAATTTATCTAGGTGAATCAATTAAATGAATTCGGTTATCGCTTATTAAAATTCTTGAATCTTTGTAATTACAGATACTTCGTGTGAGTCGTACACATCGTACGAAGGAAATAAAATAAACGGAAGGAAGAAAATCTTTAGTATCGTGTTTTCTAATTTGCTCACGTGTCCCGTGATTGTGTCGCGGAATGCGTCGTGTACAGTTGATAAAAATCGATGGACTATTTTTAGTCTAATGGTGGCCACAAATGAAGATACCCTGTTTTATGTCCAAATTACGTAAACAACGAGCAACGAGCAACGAGCGCCTTGTTCACGAGGGATGATTCATAACTGCTATCCATAAGCAGTGAAAAAATAAAAGCTGCTAATTGACGTAAAACATAGTTTCCCCATTACAGTGACGAAAGATAATTCGCGTACTGATTCAGTTTAATAGTCAAGCAGCAACTAGATGAAATAATTAAATGCCAGTAGCATTTTCTATCGTTGAATTTTCTTAATTTTTCGTCACAGAAACGGATGTAAATGCATTATTTTTGGAATGGTCCCTCTCAACTGGGATATTTAGCGATAAGAAATATGGGTTTTCTGCAAAACTTCCGTTCGTTGGACGAGAGTCCATTAGTGGTATTGACATACTTTGACGATTTTCATCGGACGTATAGAAAACACAAAGATGAATAATATCTCGATACCGTGAATAAATTAACTTGTGCACATACTTCATCCGCACGAACTGCTGCATATTTTAATTTCAATGTGTTCATTCCTCTCGTTCGACAAAGCGGTGGATCGATAAAGAAAATAAGATGCAAATAAAACATCAATCTTTGTGCGTGTCTCTCTCTCTCTTTAATTACACGTGAATTCTACTCGTCGATTTTACTCTAGAAAATTAGACAAAGTCTTCCGTATGAAAGTATTGTTCCTCTCGTAATCAGTCCAAATTTATTGTCAGTATCGAGATAGAAATATGTACTTACGAGATAGAAATATGTATTCATTGTCAGTTACAGAAGTCTGTGTACACCTGTTTTTTTTCCCGAATATTTAAAGAAGAAGAAAAAAGAGAGTGTTTTGAACTTTAATCAACTCGTTACTTAAAATTAAATAACACTTGAAACATTTTATGCACTTGGATGTATATTTGTAATATATGATATGTTATATCATACATCGTATACCGTTGTAATATTATAATATATATAACATATAATATATGTAATATATATAACATATGAGTATTATATTATATATTTAAATATATGTTTAATTTTATTAATTCAATTTTTAATAAAATATGGTACACTTCGTGACTTTTTACTCGGCTGTTTTTTTTTCATTTTTTTTTCCAGTACGTCTTCAAAGTCCGTACAACTGATGAATAAATTGGCCGATAAATGTTGAATGTTCTTATCCTATGTCATTAAATATTTGAAATTTGCCGGCCTGTACGTGGATTTTCGTGACCGAGTGTCGGTCACCGATATATATATATATGCAGAATACGATGCATTAATAAGATGACAAGGAAAATCAACCATCGCTTGCGTAATTTATGAAAACTCGATCGAAACGTCACGACGTAACGTCGATGTGAAAGATTCACAGGAAAGAAGAGACACACACACACACACATGCACACACAAGTAGCCCCGACGTTGAGCAAGGATAAGGGAGAAATGTATTCTTTTATATACGTGTAACTTACCGGTGACGGAAGTCGGAATCAACGGAGAGACAAATCCCTCCTCCGGAGTCGAGCGTTTGTCACAGAGATCGAAAACAAGGATGCGAACCCGGAGTAACGAGAAGAGGTAGAGAACTAGGCTTCCTATATAGGTTCTTCTCTCTTTAACGGATCGCTCACTTTCTGAAAAGTAATCCTTCTACTCACTTGGAAACTAATGTTGCGCGTAAACTCGCTTCACCACGCGATGACGCGATCAGTTCTCAACGCCGGAGGCGATAAATCTCGGCCGTCGGAGTTCCAATGTTCCGGCAGACGCTGGAAATTAACCGAAATTTTGACAAATAACTGCTGCGATATTTTCGACGTGATGTATAGTGACTACGAAAATGCTACGAGAAAACGGAAAGGAAAGAAAAGCAAAACAGTCATTTGACGCGAAATAAAACGGATCGTCGCGTCGAAACGCGTTGCAATGCTGTTTTTTTTTTTTTAAATTATTCCGCTTTGCAATTCTTTGTTGCGCGAATTTCACTCGCGTTCGAATGAAACCGATCATTCGCAGGGAAGCGTATCTTTTCCCTTTTCTTTTTCACGGGGAAACGAGGAGCGAATCATTTCATCGTTTCGAAATGACACAAGATACGTGACACAACAGTGGCGAGAAACTGCGCCGCGATTGACCGCTATTTTGATCGTCGCGAATCTCTCCCACGAATTCTCTCGGTATAGTCAAAAGCAGTATAGTCAACGATCGCGCACGGCAAAATCGAAATGCAAATCGTTATTCACGTTTTCGAGCGATGTGGGAAGAGATAGGCTGGAAATGTAGATAGGAAAGAAGGCGGGGATCGAACCGTGTCCAGTTTTCACCGATCGAGTTCATCGAGTGCGTTCGACGACAGAGAGAGAGAGAGAGAGAGAGACACGGTCGAAATGGTGAAAACTGAACCCGCGTGAAAAAGCTGAAAGGTCATACTTTTCGATACGGAGGAGTCGAAATCGGTCCCTCACAGAGATACAGGAGATACCCGATAAAAACATAGCAGAGGATGCAATCGAGGAATAACCGTGAATTCCTCGCACTTCATGGTCTCATCATCGAAACTTCGTCATCGATAAACAACTTACGTCGCGAGGATCACTTCCATCCCATCTCGGAGGTGTAGCACGACAAACTTGAAATTCTCACACGAAATTCTCGGGCGAGGATCGTCTCTCGGATTGATTCGAAAGGTAAACGCACACGCGAGATCCAAAATCACGTAGAAATCACGAACGAGCGCGCTCGATTTCTGTGTTCAAGGGTGGAGGAGACGAGTTGCAGAGCAGGCAGGTGGCCGCCAGTTGGAACAGGCGAGGAGAACAACTCTCTCTCGTTCGGCTCGATAACGACGAACAGAGTATATCACGGCCGACGATGGAGATAGAGATTCGATGGAGAGACGACACAGACCGCTAGACGGTGAGAGAGACGGACACACACACTCTTTCTCTTTTTCCGGAAGATAGAAAAAGTATAGAGAGAGAAGATGAACCTCGGACGGAATGTGAGAAAGGTACGCGCGCGTAACGCCTGCTGCGAGGGAAGCGGTACCACTGAACGCTGAGGGGTTGCCGCTTCGTAGGCGCCCTCGACTCCGCTAGGGGCTGCTAACCGTGAGGCTAGCCAGGGTTGTCGGTGGTCGTGTGGTAGTGGTAAGAACCGGTGGTGGTGGAAAACGAGTATTCGACGAATTCACACTGCACGGAGCCACCTGTCGAAGGTGTAATCGCCTCGCACCGATGTTTTACATGCTCGTTGCTCCAGTGTGGAAACATAATATTTAATATCTCGATGTTTCAATATCTGTTTTTGATTGAGAATTAACAGAGTCGGCAGATTAGAGCGTGGAAACATAATATTTAATGATATCACGATATTTCAATATCTATTTATGATTGAAAACTAACAGAGTCGACAGATTAGAATGTAACAAAATAATATTTAATATCTCGATATTTTAATGTCTATTTATGATTGAAAATTGACAGATTAGAAATATAACATTTAATATCCCAATATTTTAATGTCTATTTATGATTGAAAATTGACAGATTAGAGTATAGAAACATAACATTTAACATCTCCATATTTTAATATCTATTTATGATTGAAAATTAATAGAGTCGACAGATTAGAATGTAAAAAAGTAATATTTAATATCTCAATATTTTAATATCTATTTGTGGTTGAAAATTAACGGAGTCGACAGATCAAAGTGTAGAAAAGTAATATTTAATATCTCGATATTTTAATGTCTATTTATGATTGAAAATTGACAAATTAGAAATATAACATTTAATATCTCAATATTTTAATGTCTATTTATGATTGAAAATTGACAGATTAGAGTATAGAAACATAACATTTAACATCTCCATATTTTAATATCTATTTATGATTGAAAATTAATAGAGTCGACAGATTAGAATGTAAAAAAATAATATTTAATATCTCAATATTTTAATATCTACTTATGATTGAAAATTAACAAATATTTTAATGTCTATTTATGATTGAAAATTGACAGATTAGAGTATAGAAACATAACATTTAACATCTCCATATTTTAATATCTATTTATGATTGAAAATTAACGGAGTCGACAGATTAGAGTGTGGAAACATAATATTTAATGATATTTCAATATTTCAATATCTATTTATGATTGAAAATTAATAGAGTCGACAGATTAGAATGTAAAAAAATAATATTTAATATCTCAATATTTTAATATCTACTTATGATTGAAAATTAACAGAGTCGACAGATTAGAATGTAAAAAAATAATATTTAATATCTCAATATTTTAATATCTACTTATGATTGAAAATTAACAGAGTCGACAGATTAGAATGTAAAAAAATAATATTTAATATCTCAATATTTTAATATCTATTTGTGGTTGAAAATTAACAGAGTCGACAGATTAGAATGTAAAAAAATAATATTTAATATCTCAATATTTTAATATCTACTTATGATTGAAAATTAACAGAGTCGACATCAAAATCAAAGTGTAGAAACATAATCTTAATGTCTCAATATTTTAATATCTATTTATGGTTAACAAAGTCGACAGATTAAAGTATGGAAACATAACATTTAATATCTCGATATTCCAATGTTTATTTATGATTGAAAGTTAACAGAGTCGACAGATTAGAATGTAAAAAAATAATATTCAGTATCTCAATATTTCAATGTCAATTTGTCGTTGAAAATTAATAGAGTCGTCAGATTAGAATGTAAAAACATATTTAGTATCTTTTTTAATGTCTATTTATGATTAAAAGTTAACGAAGTCGATAGATTAGAGTGTAGAAAAGTAACATTTAATATCTCAATTTGTAATTATGATAAAAACCCTAACACAATATCAGTCTAGAGTTGAAAATAATTGAACGAGATACTAAAGAGTTGAATGAACAAACTTACAGATAAAGAAACTTCTCAGTATAATAAGATTTACATGCTCGTCGAATCGTTATCTGTTTATAGACGAAATATTGCCACGAAAATCGTCGAGATGACTATTCTATCCTATTTTTGTTGAAAACTGGCACATTATTCTTCTTACTTGGCGTGAGATCCGAGTCCATATATCTTGCAAGGTTTAACTGATACTTATGCGTGTAACGCAACATGTAACGAAGAAAGAGAACTATTTAAAAAATAATTGCATCTCTGTGCTTGAAATCTGTTTGTCATCCGAATATCTTGCGTGCAAGAATTACTTTCGACAACGCGAAGTTTCGCGAGAAGATATTAATTGAAAAAGTATCTTGTATCAAAACTCATTCTTCACCACATTTATCCTTTGGAAGAATAATTTAGTGTGCTTCGTTTTTACACGGTGCATATCTTAATTCATTTTAACAAAATATGCATCTCGAATTAGATTTCAGATGCGTTCGGTTAAATTGATTTAAACTATAGAATCCCGACAACGGGTTTTCTAGTTCTCGTAGAATTTTCATTGTTTTATAATTAGTCGAAAATATATTGCTTTTCGCAACTTTTCGTTGGTTGATACGGTGAATTTCGCTAAAAATTTACTTATCCAAAGATACGCGGAAAATTTTCCGCGTTACTGAATCATTCAAGAGTGTTATCGAACGTGGAGGTGCCATTCTCAATGGTTCCTAAGAATTTTCAATTTCTCTTCTCTTCTCTCGCTTGCCCCTTTCCAAAAATTCTTCTCTTTCACCCTCGCCGAACCTCGAGGTAATTCAGAAGTGTGCGACGTCCGGATTCAGGCGAGTGCGAGCACTTTCTCCAAATTTTTCTCCGTAATAATTTTCTCCCCGTTCGTCTCGACTTTTATTTCCCTTCCCCTGGCCATTATTTCACACGTGGAATTTTTCCATCGCCAGAATGGTCTCTGCATCTTCGTTTCCCTTCGTTTCCATCTGAATTCTTCTGCTGGATTATTTCTATGCAAATGGTACAGCATGTGTCCCCTTTCAAATTCTTCGCGTGACTAACAATCAGAGACAGAAATGATTGAAGATGGATGATCGATGTTGAACGTTGTCACTCTGTTTCTGTGTTGCGCGAATTACTTTAGCAGCGAATGATGTAATGAAAAGCACCAATCGATCGGATTGACCTTATCCAAATTGGATTAACATCGTCGCTGATCAGATCAAAGTTTTGCAACATCAATTCGATGATAAGATAACTCGTATCAAAGTGTCTCTCTCTTTTTTTAAATTACTATTATTATTAAAACGAGCAATACTTCTTCAATAAATTCGAACAACAAAGTTTCCCCTATCAAAATTTATATATATACACATATATATATATATATATATATATATATATATATATATATGTCAATTTTATATTAATAAATAACAACAACAACAACAACAATAGTAGTAGTAATAATAGTAGTAATAGTAACAACAACAACAACGATAATAACAACAACAATGATAATAATGATAATAATGATAATAATGGTAATAATGACAATAATGACAATAATGACAATAATTACAATAATTACAATAATGACAATAATTACAATAATGACAATAATGACAATAATGACAATAATGACAATAATGACAATAATGATAATAATGGTAATAATGACAATAATGACAATAATGACAATAATGACAATAATGACAATAATGACAATAATGATAATAATGATAATAATGGCAATAATGATAATAATGATAATAATGGTAATAATGATAATAATGGTAATAATGGTAATAATGGTAATAATGGTAATAATGATAATAATGATAATAATGATAATAATGATAATAATAATAAATGTTTATATATATATGCTAAATTTATATATATTATATATATAATGATTCCCTATCAAAATTTATATATATACATATATACATATAAATACATGCATACATACATGTGTGTGTGTGTACCTAGCGAGATTATCGAACAACAATGACTCGATAATGCATTAAAATGGCGAATAGAAATCTAATTCTGAACAAGTGAAACTCGTTCAACTCGCCAAGCACATAGCTCTTGGTATTTAGTTTATTACGATCCTTGAATTACGGTGATAATTTTTATCTTCAACTGATCCTAAAAAAAGATTTATTTCCGGCACATCTTAATCGCATCTCGAACGCACGCGCGATGCATGATCTGTTAAATTTTAACAAACTTTGTACACGGCTGAACAATTCGTGTTAATTGTGCAGTCATAGCAAAGTCCCTTTGGCGCAGAGGATAGCGCGTTGGACTTCTAATCCAAAGGTCGCGGGTTCGATCCCCGCAAGGGATGATGCGTTTTGCATATTCAATAATTGAAGAGAGGAAGAGTTTCTCTGTGTTTATTATACGTGTTTTTCTCGTCAGCTTTCGTGTGTGTGCTTCTCTCTCTCTTTGACGTGAGAAAAAATATCATCCCACCCACGGCTGCTTTTTTTATATACATTTTTGGAAAAGGCGATCGCATTAAAATTTTGTTGCAATTGAATTTTTCTTCGTGCTTCGATCTGGCTTTGTCTCGATCGACGATCAACACGTTTCAACTGTGCCCCGGAATTCTGACTGTAAAAAAATCATCATCGTTCTCTTAGATCGAATCATTAGACGAGCATAAGCGGCAAAGCAGTTTCTCGGCTTGATTGTCGAAAGATCGTCTTGTCCAGAGACGATTCGCTATTTCATCGCCGGGAACTGAACACTTTACCGACCGATAGCGGTAAGTAATAGACGATTAATAAGCTACCAGTTGGTAAAGTATTAATATCGTATAATATATTTGTATATATTAATATACGATATTACCGGTCGGTAAAGTGTTAAAATATATAAATATATTATTATACGATATCCACACTTTACCGACCGATAGCGGTAAATAGTAGCCGATTAATAGGCTACCGGTCGGTAAAGTGTTAATTTGGAAATAAAAATTCGGCGCTCACGATTCCCTACGTTTTTGTTCCACGTTCTTTTGTACGACGTCGCCGAGTGGAATCGAAAGGGAAAATGTGTGGGTGAAAGAACTGGAGCGGAGGTTTTCAGGTCAGGTTAAGAAGCACTCGTTATTGGACGGAAATATACATAAACGTGTAGAAAAGAAAGACAGTTCGGATTTTTATTCTTTTGAAGGCTGAGAGAACCGATAGAACGTAAGAATCATCGTTAAATAAAGAGCCAAGTATGCATCCGAGAGATATATATATATATATATATATATACGAGCGTGTAAGAGAAATTATAGAGGTAGAGAGTAGAAAAAAAGAGTAAGTATAAAATAGAATAGAATAAAATAGCAGCAGTAATCGAAGATAAACAGGATAAATAAAACCTAAATAAAAATATAAAAATAAAAAGAAGATAAATTATAAAACGCAGAACAAAGGTGACTTACAGAATAAAGGAAACCTAGATAAACAAAAAAAATATACAAAATAAAAGAAAATAAATTAAAACGCAAAAATAAAGGACGCGAATAATAAAATGAATGAAAAAAAAAAAACGAAAGAAGAGTAGAAAAGGAGGTAGTGTCCGATAGGCAGAATAAGGCGAAATAAAGTAGAATGAGATAAAATGTGTGTGCTCTCCTCCTCTTCTTTTTATAGTAAAATAACAATTAACTACCATAATTACCGTTTTAGGTCAAAAAGATACGTACATCTTGTTAATCTTGGCATAATTTCATAAATTTCGTTTGATTCACTTAGTCTCTACTCCGTTCTTCATGTTTCGAAGAAAAAAATTGAAACGCACGATTTGATTACGAAACTCGTAGTGAAAATTTTCAATCAAGATTTTAATTCTTATTCCCGCTGATGTTGGAAGTGTAAGAAAGAATTTTCATCAGTCACAGAGGATCATGTTTAAGATCTCTCTCTCTCTCTCTCTCTCTCTTTCTTATTTTCTCTGAAATATTACCTCGAGAAATTGACAAAGTGATATTACACCTCACTGGCTGAAAAGTTTTTGCACTTTACGTGCATCGTTGCGCGAGTCTCTGACTTTTCGAAGAAGTATTTTCATGCGAGACAAAGTTGAAGAATGGGGTAACCTGATTAATTACGGAGATACAAGCTCCTCGACGATACGACGACGAATCGGCAGTTTCCCGCGAGGAAAGACTAATATTAATTTAATGTTATTTAATAACGTCAATAGTCATTGATAGATAACGATTAATAAAAAAAAAAATTAATTAATATTATTTAAATTATTTAAACGTTGAATTAACTATTTACGTCGATAATTTTGAATATTCTGAATATTCTTCAGATTAACCCTTTGTTGGATGATGAACAGGAGGAGAAAGAAAGGAGAAGATAAGAGAAGATAAAAAAAAGAAGGATGATCCAGAAAGAAAAAGAAAGAGAAGCAGAGGATGTCGGGATGAAGAAAAGAGGATGTCAGGATGATTAGAAAAGGACGAAGAGAAAACGGTGTTGAACGTAGGAAGGGAAAGAGAAGGTGGGTAAGAAAAAAAGAGGAGGAAGTAAGTGTGATAAAAAAAAAGGAAAAAGGAAAAGTAATAAGGAGGAGGAACGTGATAAGAGAAGGAGGTAAATAGAAAGAAAGAAACAGGAGGATAGAGCGAAGAAAGGAACGAAGAGGAGGATGAAAAACGGAGAAGAAGAGGATGATAAAAAAAGGGGAAGAGAAAGAGAGTAATAAAGAGGAACAAGAGGCAAAGGTGATAAAAAGGAGGAGGAGGAGAGGGTGATAATTACCGTCTCCCAGTAATTATCTTCGTAATTCAGTTTGCGACGGGAAATTCGTGCACGTATCACACTCAGGGACGAATTGTTCAGTATTGAATGGATAATAAGGAACGACAAGAGGGAAAGGGTGCACATGATCGTCCATTATCCGTGTTGATGAACTTACAAAACTTGGCAAGTGATCCCGTGATTCTGGAGTTCTGCAGTGAATTTCTATTGTATTATCTCCGGCGTGACATGCGAGTTAAAAAAGGGTTAAACAAGGGGTTGACAAGAAGAGAAATTGGAAAAATCGACGAGTTTCAGGTTAACCCTTTGTTGGATGATAAAGAACCGGTGGAGAAAGACAGCAGAAGATAAGAGAAGATAAAAGAAGAAGGAGGAAAAGAGGCTGACAAAAAAGAAGGAAGAGGATGATCCAGAAAGAAAAAGAAAGAGAAGCAGAGGATGTCAGGATGATTAGAAAAGGAAGAAGAGAAAACGGTGTTGAACGTAGGAAGGGAAAGAGAAGGTGGGTAAGAAAAAAAGAGGAGGAAATAAGTGTGATAAAAAAAGGAAAAGACTGTAATAAGGAGGAGGAACGTGATAAGAGAAGGAGGTAAATAGAAAAAAAGGAAAAGGAGGAGAGAGTGAAGAAGGGAATGAAGAGGGTGATAAAGGAGGTGGGAGGAGGAGAGGGTGATAAGGAAGTGGGAGGAGGAGGAGAAAAGAAAATTGGATAAGGAAAAGGAGGATAAGAAGAAAATTGATCCGTAAACTCTATCATTAAAACTGAAATAGTTGTTAAATAATAGCGGTTAAAGCTGAGTTTATATACTCAAATAGTTGAATCAAGGAGTATATTCCTAGAATAATTGTAAATAGTAATATTTCTACTGTTTTCTTAAACCTATTGTTAATTAAATAAAATAACAAAAAATCCTGAAGTAATCAAAGTAAATGTATTCAATAGTGTAATTAAATACTTTAATTACTTTTGGTGGTCAAACTATGTTGATTTCAATTGATGGGGACCACTGACCTGTGAAGAAAAAGTTCAAAAAAAAAGAAGCGATAAAAGAGAATAATTCGGAAACAACAAATATAACTATTCTAAACTTAATTCTAACTTTTAATACAAAAGTATGATTTCCTATAAATATTCCATCACGGATGAATATCTCGATTTCATGATGTTTTAATTGAAAACTACCGAAGATACGTTTTTCCTTTTTTTTTTTTAAAGTTAATTCACAAAATAATTCTAATCGGCAAATTCATCAAGCAGACAGGCAGACATCCTCGTGCTAATAACGGTTCTAAAAACGAACTACTGCGTTGCAGCTGGGTTGACTCTGCCTCGGCACGAGGATGAAAAACGCGCGCGCGTAACGTGTGTCACGCGGCGGAACGGAGCGGAGAATTTCTATATGGAACGAGCGAGCGATCGTGTACGCGCCTGGAAGGTTCGAAGGTAGGGTCGTAGGTAGGAACTTACCTGGTGGGTTCCACGCGAGCCTATCAGAGGGATGGGTTTAAAGAGGCCGCGGAGCGTAGCTTCGGCTAGCGTGTGCCCTGACGCGAAAAGCCGGTTAGTCGGTCTCGATCCCGTGTATCGCTCGCATTTACCGAAACGTTCCTCTTCCACTCCGGCTCTCGGTTAAACGTGTGACCAAGCGGTTTCGTGTGTGAGCAGCGTCGTAGCTCGATCGTCGAACCTTCGCCTAATTTCTTTTTTTTTGTTTATTTTTTTTCCCCCTTCGAGGATCGTTCGATTCGCCAACGTGGAGAGAAGAGACTCTCCTCCTCCGTCGGAGAAGAGACGCGTGGCGCGTTGCTTCGTACTTCGTTTGAAACTCGCTTCAAAAGTTGCTTCGCTCTCTCGTGAACTCACCTGCAAGTGGAACTCGAAGTGCACGTGGATAGGGATTTATTTAGGGATCGTCCTCGTGCCTCGACAATAAGGGGTATGTTTTGCTTTATCTTTTCACGTTTTTGGATTAGTAGAATAGCGCGCGCGCGCGCGACGATATTGGGCGAATACACGTGCGAATAAGAACACGTAATCCAGCGTGGAATTATTATCATGGTTGAATGTAGCTTCTCGTCTATTTGAGTGTTGAACTGTTTGAACTGTTTTTCTTCTCCCGTTTCATCGTCTATTGCTAAGTTGTTGTCCACTTTGAACCACTATGGGGACGTAATTCCCGTAACCAGCGAGTAGCAAAGACGCTCTCTGATATCTGAAAGAATCAGTCATACTTATTTATTTGCACACGGTAAAAATTATTCAATATTATTCGCATTTATACGATTTTTTTTTTATACATGTACATTGTGGTACTTTCAATTAAACTATCTGTATTGTTTATGAGCAATGGCTTTTCTGTAGTTTGTTAGACAATTTGATTGATGATATATCGCTTATCAGAAGTATATTGGATCGGTATGTACGTCAGAAAGTATAAACGTAATACAATTACATGCTGCTACACCTGCAGAATTTTGATGAGAATTTTGATTTCAATTTTGAGCACTGTGAAAAGTTGGAAAAATCTTTGAGAACTTTTACAATACTTTCATATACATTGAAGTATTTTTGAGCGCCCAGGAAGTTAAAGCCTTTCAGAATTTTGTCAATACTTTCAAGTACTTTGAAGCACTTTTGTCCACTCAGAGGAGTTGGGAAAGATCTTTCAGAGTTTTGATAATATCTACAAATTCTTTGAAGTACTTTTGAGCGCCTAGAAAACTTGGGGAAGTATTCCAGAGTTTTGAGAATTTTCTCAAACACTTTGAATTACTTTTGAGCATTCAGATACTTGTGAGCACTCAGAGAAGTTGGGAAAGATCCTTCAGAGTTTTGATAGCATCTACAATACTTTAAAGTACTTTTGAGCGTCCAGAAAACTTGGGGAAGTATTCCAGAGTTTTGATAATATTTTCAAATACTTTGAATTACTTTCGAGCAATCAAACCAGCTGCAAAATCTCTTTCAGTGTTTTCATCATATTTTCAAATACTTTGGAGTACTTTTCAGCACTCAGATACTTTTGAACACTCAGAGAAATTGAGAAAGATGTTTCAGAATTTCGATAATATCTACAATACTTTGAAGTGCTTTTGAGCGCCCTGAAAACTTGGGAAAGTATTCCAGAGTTTTTAAAATATTTTCAAATATTTTGAACTACTTTTGAGCACTCAGAAAAGTTGAGAAAGATGTTTCAGAATTTCGATAGCATCTACAAATACTTTTGAAGTGCTTTTGAGCGCCCAGAAAACTTGGGGAAATCTTCCAGAGTTTTGAGAATATTTTCAAATACTTTGAATTACTTTTGAGCACTGAGAGAAGTTGAGAAAGGATCTTTCAAAGTTTCGATAATATCTACAAATACTTTGAAGTACTTTTGAGCGTGCAGAAAACTTGGGGAAATCTTCCAGAGTTTTGAGAATATTTTCAAATACTTTGAACCACTTTCGAGCAATCAAAATAGTTGCAAAATCTCTTTCAGTGTTTTCATCATATTTTCAAATACTTTCGAGTGCTTTTCAGCACTCAGATACTTTCTCAGAGCTCTCAGAAAGTTGGAAAAATTTTAATAACTTAATCGAATTGATCCGACGTTTTTCTTTGAATTACTCGCTGTTATTGGAGAAGTTTTTTTTTCCCCAAAATATAATGCAAAAATCAGGTATCAGTGAAATGATAGAAAATTCTCGTTCTAGTGAAATGTTAATTGCCAGTAGTACTACTACGCAGTGAATAAACACGACGCAAGTGTAACGTAACTCTGGGATTATATTATCTTTCACGCTTTCAAGAACGTGAATCTGTACAATATTTTACACGCGTACGATATACGAGTCCGTATGTACCGTTCCACTAAAAACGCGTGATCCTTAAGTTAATAATACATTAGTGATAAATCGTCCGTACTTTCTAATGATCTCTTTGAAAATGATCCAGTTAATAATCTTATATTAATGATATTTACAATTCATTTCGAACTGTTTACGTTACACTGTAATATGAAATATTTAGGGTACGTTCTACATACGTATAATATATGTACGTACATCCCCGTATTAAATACCCGTTATTTTTAATTAGTGATAAATTCATTAGCAATCGTAAATACGTTTTTCTCTTAATACGATCTTTCTTAATGAATTCGTAATAAATTTTCGAAAGTTTATTTCATGGTGTCGTTACGCGGTGTAAAATTTAAATCCAGCCTATAATATATTTACGTGGTATTAAATGGATATAGTTTTTAATTAACAATATATATATATTAGTAATCGTAAACATGTTCTTTCTAACGATCTTTCTTGACGACTGTTTAAACGTCCATTTTTCGAACGTTTATTCATTACATTGTACAAGATTCGAATTTAATTCGCATTTTTCTAGAGATTCGAATTTACGATTTTTCGCGAAAAATTGTAAGCGAAAGCCTTCCTAGTTTTCATTCTATTTGCACAATAAAGTTTTTTTTCTATTTTTTCGAGAAATTTTATACTTCAATCTCTCGCCGATACGGTATCTAGTCAATCGAAAATCTTCGATCAACTTTACTTTAGGAACGCAGAAAACTTCAGTTCTTTTACGCTCGACTATAGGATAGAGAGGTATCATTAGTTTCTCTTGAAATAAAATCAAGCAACATCCGACTGGGTGTTATTAATAATAATTAAATTTTGGTATAATTACATCAATTAATTATTATACAACAATATGATTTTTATATTACCGTCGATGATATAATATCCTTTGCAATTAGAACATGCGAGTGTAACACTATTTTGTTTACTATTTTTTCTGTATTTAATATAATTTACACGACTGTGAAACTTATTATTGTTTTGTCGTACAAATATATATTAATTTTGTGAATCGATATTTTCGATCTTATTATTGTTTTGTCGTACAAATATATATTAATTTTGTGAATCGATATTTTCGTTTGTTTCAAAAATATCGTTAAAAATATATTACGCACGGTGTGAAATTCAGCTTTCTCTTCCGTACGTGTAATATATCGTGTAATCTTGTGATTTTTTAACACTGTATATAATTTTTACAGATTCGAACGATCTGAAAACGTGTGAGCGAAAGCTACCTGTGCGTGTGTGTTCTATTTGTACGATAAAGTTTTTTTCTGTTTCTCTACTTCTTTTTTCTTTCTTTTTTAATGCCTCTCTGACGCAAAATTTTATACTTCGATCACAACTGTAGCCTTCCAAATCTTCCAAATCTGTTTCCGAACAGTTTATATCGAAAGTGTCATTACGCGTTGTAGAGTTTCAAATCTCGCCTTTGGCAACAGGCGATTCAATAATCAGACGTGTTCGCACAATTACACGGGTAACTTACATCTCGTGGTTGCGTTCAACAAAGAGAGAGAAAGAGAGAGAGAGAGAGAGGAAACAGCTGTTTCTGGGAACAAGCTGATCGGTAATTGTGAAACGTGTATATCAAAGTCAACCAGATATCGCGCGAGTCGGATCTCTCACACCTTCTCACAATATACAATAGACAGATAGTTCTTGTCTTTTTTTTTCAAACTCGCGAGATCTGTTTGCAATTGATCTCTCTCTCGAATCGATCATCATAATTTGGCGATGCTGATGACTCTAATCGCAATTGTAGCGGTACAATCGTGATTCAAAGTCAAAGCTAACGTAGAATGTAGATCATTTTCTTGCCGATTACGCGTTAGAATTTTGTTGAACTTGCGGAAATTTCAGCCTCGAAACAATCTCGAAGGTACTGTTCTCATCTTGCGTGAGAAAGCTCGTGAAATATTCAGCAAAGATAAAGTAGCTTATTCGTTTCTAATGCTTGTTTCTAATGCAGGAATTGGTGCGTTGAGTTTACACTCAATTCGTGCGTAATGAATTTTAATCGTTTAATTATTTAACTCTTAATTAGCTATTGATCAACTATTGTCAATTATTTAATATTATTTTAATTATTCAATTATTTAATATTATTCAATTATTTTAATTATTCAATATTATTCAATTGTTTTAATTATTTAACTGTGTTTAAACTGTCAATTTTATTTCCTTGTCTCAATCATTAATAAATAGAAATTTCTTCTGAGGCATTTTGTGAAGTAGTAAAAAAAAAAAAAAAAAGGAATGAATTAAAATTGGTATCAATTTTACTGGAGGTGAATAAATTCCAGTTCCATTTATAAGTAATAATCTCGATGACATGATAACAGTGTCGAGCGTACAGATGATTGTTCAATTCGAATTTCGTCTCGCAGAGAAATGCTTCGACGATGAAAAAAAATTGTCTGCGAAAAGCGAGATTAATTGCTCGCGTGAGCTGTAACAATTAAGCAACGTTCACACAATTCTTTCGCATCCTACGTGCTGACAATGGCAAACATTGCTTCCTTTACACCTGTGGACCTCTTGCCGCTTTACGATCAGAGTCAGAATTGAGGCGATAATATGTATATCGTGAGGATTGAAATTTCATATTCAGGCTGTGAGCGACACATCGATTTTATAGACGGAATGAAATATAATCCTTCGTCTCCATTCTTGTTGCAACGAGCGTCAGAATTGAATCATGAATTCCGAACTAGAAACAAACAAACGAAACGAAATGGTGGTTTCTCGATCGGAATCTATCTTTTAATCTTTTTTTTTATTAGAAAGAACCACCTTTTTTTAATAAAACAGATATACATTCAGAAACCGTTCAGTTTCGAGCGAGATTTTATTTTTCGTAGTATTCTCCGAGAAATATCAATTTAAAAATGTATATAAATGAAATATTTTTATTTACTTGAAAGAGATCATTACATTTATATTCCAGAGTCTAGAAGGAATATCTTTTTTTTTTTTTTTAGATATTATATCTATAAAATTTTATAATACATTTTATAATACGTCGTATCTATAAAATTTTATAATTTCATAACAGATGTATCACCTCAGATTTTGCTCTTGGTTGAAATTTCATTCGTACCACTTTCTGTTCTTCGTTTCGTCAAAATATGAATTTCGAATATCAATATCATAGACAAAGTATTTGCTCGAAACAGGTCATTACTCTTATACACGAGAATATTTTAGCTACTTCATCCTTTTTTCTCCATCAAAAAATAATCGAATTACTAATTAACCACGACATTGATCGTGTCTCGCGCGTGTAACGTTCAAATTCATTCTCACTCCTGTCTCTCTTTCCTCTGCCGTAATGAACACCAACTAGCGTGAAATACACTGCTCTCGAGGCTCATTGTCGATCGGGAAGCGCGAATAACCGACACGCGTGCGTTAATCGTCGGGATTCGACACGGATGAAACGGCAGCCGAGTCGCGTGAGTAAATTCGGAGTGACCCAAATTGGCGTGCGAAGATTCTCAAAGTGTAATCAAGTCCCGTAAAGGAAAAAAGGGAATTGAACGTACCGTTAGTCGGACGTTAATTTTGTTCCAAGTGCGTGCAGTAAGTCCCCGATTAAGTGTCCGCCGCTTTCCCCGCTTAAGCGTCCGTCACTACCCCCACCAACTCTCTGGAATTGGGACTATCCCCACCACTCCACGCCATCATACCGCGCGGCCGCACGTGAAACGTGAAACAAAATCAAGCGATGTATATGACACCGATATTTCGGCAGATTATGATTGTTTCGGGCACACACATCGATCGACGTTAGGCGTGAATTTTATATTAAATGAAAAACACGGATCCACTTTATACGTGTTAATACGATTGCAGAACCATACTGTGCGCGTACTGTTAATTTAATATCGATGAAAAAATGCAACGGGACGTTTGCTCGAGGTTTCCATTCAATTATTGACAATCTACTGATCAACAACTACTTTTTATTGGAGTTCCAATAAATTTTCGAGGAATTTAGATTAATTACAGCCATTTGACAATTACTGCATCGTTACAATTTTCTTGCTTCACTCAGTTTGAAAGTATGCACATGTTACATTCGAAATAGTTTAAATGCATTTCAGTTCAAACGAAACGATAAAATGTCGAATTTCTTTGTAGTCAAATGATGTAGTGAACAATACTGAAATTCGCCTGGTATCGATGTAACGGTTCTTCGACGCTCATTCTCACTTTTTCTTTTCAGTGCCATACTATTCTTTCGTAGAGTACGCTATGACTCTTAAGGACCCGCTTTCGGTTCTAACTGTGGACGCTTAACATTTTACCGACCGTGTATTAGCGGTGAATAGTTGGCCGATAGGCTACCGGTCGATAAAGTGTTAAAATATGTTAGCCGATTAATAGACTACCGGTCGGTAAAGTGTTAAGAGAGCACTAATGCATGAACTTCATAATCATAGCTGTGGTGCCGTTTTTAAAAGTGTGTACATCGATATTGCGTCGTTGCAATGACACGATAACGATCATGCTTGTCAAACACAGTAGCTGCTCTATAAAATTGAATCAGATTGTAAGGAAATGACGCTAATTTTTTTTTTCAATCAATAATCTTATCATTTAACTCAATTAATATTAATAGCAAGAAACTAACACTTAGAAACGATGTGAAAAGAACTTTCAAAATATTCCGAAAATAATGTCTGAAATTTACAAATTTCACTTTCTATGGAAAATATCGATTTTTAATTAATAAAGCACTAGTTCCTCCCTTTTATTGAAAAATCGACAAGTGTAGTGTTTTTAAACGGACCGTCGAAATGTTACATTTCAACGTAGCGAACGAGAATTGAAATTCGCCTGGTAACAGTCGACTCTTTTTCTTTCTTACCGCGTTAGCAGTACACTGTGCAAACTTTGCACATGACGCAAGATCTCGCGCGACGATCGGAAGATCTGGTGTGTTGTTGCTCGTCACGTGCCGTGTGTTGCAACGTAACACACGTTACACAATGACTAGTCAGTCGATCGGCGTTAATTAATCGAATTAATCACTGGCAGCCAATTACGGCTGCGATGAAAAGGGAAACGCGATCCCGTGAAATGGGCGAACAATCTAGACAATGTTCGCAAACGCAGCCGTTAGTTCAGAATCAAAAGATTGTTCCGGTCCTAATTTTCAATGATGCGCGATAATGTAAAATCATCCTCGAGACAGAGAGAGAGAAAACAAGCAAGCAAACTCGAAGTAGAGGCTTCACGCGTTAAAATGTGAAACCGTGAAACGAGGAAAGCAGAAAAATCCTGACACGATCATCTCTTCACAAACTCTTTTCCAACTTTGTCGTTAATACAGTTACGCTCTTCGAGACTTGCGTGAAGACGCGACGAGCAGCAAGCAAGCAAGCAGAGAGAGAAAGAGAGAGAGAGAGAGAGAGACATGGAGAAGGAACCGAGGAAAGAGGAGGAGAGCCAACTTCGAGACCCGGCGAACGTGCGAGATTACATGGTGAAACTGCGGCGGAGCGGTCGCAATCGGCAATCCGGCGACGAGATCGCGGAATTGGAGGCGCAGCTGCGACGAGCGTACGTGGCGAAGGAGCTGCGAGCGCAGATGTTGGAGAGAGAGGCCGAGCGTGTGACGGAGGACGCGCGGAGGCAACGAGAGGCGGCGGAGATGGCGCGGTTGGAGCAGCGGGCGGCCCTCGAGGACGAGGCTCGTCGGAAGTCGGAGGCGAGCCGCGCGAGGTCCGCGGATTACGGCCGAGAGCTGATCGTCCAGATGAGGCGGAGGGAGGAGGAGAGGCGCGCGACGATGGAGGAGGCCCGCCGGGACAGGGAGATCCTGGCAGAAGTCGATCGAATAAGAGAGGAGCGTGAAACGTTGAAGGCGCTGCGCAGGAGGGACGAGCTGGCTGAAAGCTCGAGGCGCGAGCGTTTGATTTTTCAGGGGCTGAGGCGGATTCGCGAGGACGCGGAGAGAGAGGCCGAGGAGGAGAGGATCTGCAAGGGCGAGGCGTATTCGAGGGAAGTGGACGAGAGAGGCGAGAACGCTCGAAAGCTGCGCGAGGAACGGCTGGAGAGGAGGGAGCGAGCAGCGAGCGAAATTGCTGATAGATTGATGAGCGTGGAAGCGAGGAAGAAGGAGAGAGAGGCACTGACGGACGAGTTGATAGCCGAAGATATAAGGTGCGAGCTGTTGCTGGAAAAGGAGCTGAGCGACGTCGAAATAAGGAGGATGAGAGAGGAATTGGCGGCTAATTTGAAAGAACAAATCACCTTCGCGGAAGAGTGCAAATTACGGTTCGTCGAGCGGGATAGAGCGTTCGCGCACGAAGTTATGAGAAGGATCATGGAGGACGAGAGAACCGCCAGACTGACCGCGGCCGCCAGACGAAGGGCGCAGCTACGGTATCGAGAAGACCTGGCTCGGCTGGTCGAAACCCGAAGAAGAATTCGAGAGGAAGAAATCCTCCGCATGGAGCAAGCTGACAGGGAAGAAAGGAAGCGCGAAGAAGCGGAACTCGAGCGCGTTGAGGACGACAGGAGACGACTGTTGGAGGCACACGCGTCGAACGTCGGCGACTTTATCGACAGAAGCGCTCTTTTCGAGGAAGAGCGAAGGATCGTCGAGAAATGGACGCGAGCTGACTCAACGAAATCTTAATTCCTTATTTTATTAATTTTATTACCTGTATTAGCTGGATTACTATATTATTATTTGATCGAAATTTTATTAATACATCTCTTTTTGATCCTATAAGAGGAGGAGATCCTATTTTATTTATCAACATTTATTTTGATCTTTTCGACATCTAGAAGTTTATATTTTAATTTTACCAGGATTTGGATTAATTTCACAAAGTATTACAAACGATAGAGGGAAAAAAATAAATTTTTGGAAATTTAAGAATAATTTATGCAATATTAGGTATCGGATCCTTAGGTTTTATTGTTTGAGCATATCATATATTTACTGTTGGATTAGATATTGATATACGAGCATATTTTACATCAGCAATAATAATTATTGCAATTCCTACAGGAATTTAGGCGATTAGCTACATATCATGGATCAAAATTAAAATTTAATATCTCGTTTATATGATCAACTGAATTTATTTTAATATAATTGGAGGACTGACAGGAATTATACTTTCAAATTCATCAATTGATATTATTTTATACGATGCATATTATGATGTAGGTCATTTTCATTATGTTTTATTTATAAGAGCAGTATTTTAAATCACTGCAAGATTTATTCATTGATTTCCTTTAATTTCAGGATTATTAATAAATCAAATATGATTAAAATTTCAATTTTTCTTTATATTTATTAGTGTAAATTTAACCTTTTTCCCTCAACACTTTTTAGCATTAATAGGTATATCAGGACGATATCTTTAGTAAAGTTTTAGTTAAGTTATTGTTAGTTTTAATAGCTCTATTGCTAGTTCTATTATTATCTATTCATTGTAATTCTGTAATTACAAAAGTATTTAATTGAGAGACAATTCTCAAAAAATTTGGATAATTTTTCAGTGATATTCCAAATTCACTCACTCTTGTTAGTTCTGTCAATATTCTATATTAACAGCTCTCTCTTACTGATTCTATTAATATGTATTCATTGTAATCCTATAATTATAAAAGTTTTCGATTAAGAAACAATTATACTCTGATAATTTCCCAGTGATTTTTCAAATTCACTCACTCTTGTGAGTTCTGTCAATATTCTATATTAACAGCTCTCTTACTGATTCTATCAATATGTATTCATTGTAATCCTATAATTATAAAAGTTTTCGATTAAGAAACAATTATACTTTGATAATTCCTCAGTGATTTTTCAAATTCACTCACTCTTGTGAGTTCTGTCAATATTCTATATTAACAGCTCTCTTACTGATTCTATTAATATGTATTCATTGTAATCCTATAATTATAAAAGTTTTCGATTAAGAAACAATTATACTTTGATAATTCCCCAGTGATTTTTCAAATTCACTCACTGCTGTTAGTTCTGTCAATATTCTATATTAACAGCTCTCTTACTGATTCTATTACTATGTATTCATTGTAATCCTATAATTATAAAAGTTTTCAATTAAGAAACAATTATACTCTGATAATTTCCCAGTGATTTTTCAAATTCACTCACTGCTGTTAGTTCTGTCAATATTCTATATTGATAGTTCTCTTACTGATTCTATTAATATGTATTCATTGTAATCCTATAATTATAAAAGTTTTCGATTATACTCTGATAATTTCCCAGTGATTTTTCAAATTCACTCACTGCTGTTAGTTCTGTCAATATTCTATATTGATAGTTCTCTTACTGATTCTATTAATATGTATTCATTGTAATCCTATAATTATAAAAGTTTTCGATTATACTCTGATAATTTCCCAGTGATTTTTCAAATTCACTCACTGCTGTTAGTTCTGTCAATATTCTATATTGATAGTTCTCTTACTGATTCTATTAATATGTATTCATTGTAATCCTATAATTATAAAAGTTTTCGATTATACTCTGATAATTTCCCAGTGATTTTTCAAATTCACTCACTGCTGTTAGTTCTGTCAATATTCTATATTGATAGTTCTCTTACTGATTCTATTAATATGTATTCATTGTAATCCTATAATTATAAAAGTTTTCGATTAAGAAACAATTATACTCTGATAATTTCCCAGTGATTTTTCAAATTCACTCACTGCTGTTAGTTCTGTCAATATTCTATATTGATAGTTCTCTTACTGATTCTATTAATATGTATTCATTGTAATCCTATAATTATAAAAGTTTTCGATTAAGAAACAATTATACTTTGATAATTCCCCAGTGATTTTTCAAATTCACTCACTCTTGTGAGTTCTGTCAATATTCTATATTAACAGCTCTCTTACTGATTCTATCAATATGTATTCATTGTAATCCTATAATTATAAAAGTTTTCGATTAAAAAACAATTATACTTTGATAATTCCCCAGTGATTTTTCAAATTCACTCACTCTTGTTAGTTCTGTCAATATTCTATATTAACAGCTCTCTTACTGATTCTATTAATATGTATTCATTGTAATCCTATAATTATAAAAGTTTTCGATTAAGAAACAATTATACTCTAATAATTCCACAGTGATTTTTCAAATTCATTCACTCTTGTTAGTTCCGTTACATTATAAACGATCGTATACGCGCCCCTTGTATTTCCTTCTTTCTTTTTGAGACATACCCGAGAGGAGATGCCGATTTGATTAATAAGAGCAAGGATGCCTCGTGTTTGACTCCTAACTAGCGGAATGCAACGGCTTAAGTAATGACAGAAGCCGGCATATCAAGCGTGGGCTATTACGTTCCCCGCTCTCTGATTAATTCCCTCGATAAATCTTAAACGCAACTGTAACTAAATTAATACGGCTAGAGAACAAGCCGGTTTAAAAGCAATAGCAACGTCAATCGATTGCACGATTTAGGTTAGGTTTACCGTAACTCAATCGAGATCGAGCGCCGCGTGCGTGCGTGCTTTCTTCAAACTTGCAAACAAATGGAGAAGTTCAAACTTTGTCAAACTTGAGTGACTTGAGAATATGCGATATCAATCAGTTGCATGATTTGTCAACTCGCTATACACCGAACACGCGTGTTTTTCTTGGAATTTGTACCAAGTTGGTCGAAGGTTTAGGTTAGGTTTTGACTCGTCGAAACGAATAGAGGTTCGAACTTTATCAAACTTGAGTGACTTGAGAATAGCGATAATCAATCACAGTTGCACAGTTTATCAACACAATATACATCGAACAACGCGTGTTTTCTTGAAGTTTGCAACAAGAAATTTAGCTCATCGAAACGAATGACGTTTCAAACTTTACTAAACCTCAATAACGAACGGTCGATCGCAGTTTGAAATCTGTCAAATTAATCGACAGTGTATTTCTCTTTAATTCCATTTGCATCTCAACTTAAATTGCACGACTCGACTTTCGAAATGTTCTACATTGCAGTCTCTCAAATCACGATTGAAATATTACAATGCTAATAACAACAAATATAAGAATACGAGACAGAATATATATGTAATATTATACGTAGAGCTGATAATCTAATCGATATAAGTTTTGATTAAAAACAATTTGTGCTGTGAGGATATTTGTGGAAAGAAACCCTTTCTTTGAGAAAATCTTTAGTCAACCGAACAGTACAATCACTATTCTACTGTAACATAATTGTTAGAATATAATGACTAGAACTATTAATATTATTAATATTAACTATCAGTATTACTGATATTAATAGAAACTCTCAGTATTATTGATATTAGCAGAAACTATCAGTATTATTGATATTAATAGGAACTATCAGTGTTATTGATATTAGTAGGAACTATCAGTGTTATTGATATTAGCAGAAACTATCAGTGTTATTGATATTAGCAGAAACTATCAGTATTATTGATATTAATAGGAACTATCAGTGTTATTGATATTAGTAGGAACTATCAGTGTTATTGATATTAGTAGGAACTATCAGTGTTATTGATACTAGCAGAAACTATCAGTGTTATTGATATTAGCAGAAACTATCAGTATTATTGATATTAATAGGAACTATCAGTGTTATTGATATTAGTAGGAACTATCAGTGTTATTGATATTAGTAGGAACTATCAGTGTTATTGATAC
Source organism: Tetragonula carbonaria (assembly GCA_032399595.1). Taxonomy (NCBI): domain Eukaryota; kingdom Metazoa; phylum Arthropoda; class Insecta; order Hymenoptera; family Apidae; genus Tetragonula; species Tetragonula carbonaria. Next base: position 12,347,057 of record JAUCRC010000009.1, read on the forward strand.
TAGCAGAAACTATCAGTGTTATTGATATTAGCAGAAACTATCAGTATTATTGATATTAATAGGAACTATCAGTGTTATTGATATTAGTAGGAACTATCAGTGTTATTGATATTAGTAGGAACTATCAGTGTTATTGATATTAGTAGGAACTATCAGTGTTATTGATATTAGTAGGAACTATCAGTGTTATTGATATTAGTAGGAACTATCAGTGTTATTGATATTAGTAGGAACTACCAGTGTTATTGATATTAATAGAACTATTAATATTATTAATATTGTTAATATTAATAAAACTATTAATATCATTAATATTATTAATATTGTTAATATTAATAAAACTATTAATATCATTAATATTACTAATATTATTAATATTATTAAAGTAACTATATAAATTACTAACAACATCACTATATCTTATTGAAACAACATTACTATACAAATTGTTTGAAATAGCAACGAAACCAAAATGTTCCATAACGATAGTTTTAATAACAAAAATATTTGCACGATACGAGCTGTTTTTCCAATCTAAATAAGTCACTCGCATTAATTGACTTCCGAGCACTTCCTATTAACGTGAAATTCCTAATCGCTGTTTCGCGAATTATTCCTCGTTTTCATCATTTCCACTCGCTGGATGATTTCGCTTCGTGGAAATGGCTCATTGAATTAAAATTCAAGCAAGCTTGCCCGGCTTATCGAGAAAACGAATGGGAGTTGCAAAGTTTTCACAAAGGCAAATTTTCAATGTTTACGACATAATGATAAACCAGAAGAGAATGTTTCCGTCTAAGCACATCATTATTTGAAATAATCAGTAGCAAATAAATTGCTTGGAAGCGAATTGATTCCTTTCGGACGAGATTATCTACGGTTTTATTTTCAGTAAAAATTTATCAGTCGTTCTTTTATCATTCCGATTGTTCTTCAAGGATGTTGAAAATTCTAGAGCATTAACGAGGAAGTACGTTGAATAACTGCATCTCGTGAAACAGATAGCGGACTCTGCGCTTGAAATTTAGAAAAAAAAAAAAAAATGAAGAAATGAAAAAGAGAATGAAAAACATAAGAAGAAGGGGGAATGATTTTTCAGTTTGTCCCTCAGTTTAAAAGAGAAACGAAACACTTTCAATGCTAAAGCAAAGACTGATTATTTGATTTTGCCTGGCTCGTAATGGTACACCGTTATTTCAATTTATTGCACGTTACCTTCTCGTTTTGTTCTTGCCCCGAGTGGAAGAATCAAGTTTCTTGATCGTTAAAAGCAATGGTAAATATCCCCTTAACACGTTCCCCCTCTGTCGCGGCGTTAAATTATGCACGTTTGCAAATTGCGAATGTTCCTTTGTTTGTTCAAAGGTAAAAAAAAAAAAAAAAAAAAGGAAGAAAGAAAATGAAAACGAAAAGAGAAGTGAAACATTCCACGTACGACACACGAGTTACTCGACTTCACTTGATTTTTATAACGCGAATTCCTTCGAGCATGATCACTGTGTATTATGCTTCACAATAGAAAAATATAATTTTCATAGAAATGAAAACTGTTGTTATCGTGTCGTTTGATACTCTGATTAATATTCTGTTTTTTTTTTATCGCGGGAAATTTCAATCGACAGACGAGAAGAAGAAGAAAAGTTCCGTGATATGAACACGTTGCCTTGTAGAACTTGCGAACTATGTACAGGGTGACTCGCGTGACTTGCACAAAATCTGAAGTAACTTTTCAATTATGCGTCTAATGAAAGATTTTGTTTGATGCGAAAGTTGTATGGTTTTAAGGGGTGTAAAATCTGGCGTATCAATTTTTCGTGTATGTTAAGAGATTTCGAAATTCCCAAGGTCATCTTTATTTTTTCTCAATATATATATATATATATATTTTATATTGTACATATTTATATATATTTATATTATATAATATGTGTATGTATATATATATATATATATATATATGTATGTATGTATATTTCATCACAAATCGAAAGAAGATTAAATTCCAAGTAAAAAAATTATTAAGCCACATTTTAGGTTCCAAACCTAATGGTTAAAGAGATATTTCACGATATAATTTCTTTATTTCATATGCAATATATGTTGTATACAGGGTGTCCAATCGACTGGATAGGTGATTCCACGTGTAAAAACGTGTCGGAAAGAAAGAATGAAATTTGTTGAAATTAAAGCATTCGAGTTTTTCGAGAAATTCGTGCTTGAATATTCACGAAGCATATATCACGTTTTATGGCAATTTCGAAATTGTATTACTTAATACAAAAAAAAAAACATTCGGTTCCTCGATCTGTTCCTCGATCGCGTTCCCCTTGGTTCCCATAAAGAAAATAAATAATGGCGATAAACCATAATTAGAAAGTTCCTGAAGATACAGTTATTGCGTGGATAAAGATAAAAATTATATCGGAGCGTCGAAATAAATTATCCACTGCTTCCTAAGTGCTTAGTATTTCAATAAGAATAACGTTCTCTTCGCTGTGAGTTTCCTAAGCAATGAATTTTCATGCGAATAGCATTTTTTCGTCGGAAGAATTATTATTTACAACCACACTCGCGGTGTTTCGAATCATTGCGTTTATCCATAATAAACGATAAATATAAATGCAGTCTCTCCGATACAGTTCGCAAGCGTTTTTTGCGATACGGTGTAAAATTTTTCGCACATTTGCATTCGTGCATAAATGATTATGATCGTACGTCGGAATTATAGTATTTCTCCGCGCATTAATTTTTCATATTATTATTAACCATACTTGCATACGGTATTTCAAATTACCGCATTACCATAATATATACGGTAACGAATGTATATAAATACATCCAAGCGTATCTGATTAATAGCTTCATTAAAATCATTTCTTTTTTTTTCGTTTATCACTTGCATTTACATTCTCGTTCGAAGGATTATAATATAACAGGACTTACGTATAATATTATTATACGATCCTATTTCTCTCAACATTAATTTCTATTAATCCTTCGTTAATGATCGTGTTCGAATGCTCAAGAAGCGAGTTAATTCTCGCGATAAAGTGAACTAACTTGAAACTCGCCAATGCACACTTTCGCTTCTTCGAAATTTACATCATTTTCAGAGCTTATTATTTGGGAAATAATATCCTATTTGTAAAATAAAAGAATTATATTGTCAAATATATTTCGCATGGAAATTGAATTGAACGATTCGTTTTGTTATTTCGTGAGATAAATTACTCGCCTGGGTTTGTATTTGTTATTTAATTTTAATAGAAATGATAACCGGTTTCTCAAGGTTTTTCGATATTTTTATATTTTTTATTCTGCGAAATAAGTTGCTTATCTATCAGACACAAGTTTGAGATGCACGTTACATCATTCTCAGAGCTATTTCGGAAATAATATTCTATTTGTAAAATAACGGAATTATATTGTCAAGTATTTCGCATGGAAATTAAATTGAACGATTCGTTTTGTTATTTCGTGAGATAAATTACTCGCCGGGGTTTGTATTTGTTATTTAATTTTAATAGAAATGATAACCGGTTTCTCAAGGTTTTTCGATATTTTTCTATTATTTTTATATTTTTTATTCTGCGAAATAAGTTATTTACGCTTATCTATCAGACACAAGTTTGACATCGCTCGATTATTTCGACGACGATGGAGGAAATTTAGACATGCTCCGCAAGAAACTGCGATCGAATTTATCTTATTGTTAGTACTTTGTGAAATTAGCGAGTAAATAAGTTATTGGAGCTAAAACGGAGTTATCAATTAACAAAATCTCGCGATCGAAATGCTCTTTAGGGTATTTATAAAATTCTCGAATTCTTCCTTACCCTTGGAAAATCGTCGATTTCGATTATTACATTATTTTTTGAAATTTCGATCATTACATTATTAAATCTCGCGAGTCTGTTTTACGACAGAGTCTTGAGTAGTTTGAAAAAGTTTGCAAATGTTTGAAAATTAGGCGGATGTAATTAATTGAATCGCGAAGTTTAAATTTTAATCGATCGAGCTTTCATCTTAATATTTATGTACTTATTTATTGATAATAAAATATAATTAGCGAGTGAAATAAGTTATTGGTTGAAATGAAGCTGTTAATTAACAAAATTTCGCGGTCGAAATGCTCTTTTGGATATTTCACTTTTTACGAAATAAAAGTTCCAAAACTTCCTTACCCCGATGGATGTACTTTGTAATTAATTGAATTGCAATTTAACAAATTCTGACCGAGTTTATCTCAGTATTTTTATAGTGAAAAATAGCAAGTTATGGATTAAAATGGAGTTTTTAATTGACAAAATTTGACGATCTTTTTTGATTATTTTACTTTTTTGAAAATTTCACTTTTTGTAAAATAAAAGTTCCCAAACTTCCTCATTCCGGTGGATGGTACTTCTCGATCGAGTTTATCTCAGTATTTTCAGAAATTAGCGAGCAAACAAGTTATTGGTTAAAAACGAAGTTATTAATTAACAAAATTTCGCGATCGAAACGCTCTTTCGAGTATTTTACCTTTTGTAAGATAGAAACTTTCAAACTTCCTTACCCTTAAAAAAAATCTTCAATTTCAATTATTACATTTTTACTGTAAATCTCGCGATTCTGTTTTACGACAAAAGTCTGAAAGAAATTGAGATTATCCAGAATCGCTTTGATCACCTTCACCATCACGTTCGTTGAAACGGAAAGAAAACAATTCTCGTTCCGTCGCCTAACCTATAAAGCAAGAATAAGAGAGAATTGATGGAACGATAGAAGAAATTCAGATATCCTCCGTGACCATATATTAATGAAACAAATATTTATAAAATAAAACATTCTTCTCCCGTCTTCGTCGTCAGCAGAGAGAACTATTCTCATATTCGCAACTCTGACGTATGTTCCCTGTAAATTTTGTCCATTTAAACGGACAAAAATGGGGAAAACGAGTCCTAAATTAAAAGCTAAAAGACAATTTTCTCGCCGTGACGACACATTGTAACAAATTATTTTGATCATCATTGATCATCATTTTTCTTTCATTCGACCATCTTGCTTCCGTTGATATTTATCATCGATGTCATTTTAGAGACAAATTTTCAATTTCAATCGAATAATAATAATAATCAGTTCTTCGTTTATTTATTACGTTGTTTCCCCAATTATTTGCATCGCTTCGAGTTTCCTTTAATTGACCAAACGAGCTACACACCGTCGATCGAAGTCCATTATTCGAAAATCAAATGTCGAAGAAAAAAGAAAAAAACTGTTTCAAAAAAATCGATTTGCAAGTTATCGTTCGAAATCGACTTCGCCCTGATCTGCGTCTCAAGTTTCCTCTTCCGGGAAACGAGCGGGTCTGTCTCACGGAAAATCATCGTCGCCTCTCACCTTTTATCAAACGCGAAACGCGTTTCCAACAATTGACCGTTTTATGATCTTGCGCTCTCCCTTGTGCGTTGCGGCGTTGCTTTTTCTTCGTGCCGGATAATAACTTCGTTTAGCTCTGTGGAAATAAATTGCCTCGGAAGAGAGACAGAGGGGGGGAGGGGGGCAACAGCAAGAAGCAACAAATCAGTGGTGCCCCGCTTTTTTTCGCGCCGGGTTAACTGTTGCTCTTGGTAAAACGGATTGGAAAACCGGAAACATTTGTTTTTTCATTCTTTTTGTCTCTCCGTCTTGTCGAGAGAATCGCAGAACTGCAATTATCACTCGTACACAGCAAGGGAGAACAAAACAACTGTGTATAACGCCTAATTGCGTGTTATTATCAAAATTACTTGACTAAACTATTAGGTCGAATCCGTGTGAAATTGTATAGAATTGGATTTAGTACAGTGCAGTATAGTATAGTATAGTATAGTTTTAGATTTAATACAGTATAGTTTAATATAGTGCAGTACAGTACAGTGCAGTATAGTATAGTATAGTATAGTTTTAGATTTAGTACAGTATAGTTTAATATAGTGCAGTACAGTATAGTATAGTTTTAGATTTAGCACAGTATGGTTTAGTATAGTGCAGTACAGTACAGTGCAGTATAGTATAGTTTTAAATTTAGTACAGTGTAGTTTAGCATAGTGCAGTAGAGTACAGTGCAGTTTTAGATTTAGTACAGTATAGTTTAGTATAGTGCAGTACAGTACAGTGCAGTATAGTATAGTATAGTTTTAGATTTAGTACAGTGTAGTTTAGTACAGTGCAGTACAGTACAATGCAGTATAGTATAGTTTTAGATTTAGTACAGTATAGTTTAGTATAGTGCAGTACAGTACAGTACAGTGCAGTATAGTATAGTATAGTTTTAGATTTAGTACAGTGCAGTACAGTACAATGCAGTATAGTATAGTTTTAGATTTAGTACAGTATAGTTTAGCATAGTGCAGTAGAGTACAGTGCAGTATAGTATAGTTTCAGATTTAGTACAGTATAGTTTAGTACAGTGCAGTACAGTACAGTGCAGTATAGTATAGTTTTAAATTTAGTACAGTGTAGTACAGTACAATGCAGTGTAGTATAGTTTTAGATTTAGTACAGTATAGTTTAGCATAGTGCAGTAGAGTACAATGTATAGTATAGTTTTAGATTTAGTACAGTATAGTTTAGTATAGTGCAGTACAGTACAGTGCAGTATAGTATAGTTTTAGATTTAGTACAGCACAGTATAGTATAGTTTTAGATTTAGTTTAAGTTTAGTTTTAGATTTAATAGCATTAGTAATACAGTTTCGTATGGTATAGTTTAGTTTTGTACAGTACAGAATCATTGATATAGACTAAAAATATTGCCATGCAGTGATACTTCTATGCAGTCACGCAGCGATCGAGCTTGAAGTTTAACAATATTTATTATCGATTCGAAGCTTAAAGCTAGCCTTAGTGGTATTTCGTCGACCATTTTATTACGAAACGGTGGATCACGCGTCAAAGCGGCCCCGATATCGAATTCAAATATATTCTTCAGAGAGCCTCGAGCTTTGTCCTGGTTCACAGTAAAAGCTACTGCAGTGATCGTGCAGCTTCAGTGCTGCAGGTTTTCAAGAAAAAAAGCTACTTTCAGAGAAAATCGATATAACAGAAGTTAGAGCTGTCAATCGTTTGCCCGATCGATCGACCAACGATTTTATAATAATTTTTTGATTAATCATCACTTTCGAAGGGTTGAGAGTTCCACTTCACCCGGAGGAATTCGTTCCATTTTCATTCAATGAAAATCGAATTCAAATATCTGAATAGAACTGTGGTAGAACAGTTTGCAGCAGAAACCGTTTCGAAAATACGTGTAGCTCTCTTTCCGAATCGACAGGTACACGTACGTTTCTAGTTCACTTCGTAATCGATTTAAAAAAAAAATTCATCGACTTGAACTGAATTCTAAGACAGAAAAAAGAATAATTAACGGAAGGATTGTTTCACGCGCGGGAATAAAATTTTCCCCGTGAGATGCTTCGATGTTTTCGAGAGAATCGAGCTTGAATTATTTATCGAATGATTGCACGCGAGCGCTTTAAGGCACTTTTCAACGAGACTTCATTTAAAATTTATTCTCTTAAAACGAAAAAGAAATTATTTTATCGCACACTTTTCGTGTCGATAATTCTCGTCTATCCAGATAGATTTTATCAGTCAAATTCAATTACACTTTAAAGGGATAAATTCTCGGACTCGATCTCGTTTCGTTGAGAACGAAATCTCCTTAACGAAGAAATTTTATTCCCTTCTCTTTCCTTCTCGCAGAATCATCCGTTCGTTTTGAGACACCCTGTACGCAGAGTGTGGCTCGCGAACAGCATACTGAACATTTAACTGCAAAATGATTTTGAGACTGTATTATACGTGTATCCACGTATACCGTATAATACACCGTATGTAATACCCGGTGACGAAGAAAAGAGAAGAGAAAAGAAGAGAGAACTTAATCGGATAAGCGAAGTAGCCGTTGGCTTCTTAAAGTCGTAATCTTTGATGGCATAAATTCCACTTTGAGATAAGAACAGTCGATGGTCCCATAACGGGGCAACTGACTGTACGTATATTACGTTATATCCTGTACGTTGCGAGTTATATTTTAAGCGTTGCTGGTTAAGTGGCCAAAACATCCAAAATTGGTCGCAACAGTGCAGCAAAAAGAAAAGAAAAGAAAACAAATTGTGTCCAAATTGTGTGAAACTGCGCAAACAAAAATAACAAGATTTAACGAAAATGTTCGAATACTTGTCGCAAAATATAACACATTTATGTATGTAAAATATATAAATATATATAATATATAAATATGTATAATATATAAATATATATAATATATAAATATGTATAATATATAAATATATATATAATATATCATTATGTATAATATATAAATATAATATATAATATATAAATATAAATATATAAATATGTATAATATATAATATATAAATATATATAATATATCAATATGTATAATATATAAATATAATATATAATATATAAATATGTATAATATATAATATATAAATATATATAATATATAAATATAAATATATAAATATGTATAATATATAATATATAAATATATATAATATATAAATATAAATATATAAATATGTATAATATATAATATATAAATATATATAATATATCAATATGTATAATATATAAATATAATATATAATATATAAATATAAATATATAAATATATATAATATATAATATATAAATATATATAATATATAAATACGTATAATATATAAATATGTATAATATATAAATATATATATAATATCAATATGTATAATATATAAATATAATATATAATATATAAATATAAATATAGAAATATGTATAATATATAAATATATATATAATATATCAATATGTATAATATAAATATAATATATAATATATAAATATATAAAATGTATAAATATGTATAATATATAAATATATATATAATATCAATATGTATAATATATAAATATGTATAATATATAAATATATATATAATATCAATATGTATAATATATAAATATGTATAATATATAAATATGTATAATATATAAATATATATATATATATAAATATAAAATAAATTTCATCTATGTACACTCAAAAGTTCGGAGCGTGTTAGAATTTCAAAAAAACAGGAAAAAAGAAGAGAGAGACAGTGATAATAAAATTTGAAAATATTTCACATTTCGACACACGTGATGCGTGTATTCATAAAATGAATTCCTGAATATTCCTGAATTTACTAAATTTCATAAAATTCATGATACTCGAACTGTCTGTTATAATTTTCTAACGAGAAATCGAATGAGTAGTTTGATCTTGCGAGACACACGAAGCTCCCATTTTCACAATCTTGGATTCATTTTTCACAGAAAAAACAAAAACATGTTTCTTACGTCATGTACCAAGTAGGAAAGTACAGATGCTTAAAGTTTTTCCCCATTCGAAAGTTCTGCAATTTCGGGAGAAATTGTCTCTCGAAAGGCTGTAGAATTTTCTTCGTGACTGAATTCGTAAACGAAAGCTTCCAGTTTTAAAAAGATTTCTCACTGCAATCTTTCTCTCGCCTGGGCGAAAATTTTTTTTTCCTTTTCCTCCGCGATTCGAGCTTTGATTATTGTCGAGTATCGAACGAATAAAGTATTGAACGAATCGAGTATTATTATTTCAAACGAAATATCATTTGAAATTACTGGCTCAATTGTTCTATACTTCGTATGTTCGTCTCGCAAGAAACTCATACATTCAAAAGCCCAAGTTCTCTGAGCGTAAGTTCAGTTCAGCGTACGTAATTTAGCGCGAAACAATCATAACTGCGTATTGTTTAATCCGCCATCACGGCGAACGGGTGTTAAATAAGTGACGAGCCACGAGTTTCACACAAGTTGCCGACGAGTAACCAACGAATACGAAATCCAGGAAAGCGAAGAAAAATGAGGAGATTAATCATTAGGTCTTTTCCTCGTTGACGTGATTTATGACATGAATTCCACATGAGTGATGGGGCGAGGAATTTTTTCTCTCTCTCTCTCCTTCTTTTTTCTTTCCTTCACGATCGTTCAGATGTGCGAACATGCTCCACCGCGGGCCAGAGCAATTAGGCGAGTACGTTAGGCTTAGACAGTTTTCTTCCTTTTTTTTTTTTTTTTTTTTTTGAAGTGAAAACTTCTTTAGTTGAGCGATTTTTGGTAGGGGGAAAATCTTATGGGTTCGCGTCACCGACATGCAATGACGTAATTCGCTTGGCCAGCAGTGAAAGCATATATACATATATATAATATATATATGGTATATATATGTATGTATATATATACATACATACATACACATACTATTAATTGAATTTTACATATATAATACATATATATACATATATAATACATATATATACATATATATACATATATATACATATATATACATATATATATATATACATATATATATATATCAAAAATTAAAATTTCTCATAATTTGTAAATTAAAATTATTAACATTAGTCTGGTATATATATATATATATGTATGGTATATATATAATATATATGTATATATATTATATATATGTATATATATGTATGTATATATATATATACATACATACATATACTATTAATTGAATTTTACTACTTACATATATATACATATATATATATATATATATATATATATATATGTAAAATTAAAATTTCTCATAATTTGTAAATTAAACTTATTAACATTAGTCTGGTATAAATATATATATGGTATATATATATAATATATATGGTATATATATGTATGTATATATATACATACATACATACACATACTATTAATTGAATTTTACTACTTACATATATATATACATATATATATACAAATATATATATATATATATATCAAAAATTAAAATTTCTCATAATTGTAATTAGAATTATTAACATTAGTCTGGTATATATATATATATATAATATATATGGTATATATATGGTATGGTATATATATGGTATGGTATATTGTATATATATTATATATATGTATATATATTATATATATGTATATATATGTATGTATGTATATATACATACATACATATACTATTAATTGAATTTTACTACTTACATATATATATATAAACATATATATATATATAAACATATATATATAAACATATATATATATATATATATATATATATACACTATTAATTGAATTTTTGAATGAAGCATTAGGTTTGACTATGTCCAATAATCGAAAACTCAGTACTGCAAAATATAAAACGACGATCAACGCGGTTTTTTACACGATATTTACATAAATTCCAATCAGACATTTTTGTTTCTTACTTCAGTTACCATAAGCCTATTGTATCCTTTTTTAGAATATAATGAAATGAGTATTGTTGAAATGAACAATGATAACGATGCAAACAATGAAAATAACATTGAGAATTAAGTTCATTGAAATTTATGTGGATACAAATACCATGTATAAATAACATAAGTGTATATTAATTATTATTTCAATTAAGTTTGTATTTATATTTTGTACTGGACTTGCGCAGCATATGTTTTGACTAATAAATAAACCATACAAAAATGTATATATAATTGTTGCTCGGAGTGCCGATAGATGTGAAAACCAGACTAACGTTAATAATTTTAATTTACGAATTATGAGAGATTTTAATTTTTGATACTGCAATTAATTTGAAAATTCAAGAAAAAGTAAAGAACCCGCTGTTATTTCATAGTTTTAAGTTTTCACCTCTGTCGACAGTCCCCATGAATGTTTTCTTTTCTCTCTCTCTCTCTCTCTCTCTCTCTCTCTCTCTCTGTCGAAATTCGTGGCTCGTCCTCGGCTCGTTTAAGGACGTTTCGTAAACCGGAGGACTCTTTCCAAAGAGTCAGTTTGATTGTAACGGTTCGATGACCCCGAAGAGGAAGTTCCGCACCGTTGCCAAACTTCATTCACCGCTCGTTGTTGCTTTTCCTCCCTATCTTTACAACACTGTTCTAAAACACCGCTCGCAAATATACGAAATTGATATCTCGTTGGTGAAATGGTTGGTGAATACAAATCTCACGGTACAAGTCAAATCGTCTCGCGCGATAGTTTTGATGATAGAGCGAGTAGAAATTGCAACAGGTGAATTTTATCCTCGGAATGAAGATTACGAGCCATCGCGGATTATCTTTCGATAACGAAACCAACAACTTAGTGCTCAAATAAATAAACTGAGAAACAACGGACAGAAAGCTATATCTAAAGTTTCATCTTTATGGAAATAACTGACGTTAAATTTTCATAAATAGTTTTCGTAATGGCAATTTTCAATAACGAGCTGTACGGTGATAACGCAAGAGATATAAATATTCGAGGGTCAAAAATGGTATTCACACACTTATTGTTAATTTCGTCTTTATAAAAATAACTGATATATTCTGCAAAATCTGTTTTCATAAATAATTCACTACGTGCAAAAATAACGTGCACGATAGCAATTTTCAATAACGAACTGTACGATGATAACGCAAGAGATATAAATATTCGAGGGTCAAAAAAGGTATTCACACACTTATTGTTAATTTCGTCTTTATAAAAATAACTGATATATTCTGCAAAATCTGTTTTCATAAATAGTTTATTACATCACACAATCATTGTTTCACCTTTATGAAAATAACTAATATATTAGCAAAGTCTGTTTTCCTAAATACTTTGCCACGTGCAAAAGTAACTTGCATACTAACAATTTTCAATAACGAGTTGTACGATGATAACGCAAGAGATATAAATATTCGAGAGTCAAAAGAAATATTATTAATTTCGTCTTTATAAAAATAACTGATATATTCTGCAAATTCTGTTTTCATGAATAGTTCACTACATGGAAAAATAATGTGCACGATAGCAATTTTCAATAACGAGTTGTACGATGATAACGCAAGAGATATATAAATATTCGAGGGTCAAAAAAGGTATTCACACACTTATTGTTAATTTCGTCTTTATAAAAATAACTGATATATTCTGCAAAATCTGTTTTCATAAATAGTTCACTACATGGAAAAATAATGTGCACGATAGCAATTTTCAATAACGAGTTGTACGATGATAACGCAAGAGATATAAAAAAATCGAGAGTCAAGAAGGTATTGGCACGTCTGAATATGAAAGCCTTTCTCCATGAAAGCGAATGATATATGTATTAGTAAAATCTGATTTTTATAAATATAATTTTATAAATATAATTGTGGTATATAAATATAATTTATAATTGTGATTTATAAATATACAAACTGATTTATAACATATAATTGTGATTTATAGTATTACAAACATATAATTGTGATTTATAAATATAATAACTGATTTATAAATATAATTTTCTACGAAGGTAAACTTTCAATAATAAATTAACAACATAACGACAATAACAATACAAGAGAGATATAAAAATTCGAGAGTGAAATCGACACACTGGTAATTCCAGTGCTTCATGGCGAAACGTTATTGAAAAGAATTGAAATTAAATATTCTTTCGTCCGATATTAACCTTCTGACTCCAAAAAAATATCGAGTCACGCTCGTGGCACGAGATTATGGCCTCGGTTCGAAAAAGAAAAGGAAAAGCAATTACAGCGTAATTGCGTGTAATTCGAATTAGAATTTTACATTTATATTCTCTAATTTGAAAATCTAATCAAAATATTCTCTAATTTGAAAATCTAATCAAAAATCACGTACGATGTTTCGATACTTCACATATGACATAATTATAACTGTGATTGATGTTCGTCGAATTACATACATACAACGTTTCAATATTCGCAATTATTACATATAATATACGTTGCATTGCATTACAGTTATAACAATTACTGTTTGTCAAATTATATACAACAATTTCAATATTTCTGCATGTGACATGATGTTACAGTTACAATGATCGGTATCTATCAAATTACATACAACGTTTCAATACTTTGCATCCAACATGATGTTACAATAATTGATGTTTGTCTAAGAAGTTTGGAAAAACGAAGAATTCGAAATATTTTGTACTTTGTACAAATACACGATACAGCTGCAAAAATGTCCCCTCGATGCTTCTTCGATCCCCGAATTTTTATGTTACTCACATTATTATCGCAGCTCATTGCTGGAAATTTCTACCGCGGAAATTTCTCCAATATTTTCTCGATCCTTTACGCAGCGTCATAAAACTTGGGACGGTCGTTTATCAGTTAGCATGAATCAATAAGCTGAGAAGTCAACCCATTCGCGCAGAATAACGAGCGAGACTCATGGTGTATTTTTGTGGCAATAATCAGCATCAACGTGTGCAAGTTAATAGTCGGGATAACGCTGCGTTCTATCGCCATTGATTTCGAATAATAATTATTCTGTATAATTACGAAGCAGTTTTCACCGTTTTAATTAATCTTGTTCGCGATTAAGCATGGGCAGAAATAATTTCGAAAAGTGTAGCGACAGCGACAGCGACGAACAGATTTTTCTTCAAAGACAGGAGAAACGTTTTAGACTTGTATCTTCCGAAGATTCCGATGACGAGGACCCGATAAAAACAAATGAAACTTCGACAGGTGAAAACAACGCGAAAGATTGGAATTCGGTTCCCAAAGATAATGATTCGAGAAGTTTTACCTTCACCGAAACACCAGGTATAAATCTCTTTATTTTTGGAAAAATTAGGAGATGATTTATTTATTATTATAAATAATATTTATTTATTTATTATTATAAATATTATATAAATTTATCAGGGGTAAAATCCGCTGTAAGAGATCTATTCGATCTGACATCGATGATCATTGGGACGCGATAGCTGTTGAAACAAGTAGATATATAGCACAGATGCTAAATAGCGAAAATTACAAAAAGAAAAAACACAAAAAAAGTAGTGAAACTACTTGGGAATGTGAACTTTGTTTGATAGTTTTACATATTCCAGAATGTCTCAAAAAGTATCATACCGAGATAAACTGTTAATCCACAGTCATACATAATCTTTTTTTTTTGGAAAGTTTGTCATTAATAAATACGTTATATTTTTCGTTTTTCTCTTTACTACCATACCACCGTATCATCTAGTCAGTTTTTCAGTGTTTTTCGAATCGTTTCTACACTGCATTGCCCAAGTGCATTTTGTTCACATAATATACATAATGGCGGCCGCGCGAATGAGTTAATCGGCGGTTGTTAGAGAATTTGACGATTTATCAACAGCCGAATTCAATGCTTGAATTCAGGGCTAGTTCTGAGCTCAGGTTTACAAAATTCATCCGTCTACGAAGCTAAGTGAAAATGAGTCTCGCTGAAACTCATTTTGAAACGTGTTTTATCAAGTACACGTTTAATGCTTAATTGAACATATTCGAACGTTGTTTCGTCGAAAATGAGACCGTACACTCGCAAGAATCTTATTTCACGTCTCTTTCGCTTGCTTCGCTAGGTAAAATAATCTACTCTTGATCGGTTAGTTTTTAGAAACTGAAGAATATATCTGGTGTACATTCTCAAACTTGACTTTCTCGAAAATGACGACTCGAGTGAAAAGATTTCATTCTACATTTTCGATGTAGCTTTTTCGCGTAGCCTTCGATACGTAACAAAATATTCTGCGTGTCAAATCATTATGATTTAAACGGCGGAATGATTGAAATAAATAAACTCGTGCAACTTCGTTTCTGTGCAAACGGAAATTAATTTTGACAAAAATCAAAGAAAATAAGAGGAGTAGATCTGAAATCCGTCGTATCGATGGGTTTCGTTGTTCCAAAGTTATTCGACTGTATTTCGGTTGTGTTTTGTACTTTCAACGTGTATAAAATGTAAAAATAGAGGGGGAAAAAATTGGTTCCGACCGGAATCGAACCGGCGATCTTCTGCGTGTAAAGCAGACGTGATAACCACTACACCACGGGACCTTGACGAAACGATCACTCTCGCATTATGAATCGGGCATTGTTATGAAATTATTAAAAAATCATATGTACTTTATAGATTGCAAACTGCGTCGTTACCAAACCGCGAGTGTTCATACATTTTTGAGAATTTTAAGTCTCCAGAAATCCGCAAAATTCAATGTCCAAATTACATTCACCTCTCGGGGAAGAGGATTTGTTCCAACTGTGCTAAATTTCATAGTAAATTTCATGTATAAAATTACCGACAACTTATCTAATCGTTATTATAATTAAACTATCTAATAACCTATCATATAAATTATAACCTAACCTATCTAATGACCTATCTAATTATTATTATTAACGCTAAGGGTTAACATGATTTCTTGATTTTTCTAGATACTGCGATACTTCATGAAATTACATAGAAACTGCATGAGCACAGCCCACGATCATTACGCGATCATGTATATATTCTTCTAATTTCACGACTAGCATTCGAATCGTTTGACTAGTAATCAAGTCACGAAACTCGAAGCTTGAATCGCTTCAGCGATTATTCGGAACGAAACATACATATTGAACTGATTATACTGGTCATACTGTCGGAGAATTCTGTAATTCAGTTACGATCAAGGATTATTGGAATCGATCAAACTTGCGCTCCGATTGTCCGAAGTTCTCTGTCGAGAGAGAGAGAGAGAGGCGCCAGTTAAGTTTCAGTTAAGTTTCAAACCTAACCTAAAACCCACACGCGTTTACAATCGATCAAGGAACGTTGCGAGTCATAATTCGTAAGTAACCTCGGCTGATCTGCATCGTGCTTACGCACGAGAAAGTTCATTCTTTCGCCCACAGCGGACGTCTAGACAAATGCAGGGGTGTGCATGTGTCTGTATAAATTGATAGACATCGCATAATTAGATTCTGCAGATGTTAGTGTCTCGTGAATGCAAGTAGCGTTTCGTGATTCACGTTTCGGGAAACGTTGCGAAAGAAATATAATTGATCACGTGATCGATCAAGTCCGTAGACAGTTTATATCCGTCACTACGCGTAGTCGGTGTGATCGACTCGTTGATATCATTTTGAAAGACTGAATTTTCATTGATAGTCCATTTTCATTGATAGTTTAATCTGTTCCTCGTTTGCAAATGCTTGGCCATTTGATTGTAACAAGCTTTCACACCTTTTCAATTAAGTTTTTACCATTGTGTTATATAATGTAATATGTTTCTAAACGTATGATCATTACGTTTGACCAACGACTCTAGTATGTCCTTACAGTTCTATGGTTTAATATTTCTTACGCTTGATAGGTATTTTTTTTTTTTTTTTCAATAAATGCAAATATTCTTTCCGAAGAAAATTCATCCTCTGTTTAGTTCATCTTCTCTTTAGTTGTATTTTTAATACTGGGACACCCTGTATATAACGTGGACGTTTCACTTTTATCGTCAGTATAAACTAAACGAGAAAACACGTAAACTTAATGGATCAAGATCATGGGTTAGTTGAATCATTTTCTATGTATATACATATTTCATCCATTATTATCCATTATTATACTATATACAATTATTATTATATACAATGTTACAGGTATCGTGTGTACATTGCAATTTCGACGATGGTATAACCGTCAGTTAAATTTCTGTGTAAAAGTTAGAAAGTAGAATATTTACGAGGGCACGCATGGCTTACGCTATACGGTATAGTGTCCCAGAGGATGATGGGGAACGTGAGTTATACGTGAGCGAGGACCATGACGATACCGTGACGAGCACAGCTGGTCGTCAGGTGTGCGCTAAAAATTCTACTGAAAGTTGTTCGCAAATAAGCCGTAAACGTTTGTTATAATTTCGTATACCTTCGCTTCATGTTCTATTCGTTCGGTTCGTATGAAAGACAAGGGTGGCCAACTGAAAGGCTGAATGACATTAAACAAAAATAACATTTCTTTATTAATTTTTTATTACTTTATTTGGAAATGCAATCGATGGATTTTCTTTTCAGTATTGTGCGTGAGAAACTGAAGAAGAAAAAGAAGAAAATAAGAAAGATTTTTCGAACCCTTCAGTTTTTCAGTGGCCACCCTATACATGCGCATTCTATTAATCTACCTTCGTCTTCTTTTTTTTTTTTTTTTACTTACTTTTCAGATCAGAGCACGTTTGCCATTTCGCGTTAAATAAATATAAACAGACAAGCAATACAAGCGTTCTGTCAGTTTTTTTTTTTTATAAAATATTTGTAATTCATATTGTATTGTATTGTACAAATTACAAAGATTTTACATAAAACTGCATGTTGCAAATGATCATTCTTCGCAGAATAGAGAAGCAATACATCTTAATGTTTTATACGAAGTATTTGTAATTTATGTTATGCATAATTTACATTAAATTAATTGTACAATGAAACAGATATAAGGACAATGAAATAACGAAATGCCAATGTCAAACTGATAATTCAAAATTAACACGACGAATCAAATGAAAAATGGAAACCATATATTTGAATGAAATGAAATTAATAACATTTACGTGAATCAATACGTGAATTCCGTGAGAATCCTGTAGATGGGAAAAAAATAAATTAATCCACAGATTCTATCATTAATACGAAACATTTGTACATCCAATTATTTGAATAATAAGAAAATATAAATAATATTTTCATTCTTTCGATGAAATTTTACTTAAGAAATATAAACGACTCAAGGTAATAAAAAAATCCTGAAGTAATTAAAGTTTGCACTTCTGCAAAGAACGGTCATTTATGATGTATGCTGTACGCATATAAAACAAGCACCATGCATATTTAATATAAATACATAAACAGGTGTATACGAAATACACGCAGAAACACAATGTAAACATAAGGGGACACGTTCTCGCAATCTCTATAATTGAGTTAATAAACCACGTAGCTTTACTCTACGTGTGTATCCTTTTTAAAAAAAAAAAAAAAAACAACACACGTGCGTCTGCATGAATATTCATGCAGGTCTGGTAACAATAATCGGCGGAGAGACTGAATGGAAATCGGGACCTAAAAGCTTCGTGTTTTAATTATTAAAGCGAGGACAATTTTTTTAATATCACGTTTCACGTTGCGAACGAAACGCGCGTTTGTTATGCAAAACGTGGAATTACGCGTATCTTTCCCGCCGTGTGTCGCCCATTCTGTCAAACCGAACGTGCGCAAGCCAGTGTGGCTTATGGCTGTTACACAAAGCGTTCTTCTGTAAAAGCGGGCGAACAAGCGACCGAATAACTGCGTGTTGCTTACAGTAGCTGTTCTTCGTGTTCTCCTGCAAGGCGCGACACAATGCAGGCGCAATAAGACTGCAACGTGTTACGATGGACGAGCACTGTCGTCATACTATTTGTCACGAGACGCGATTGAACAGATAACAAGATACATGCACGACCAGGCGCGTGTATCTACGTATTTAACACTAGAATTACCACACCAGTCAAAATGACTGGTTTTACAATTTTATTTTAAAATTTCTACTTCGTGTTACAATTCCCCCCCCCCCCGCAATGATGCAATGACTTTTACAGTGATAACTAAAGAAATAATATAATGAATTTTATTTTATTTTTACTTTATTAGAAATCAAGATAATTTTGGTAGAAATAACTTCGTCTTAACTGTCGGTAGTTCTAGTGTTAATCCACTCGCGCGACAGTCATTTATGTATATTACCGTTGTCGTTGAAAGTGTAAAACCGAAATACAGTCGAATAACTTTGGAACAACGAAACCCATCGATACGACGAATTTCAGATCTACTCCTATTATTTTCTTTGATTTTTGTCAAAATTAATTTCCGTTTGCACAGAAACGAAGTTGCACGAGTTTATTTATTTCAATCATTCCGCCGTTTAAATCATAATGATTTGACACGCAGAATATTTTGTTACGTATCGAAGGCTACGCGAAAAAGCTACATCGAAAATGTAGAATGAAATCTTTTCACTCGAGTCGTCATTTTCGAGAAAGCCAAGTTTGAGAATGTACACCAGATATATTCTTCAGTTTCTAAAAACTAACCGATCAAGAGTAGATTATTTTACCTAGCGAAGCAAGCGAAAGAGACGTGAAATAAGATTCTTGCGAGTGTACGGTCTCATTTTCGACGAAACAACGTTCGAATATGTTCAATTAAGCATTAAACGTGTACTTGATAAAACACGTTTCAAAATGAGTTTCAGCGAGACTCATTTTCACTTAGCTTCGTAGACGGATGAATTTTGTAAACCTGAGCTCAGAACTAGCCCTGAATTCAAGCACTGAATTCGGCTGTTGATAAATCGTCAAATTCTCTAACAACCGCCGATTAACTCATTCGCGCGGCCGCCATTATGTATATTATGTGAACAAAAATGCACTTGGGCAATGCAGTGTAGAAACGATTCGAAAAACACTGAAAAACTGACTAGATGATACGGTGGTATGGTAGTAAAGAGAAAAACGAAAAATATAACGTATTTATTAATGACAAACTTTCCAAAAAAAAAGATTATGTATGACTGTGGATTAACAGTTTATCTCGGTATGATACTTTTTGAGACATTCTGGAATATGTAAAACTATCAAACAAAGTTCACATTCCCAAGTAGTTTCACTACTTTTTTTGTGTTTTTTCTTTTTGTAATTTTCGCTATTTAGCATCTGTGCTATATATCTACTTGTTTCAACAGCTATCGCGTCCCAATGATCATCGATGTCAGATCGAATAGATCTCTTACAGCGGATTTTACCCCTGATAAATTTATATAATATTTATAATAGTAAATAAATAAATATTATTTATAATAATAAATAAATCATCTCCTAATTTTTCCAAAAATAAAGAGATTTATACGTGGTGTTTCGGTGAAGGTAAAACTTCTCGAATCATTATCTTTGGGAACCGAATTCCAATCTTTCGCGTTGTTTTCACCTGTCGAAGTTTCATTTGTTTTTATCGGGTCCTCGTCATCGGAATCTTCGGAAGACACAAGTCTAAAACGTTTCTCCTGTCTTTGAAGAAAAATCTGTTCGTCGCTGTCGCTGTCGCTACACTTTTCGAAATTATTTCTGCCCATGCTTAATCGCGAACAAGATTAATTAAAACGGTGAAAACTGCTTCGTAATTATACAGAATAATTATTATTCGAAATCAATGGCGATTTCCCAAGAACGCAGCGTTATCCCAACTATTAACTTGCACACGTTGATGCTGATTATTGCCACAATAATACACCACGAGCCTGACTCGTTATCCTGCGCGAATTCCGCGTTAATTCACAAAAGTGAAGTGAGACAGTGAAAATTCATCAAGTGTTGTTCTCTCTCTCTCTCTGTTTCAGATGTTAACGCAGCGGACAAATTGACGTAACATTGAAATGTTGCTGCCGTTGCTAGTGTTGCCGCTATGAACGAGAGCCGGTGCTACATCGATTCGCCCGTGCTCGCTGAACATCAGCTATTCAACCGGAATGGGAAAGCACTCAGGTGTGATTATCATAAACGCGGCCACCGTCACCACAGTATTATATTACTCGTTCCTCGTTTAATCGCTCGCGACAAGGGCGGGCGTATATTGCGACGATTTATCGCCCGTAATTGAAGAGTAGAAATCTGAAAGGAGACTCTCGCTCACGCCGCGATCGATTAACCCTTTCAGTTAACCCTTTGCTGTCGACTGTCCCTTCTGAGGCGACGACATCGTACTTAAATCTAGCCAACAGCTCGGAATTCTTCTTTTTCTAATTTGCTGATATGACTATAACAAACGTATATATATATATATTTGATATTGTATGACGCGACGTATCTATGTACTATCTAGCGTAATATCTGAATCGCACGTCCAGAGTGAAAGCTGTAACAACGATGCAAGAGGGACGAAAGAATTTCAGAATGGAGGAATATCTGAAAACTGAAAGTTCCTGAACGAGTAACACTCGACTCAATTCGTATATAATTCGCATAAACTTTTTGCTGCTTCTTGCGAAGGTTTAAAAAAAAGAAATGGCGGACATTATTCTCTCCAGAGATCGAAACTACGCGTCGTTGCGCGATATCGCTTTAAATTCAAACGATATCACACGCTGAAAAGATACGGTCAAAACCAAAAAGTTAAATACGAAATTTGAATGATTATTTACAATTTGCCATGTTATTCATTTCATTTCAAGCGATGCTTCGTAAACGAATCACCGGCCAGACGATACAAAAAGGAAAGTTCGTCGAGGGCAGAGGGTTAATCATTCGTCGACATTTTTTTATTTAAAAAATAAGAGAATCTGTCGTCGCGGTTTACGACAGATGAACTTTCACGCGCTGGTTGTTCTTCCAGGTTTAGGTTAGGTCACGTTCAACAAACAGGCAACGCTCCGTTGATGATCGCGCGTCCATTCGAAGAGACTCGAGATCATTTTGCGCAAATGTTAAATTGCTTTAAATTGCCCCGGTGTAATTACCGGCGAGCCTTGATCTAAATGAAGCTGCAATATCTCGAATTAAAAACCGTTTCCCCTTGCCCTCTCCCTCCCAGTATCTTCAATTATGTTAACTATGCTAGGCGTTATTTATACGTCGGTTAACGAGCGTTCAACATTAAAATTAAGGCCAGTATTATCAACGATACTATCAATTTCACTTACGACTCGTGAGCCAGCCATAATTTGGAAAACTAAGCTGTAATTTGTATCAGTGATCCGCTGTTGTAATTTATCAGCCTTCTTATTAACACGTTGAACGCCACGCTGAATTTCTTATTGCACGTATATTGCGTTGAAATATCATCTGCAACGGATAAGTTGAAGCAAATAGACATGTTTCATTTAATTTCATTTTATTCTACTGGTGAAGTGCGTTTCTTCGACTTTCACTTATGTTTCTTTATCATACAGTGGAAGAAATTGAGACGTTGCATTTGTTCAAAATGCATGCCACGAAACGAAGAAAAGAAAGAAAATGGCAAGAATGGCCAGAATTGAGCGACGATTTTGCACAAGATGTTGACTGTGTAATTGATTGAAGTTGATTTTATATAAAAATTAGAGAAAAAGTAAAATATCATACCAAAGAAGTCGCGCTGTGACGATTGACCTTTTTTTTCTTTGATTTTTAAACAATGATTTAAAATCATTTTCGTGTACTTCATTAACTGCATTAATTTCTTCACGTTAGTTATAGTAACGAAGCTGACGTTGAAAAATTGGAAAGTATTTACTCGAACTTGTGCTTTTATTAATCTTCGATTCGCTGTGCCATTGTGGCATTCAACGTGCTAAGGAGAGAACAATCTTTTCGTTGTGGAAAATTTAATTTCAATTAGACGCGTTTTACTGCTTTCGAATGATATCTGACCCAATTTTCACCTCCTTTCCGCGCTTTGATTAAAATTCGCGGGATTCTCCGTCGACCAAATAACGAAACACTGATGCGCGTTGTTGTTTCATTTCAAAAAAAAAAAAAACAAATTTGACATTAATAGACGTATTATTTGACAGTGACAGTAAGAAATTGAAGCTTTTTTATACTGTCGGAAGCGAAGGATTTAGAATGAAGAAAAAAAAAAAAATCAAAGCCCAAAATATTTTTGTAATAAATCACGATGTTTCGAAAAAAAAATGCTTTATTTAATATTAATAGACGTATTATTTGACAGTGATAGTGAGAAGTTGAAGCTTCTTTAAACTGCCGGAAGCGAAGAAAAAAAAAATCAAAGCCCAAAATATTTTTCTAATAAATCACGATGTTTCGAAAAAAAAAAACGCTTCATTTAACATTAATAGACGTATTATTTGACAGTGATAGTAAGAAATTGAAGCTTTTTTAAACTGTCGGAAGCGAAGGATTTAGGATGAAGAAAAAAAAAAAATCAAAGCCCAAAATATTTTTGTAATAAATCACGATGTTTCGAAAAAAAAATGCTTTATTTAATATTAATAGACGTATTATTTGACAGTGATAGTGAGAAGTTGAAGCTTCTTTAAACTGCCGGAAGCGAAGAAAAAAAAAATCAAAGCCCAAAATATTTTTATAATAAATCACGATGTTTCGAAAAAAAAAAATGCTTCATTTAACATTAATAGACGTATTATTTGACAGTGATAGTAAGAAATTGAAGCTTTTTTATACTGTCGGAAGCGAAGGATTAAGAATGAAGAAAAAAAAAAAATCGAAGCCCAAAATATTTTTCTAATAAATCACGATGTTTCGAAAAACAAACGCTTTATTTAACATTAATAGACGTATTATTTGACAGTGATAGTGAGAAGTTGAAGCTTCTTTAAACTGCCGGAAGCGAAGAAAAAAAAATCAAAGCCCAAAATATTTTTATAATAAATCACGATGTTTCGAAAAAAAAAAATGCTTTATTTAACATTAATAGACGTATTATTTGACAGTGATAGTAAGAAATTGAAGCTTTTTTATACTGTCGAAAGCGAAGGATTTAGAATGAAGAAAAAAAAAAAGAAATCAAAGCCCAAAATATTTTTCTAATAAATCACGATGTTTCGAAAAAAAAACGCTTCATTTAACATTAATAGACGTATTATTTGACAGTGACAGTAACAAATTGAAACTTTTTTAAACTGCCGGAAGCGAAGAGAAAGAAAATCAAAGCCCAGAATATTTTTCAAACAGTTCTAACATCCCCGTGTAATTAATAATCGTTTAACATGTTGAAAGGGGGACGATTAAATACGATATGAAGGAACGTCCGAAGTATAAGCAAACCGATCGTTCGTATCGGTAATCGTAATAAATCACGATGTTGCCCGACGTGTGCAATTATTACAACAAGGTCCAATTGCGATAGTGTAGAGAAGCGTTCAGTTGCAGCCGTTCTGTGGACGTTCCGCGTGTTGAGAACAGCTTTGATTTCAGGGGATCGAAGAAAAGCGTGCTGTTCTACACGACCGACTGCGGGGACGGGAAAGAGGATCTCGGACTCAAGCTCCAGCAACGTTCAGTTTCTCTGGTAAGTGTCGTAAAATTCCCCAAAAAACCAATTAATAGCGACAAAATGTTCAAGAAAGGAGGGGGGATGAGATCAATCTGAAAGATTGGTCGGTGAGTTTACAGAAAAAGAATTCCTTTTTTGGAGGGGGGACCAGGGGATTTAGGAGCAAATTTTTTTTCTAAATTTCTAAATTTGAAAATTTCCCGAACTTTCTAAATTTTACTTTCAACGAGACACCGTTTCTCTAAACTCTGAATTCAATTTCGGTGCACTTGACGTAAATTACTTGTGCACAATTGAACTTTATATCGTAAATAATGTAACGTCGCGATATTCAATTATGATATACGTATGGTTTAAACACGTAGATATTTCGAGATTTGTAACTGTTTAAGTGTGTGTCTTAAAATTTATAGATTGTAGTATATATATATATATATATATATATACTTCACAAACTTCAGATGCAAGAAAGAATACTCTCATGCAATTTATAATTTAAACGGAGTAATGAAATCTAAAATACGATACCATAGGAATGAAATCATAGGTGAATATCATCGTTGATTTTAATGAGACATTTAATGACTATTCTCTCGTCTCTGATAAACTGACTATAATTTTAATGTATTCGGTGTAAATTATTTACATAATTAATACCGTGATTATACTATGATATCGTAACGTTCAATTATAAAGTACATCTAGTTTAAACATATATATTTATTATTTAATTATATATATCTCAAGATTAATAGGTAGTTGTTGGAACATACATTCTCTTTACAAACTTCGAATATTAAAAAGAATATCTAGCTTCCATATAATTCAAACGAGGAGAAATGACGTCTGAATAGAAATATATTTACAGGGAAATTGATTTTACGAACGCTGCTGTCCTGAAACTGGAAATTTAATTTTTGCTGTGATGTCGAATTATTTGTAAAATTACATTTTTATACTACAATTCAATTATGATATATATAATCGTATACAGATATTTATTATTCAACAGAAATTCATAATTTAATTATATATCTCAAGATTCATAGATCGTTATCGTCAATATCGTGGATCGAATGTAAATAACACCCAGATAAAAATGTAGGTAAAATTTCAAAAATAGAGTTCTATCTCGAATTTTCATTGATTCTGCATATAATACCAATATATATATATATATATATATATATCGAGAATTTCCATTGATTTTGCATATTATATATATATATATATATATATATATATATATAATCTTATGTTATATATATTATAAACTTACATATAATATATATATATATAATCTAGAATTTTCATTGATTTTGCATATAATATATATACATACATATATATATATATATATATGAGAATATTCATTAATTTTGCATATAGTATATATACATATATATATATATATATATATATATATATATCGAGAATTTCATGATTTTGCATATATATATATATATATATATATCGAGTCTTGCATTTATATATATATATATATATAAAGTCTTACATATAATATATATATATATATATATATCGAGTCTTGCATTTATATATATATATATATAAATCTTACATATAATATATATATATATATATCGAGTCTTGCATATTATATATATATATAAAGTCTTACATATAATATATATATATATATATCGAGAATTTTCATTGATTTTGCATATAATATATATACATATATATATATATATGAGAATATTCATTAATTTTGCATATAGTATATATACATATATATATATATATATATATATATATACGAATTTCCATTGATTTTGCATATTATATATATATATATATATATATAGATCTTGCATATTATATATATATATATATAAAGTCTTACATATAATATATATATATATATATATATATAGTTTTGCATATTATATATATATATATATAAAGTCTTACATATAATATATATATATATATATAGATCTTGCATATTATATATATATATAAAGTCTTACATATAAAATATATATATATATATATATCAGAAATTTTCATTGATTTTGCATATAATATATATACATATATATATATATATCGAGAATATTCATTAATTTTGCATATAATATATATACATATATATATATATATATATATATATATATCGAAAATTTTCATTGATTTTGCATATAATACCAATCCTTGTATATGTGTGTGTGTGTGTGTGTGTGTGTGTGTATTATTCTTCGCATCAATTTTTGTATACAATGTCTTCTTTACAACCTTATTATACAAACACGTGCGTAGAAAAAGAACGACTGGAATTACAATAATTTCGCAACTCGTCGTGCCAAGCGGTATTAAATCGATATTAAGTCGTAGGGGGAAAAAGGAGAAAGAGAAAAAGAAAGAAAAAAACAGACGTTCGACGTATCCTGGTCGGGAAATAAATAATGGTAGCTCGCGGATCGTTGGCCGTCTAATCCCAGATTAGGAATCGGCGCGTCTAACTTAACTCGTCTTCCGGGTGTTGCGGAACGTGGAGACTCACGTCGACTCGACTCCTCGACGGTGGAAGTCGTTCTACTATGGTAGAAGCCTGTCCCGAATGATTACACGTTGCTCGAGACCCCGTGATGCACTCGCCCTGTTCACCGGGGGACACCCACGATCTCCGATGATCTAACGAACGCGTGGACGACCCGTGGCGAACTGAGGCTGCTTTTAATTGCTTCAATTAACTACGAGTCGTGGCAGCACGATCGATCCCGGAATCGGAAGTTTCCTCAGAACGTGTACACCGATTCCCCCTCATCTAGTCGTCCAATATAATTCGACGACGTTCTTTGTTCTTTGGATGTGATACCTCGAGGGACGCGCGGCCATCAATAACCGTTCTATCTACGATATGTATCTGCAATTTCAAGCGTCGTCAAGTGTGTAGGCCCCCGTTCGCGTTGCATCGAATGACGAATCAATTATGCTTTGAGAGACAGAGAGCGAGAGAGAGAGAGAGAGAGAGAGAGACGATCGCAATTACGGCAGGAACACGACTGAATTGTTTGTGAATTAACCGCGGCTTATCTCGGGGCAATGATCCAGATGAATCACTGGGCAATGAGGTTTCGTCAAATTAATTGATATTCGTGCAGTTCCCGAACGATTAGAATCGGTCTTAGAATTTCACTGGAGCTTACGACGTGGATGATGAATTTTAGGTCAATCCGTTCCACGGTTATTATACAGCTATATTATATGTTGTACGAACGATATTATATTATGCATTATATGTTATTACATAATATTATTAATATGTATTATTATATAACAATCCGATTAATTTAATCGATTCGATTAATTTAATTGTTTGGCCATATAATTCTACGTAATAATAATATTGTGTGTTATATATTATATTTTATTAATATATTATATATATTATATTATTATATTATTATATATTTTATTGTATTATAATTTATTTATATTAAATATATTTATAATATATTATTATATCATATATTATATTATATATTACATTATATATTATACAGACGATATTATATAGCTATAGTTATTAATTTTAACCTCTCTTTCGTCCCTGACTATGGAAATTGATTTTGCGTTAACGCTAGAACTACCGACGATTTGCACAGAATTTAACATCAGAAACATTGAGATCCAAAAAATAGAAGAACTTTATAACACAGTAGAGTATGCAAGCTTCTATTCATGTATTTTACGAAAAATTATTTAAATCTTTAAAAATACACTGTTTTTTACGTGTCTTAAAATGTCTGACAAAAATTATAAATTGGCCATTTTGACTTTGGTGGTCACTTTAGTAGTTCTAGTATTAAGTGGAATATATATGTAAAAAATTGGTCACAAGTTTCTTTTCTCTTTTTTTTTTTTTTTTTTTAACAAAACATCAAAATACAAGGAGAAACTAATTTTATTAATTTTGAATTCAATAAAGGTGTTATTCTTTTTTAACAAATTTTACATCCTTACTAAAGTTGTTTTTTTAATGAATATCAGATTTTATTTCTTTTTTAAACGTGCTTTTTTTCAATGTGTTTATTGCCTCGCAATTCAGAAAAATTGTTTCTTTTTATTGGTAAATTTTATTTCTTTCTAAACGAGCTTTTCTCAATATCCTGTGTTCACTGCCCTGTATTTAGGCATTTAGTAAAGGTGTTTTTTAAATGAATTTTGAATTTTATTTTGTTTTTCTATAGAGAGCTTTCTTCAATGTATAATACTACACATAATACTATTTTGTGTTTGTGCATTTAGTAAAGGTATTTTTTAAATGAATTCTGAATTTTACTTTGTTTTTCTATAGAGAGCTTTTTTCAATGTATATTACTACATATAATACTATGCATAATACTATGTATAATACTACATATAATACTATTCTGTGTTTGTGCATTTGATAAAGGTGTTTTTTAAATGAATTTTAAATTTTATTTTGTTTTTCTATAGAGTGCTTTCTTCAATGTATAATACTGCATATAATACTATTCAGTGTTTGTGCAATTAATAAAGGTGTTTTTTCAATGAATTTTGAATTTTATTTTGTTTTTCTATAGAGAGCTTTTTTCAATGCATAATACTACATATAATACTACTCTATGTTTGTGCATTTGGTAAAGGTGTTTTTTAAATGAATTTTAAATTTTATTTTGTTTTTCTATAGAGAGCTTTTTTCAATGTATAATACTACATATAATACTATTCTATGTTTGTGCATTTGGTAAAGGTGTTTTTTAAATGAATTTTAAATTTTATTTTGTTTTTCTATAGAGAGCTTTTTTCAATGTATAATACTACATATAATACTATTCTATGTTTGTGCATTTGGTAAAGGTGTTTTTTAAATGAATTTTAAATTTTATTTTGTTTTTCTATAGAGAGCTTTTTTCAATGTATAATACTACATATAATACTATTCTATGTTTGTGCATTTGGTAAAGGTGTTTTTTAAATGAATTTTAAATTTTATTTTGTTTTTCTATAGAGAGCTTTTTTCAATGTATAATACTACATATAATACTACTCTGTGTTTGTGCATTTAGTAAAGGTGTTTTTTAAATGAATTTTAAATTTTATTTTGTTTTTCTATAGAGAGCTTTTTTCAATGTATAATAATACATATAATACTACTCTGTGTTTGTGCATTTAATAAAGGTGTTTTTTCAATGAATTTTGAATTTTATTTTATTTTTCTATAGAGAACTTTTTTCAATGTATAATACTACATATAATACTATTCTGTGTTTGTGCATTTGGTAAAGGTGTTTTTTAAATGAATTTTAAATTTTATTTTGTTTTTCTATAGAGAGCTTTTTTCAATGTATAATAATACATATAATACTATTCTGTGTTTGTGCATTTGGTAAAGGTGTTTTTTAAATGAATTTTAAATTTTATTTTGTTTTTCTATAGAGAGCTTTTTTCAATGTATAATAATACATATAATACTATTCTGTGTTTGTGCATTTGGTAAAGGTGTTTTTTAAATGAATTTTAAATTTTATTTTGTTTTTCTATAGAGAGCTTTTTTCAATGTATAATAATACATATAATACTACTCTGTGTTTGTGCATTTAGTAAAGGTGTTTTTTCAATGAATTTTGAATTTTATTGCTTTCTAAACGAGCTTCTCCCAGTACGTTCACCACCCTTGCAAACCCATACTACTATTTTCCTGTGCGAATTCAGATTGGGTCGTAATGCGTCCCTATTCCCCAGCATATCTCTCCAACAGATTTCACTTTCTCAGAAGTTTAGGATCGCTCTGCTGCGTCAGTTAGATGTTCAGGGATTTGTGATTCGAGTCTCCGAAGACTTGATCGCTTCTAAAAACCAAGACTCCCTCAGGGTAATAAAAAAAACAGTATAATTTTTCTTTTTTCATTCGAATTCCCTTGGAAGACTGCCGTGAACGCGAATGTTGCCTATTTTAATTGAATCGAAAGCACCGAAAAGTAATTCGACATTTCATTTGTCAAAAAAAAAACGAAATGAAAATGAAAATTAAACATTGAACGCCGTCGAATGGAAATGTTGAATTCAATCGAGGTGAACTTTGTCGAAATTCGACATTTCACTTTCAACAGCGAGAATGTAAATGGAAACGAGAAACTGGCGGTTTGAACCTTTGAGAGATCGAAAACGAAATTCGCGATTCAGGGGTCGACGTACTCGCGCGATTACACGATCATCGTGTGCATACGGTACGTACGCGAAGTCTCTCTCTCTCTCTCTCTCTCTCTTTCTCTCTGGCACGAGATGATGCGCCGTACAGAGCCGTGAGAATTCTCGAGCAAGCCGAAGAAATCGTAATTCTCACGAGCCCTACAATCCGGCTACATTCGCGTAATTTCTCGGCTGTTTGGCCGCAGTCACACGCCATTCGCCCGAAGGCGGCTAGAAAACCATAGGCAGAGGCACGCATCGTTCTTGAAGTTGTATTTAGAACCATCGCTTCGCTTCGTTCCTCCTCACACACACACACACACACACACACACACACACACACACACACACACACACACACTCGACATTGAACACGCATTAACCACGCTTTCATAACTTTCCATTGTACAACGTTTATCCAAGACGACGTGAGCCTATTATGTACGTGCCACGTGTATACGTGTCTATTGACATTATAAATACCGCCGGAGTGTTTAAAAAAACGACCAGCAGAAAGTTCGTAATTTTTCACTCTGCCGGCGTGCGACGCGTGTTAAACGTATTTACTCAACGACAGCAAGCGAATTGACGGCACGTCGTTTGTTAACGAGGGATTTGCAACCAGCGATGTGAATCAAGAGCCGTACGTGCTCGCTTTGATTCCAACGATGAGCGAGGAAATTTTGCAAAATCTCAAGATTTATCATCGAAAATCGTAATTAAACGTAATTGTCTCGCACGCGCGTGACTCTGAGTCGGGTGAGAATCCATCGCCTGTGAAAAATTATTCGGAGCAGCGCGGGTATTATCTTACTGCGAAGACTCACGAAGGTCGATCGTGACAGGAAAACCGCGATCCCACGATCGTGTGACACGAAATCTGTGGTCAAAAAGTGATCTTCAAATGCTGATATATATATATATATAAAATATATATTAAATATATATATATTTTATATATATTAAATATACATATTATATATATATATATTCGGGTCGTTCGCAACTTTCACGAATCCGGGTCCGTTCTCAACGTTGCTGATTAAAGCGTGGTCGAGTTAAATCTTTGAATTACAAGTGAAATGAAAGTTTAAATGTCCAAATGGTACGTTGAATCAAATGTTTAATTCGGCCGATCGTTTTGTCCGACGAAATTTTTAAAAGAAGACTTCGATGTTACACGTTGGATTTTATTCATGATTCCAGCGAAGTCCTTCTTATTTCGAGATCCTGCATTAAAATTATATTCACGATATTAAAATGATATTTTACAGTGATAAAATTATGTGCTCCTTTCTATTTCGTGAGTCTTTGCATCTTTGTGTCACTTGTGAATTCGCAAAGTGCTTGTATCATTACACATTGTGTATTCGGATTTTCAAGCGCATATTGAAAGCGTGTATAACGCGTATAACGAGTTTCAGTTTAGTACTAGTTTCACGCTCGACGGATATAATCGAAAAACGGCGCGCAATTTATACGCGCGAGCGGAGTTTCGAAAGTCTTGTTTCATCCACGTTTCACGTCGGCCAATAAAAAAGTTGAATTAATATCGAACGACGTGAATTTAACTGTTCCAATGTTCTTTCGTTTTTTTTTTCCAGACTGCTCTGCATACAGGAAGTGGAACGCAACAGCAGTATCTGGAGCCAAGGATGGCGCAATTAGAAACGTTGGAGGCGAAGGTAATAAAATAAAAGAGATTTATAGTGTCCCGCGAACTAACTTTGAAAGTTAATTAGACATTGCAGTTCTCGTTTTACTGTTTCATTTGAAATTTCATTAATTAATTCACGTCTTTCTCTCTCTCTCTCTCTGTCAAGTAATAATATTCAATGATTAACGAGTTAGAAATTATAAATTATATACTTCTCCCTAGCAATTTTACAATATTACCTATCTCTCAGTGCAAGAGAATTTATTAGATAATCAGAACAGTCATATTATCTAAAAAACTTATCCTTGGTACATTCAGAATCTTTCTCGACTAA
The DNA here is from genome assembly GCA_032399595.1 of Tetragonula carbonaria. NCBI lineage: Eukaryota > Metazoa > Arthropoda > Insecta > Hymenoptera > Apidae > Tetragonula > Tetragonula carbonaria. Next base: position 12,380,104 of record JAUCRC010000009.1, read on the forward strand.
TAATTTTTTGCACAATAATTTACCAACTAATAATATTTCCATCAACCAACTAGTAATATAACCATCAACAAGTTAGAAATTACAGATTATAGACTTCTCTCTAGCAATTTTACAATATTACCTATCTCTCAGTGCAAGAAATTAAACAATCAGAACATCTGATATTATCTAAAACAATTATACTTTATTATTCTTGCTATATTCAGAATCTTTCTTTCTTGAACAACAATGTCTTGCATAATATTTAATTATATTTAACAAATTAGAAAGATCTATAGTCTATAGATTATAGACTATAGACTTCTTTTTAGTAAATTTATATTATTATCTGTCTTTCAATTTCTTAGATAATCAGTACAATTTCTCTAAATAGTTATACTTTACTATATTCTCTAAAAAGTTATACTTTACCATTCTTGCTACATCCAGAATCTTTCTTTCTTGAACAATAATTTCTTGCACAATAATTGACCAACTAATAATATTTAATTATATTTAACAAACTAGAAATTATAGATTATAAACTATAGACTTCTTTTTAGTAAATTTATATTATTATCTGTCGTTTAATTTATTAGACAATCAGTACAATATATATTCTCTAAAAAGTTATACTTTACTATTCTTTCTACATCCAGAATCTTTCTTTCTTGAACAATAATTTCTTGCACAATAATTGACCAACTAATAATATTTAATTATATTTAACAAACTAGAAATTATAGATTATAAACTATAGACTTATTTATAAACTTCTTTTTAGTAAATTTATATTATAATTTCTTGCACAATAATTGACCAACTAATAATATTTAATTATATTTAACAAACTAGAAATTATAGATTATAAACTATAGACTTATTTATAAACTTCTTTTTAGTAAATTTATATTATTATCTGTCGTTTAATTTATTAGATAATCAGTACAATTTATATTCTCTAAAAAGTTATACTTTACTATTCTTTCTACATCCAGAATCTTTCTTTCTTGAACAATAATTTCTTGAACAATAATTTCTTGCACAATAATTGACCAATTAATAATATTTAACAATCAACAAGTTAGAAATCACAGATTATAGACTTCTCTCTAGCAATTTTACAATATTATCTATCTCTCAGTGCAAGAAATCAGAACAGCTCATATTATCTGAAACAATTATACTTTATTATTTTTACTATATCCAGAATCTTTCTCCCTTGAACAACAACGTCTGGCAATATTTACCAGCAAATAATATTTAATTATATTTAACAAACCAGAAATTACAGATTATAGACTTCTCTTTAGTAAATTCATAACATTATCTGTCTTTTAATTTATCAGATAATCATTTTACAATATTATCTATCTCTCTATTGCAAGAGAGTTTATCAGACAGTCAATACAGCTCACATAACTCATCTGAAACAAAAAAGAAGAAAAAAGTAACGCTTTGCTATTCTTGCTACGTCTTGAACGTTTTTTCTTTTTTCCTTCGTTGAATGTTTTTTTTTTTTTTCTGATGGCCGGGAGAAAAAAGATGGGTATACGGAGGTCGTTTTTAACCGTAGCATCCCGGTCGGAAGAAACCGAAGGGCGATGTTCCGCGGTTATTGGCGGGTCCGCAATAGCCCCGAGCCTTTTTAAGCCTGTCCAACCAGTGATTTATATGCAGATGCGCGGCGGGCCCCGAACTGTGTTTCGTTCGGGGCCCTTCTCCGCTCTCGAGTTTCGGTCCCAGGGACCGAATGGTGGTGCTCGCGCGTGGTGCCATTAAAACTGCCCCGAGTCCACGTACGCCGACACCCAATAGCGCAGCATCCTCGAGAATTCTTCCTCCTTTTTCTGTTTTCTCTTCTTTTTTTTTTTTTTTTTAATCCTACTCTCGTCTCTCGGCGAGATTCTCGAACTTCGCTTCGTGTGTTAAGACTTTCGTGCTGTGCAACAATTCGGCGAAAAGTTGGAAAAAAAGAGGAAAAGAATTTTAGTATAATTTTCAAATTATCAATTCTGCCATTAGAGAATGAACATTTACTCACTTTTAGATTACGATTCTACGACTGGGTAAAATTCTCAGAATTATTAGCAATCCTTAGGGAGTATCCTTGGAGTAGATTTTGAAAGACGATTTTGACGAGCTTCGAATAGATTCGAGTGCCAATTTATATCTCTCGGTTTAGAAAAGGTCTCCGCGACATTTAAATTTACGATTCTACGACTGGGTAAAATTCTCAGAATTATTAGCAATCCTTAGGGAGTATCCTTGGAGTAGATTTTGAAAGTGACGAGCTTCGAATAGATTCGAGTGCCAATTTATATCTCTCGGTTTAGAAAAGGTCTCCGCGATATTTAGAAACGAAATCGTACACTCGATTCCGATTTACCGAAGTGCTTGCTCGTCTGTACGCGAGGGCCATCCGTCATCGTACGCGAAACAAACCCTCTGTGATCTTTTATCCCACCCTCTCTCCGTCCTTTCTCTCTCTCTCGTAACTTCCTTTAAGCCGCGATTAATGCTCGTTGTCAGATTCGTTGACGTTGGCCGGGCACGCGGCAAAAATCCATCGGTGCTCGATGTTTGACAAAAATGGCCAGCGCGAAGTCGATGTTTTGCCATCTCGAAGAAGAAAGAGTGGCAGAAGAAGCAAAAGAAAGAAGAAACGTAGGGCGAGAGGAGGGGGAAAAAAGAGCAAACAGTGGAGAAAACAGAAGGAGCGTGCTGTGTTCACCGAGGGCTCCGATATGAATAATGAAGAAGTGCGTCGACTTGAAAAGGTTGCATCGTCGGTACGTCGACGGAATATCCTCTCACGGGGAGTCAAAAATATTTCACCAATGCTGGGACATTTCTCAGAGAGCAGAGGAGAAGAGAGGAGTTTGTTTTCGAATCTTTTGACGAGATTTTGGAATGAACTTTGACAACGAAATGGAAGAAGATATCTTGCATTTTTTACCGAAAGAGTGGATTCAATTGTCACAGATTCATTTATTTGTAGATTGTACAATTGTTAGAATCTTCGATTGACAAATTCACTTCATCTTCATTTTTTTTTCGAATCTTTTAACTCGACTTTTGGAAAGAACTTTGACAACGAAATGAAAGAAGATATCTTGCATTTTTCACCGAAAGAGTGGATTCAGTTGTCACAGATTCATTTATTTGTAGATTGTACAATTGTTAGAATCTTCGATTGACAAATTCACTTCATCTTCATATAATTATTAAAATAAAAATATTTCATATTTCTCAGCGTTGGAGGAATTTTTTTTCGAATCTTTTGACGAGATTTTGGAATGAACTTTGACAACGAAATGAAAGAAGATATCTTGCATTTTACACCGAAAGAGTGGATTCAGTTGTCACAGATCCATTTATTTGTAGATTGTACAATTGTTAGAATCTTCGATTGACAAATTCACTTCATCTTCATTTTTTTTCGAATCTTTTAACTCGACTTTTGGAAAGAACTTTGACAACGAAATGAAAGAAGATATCTTGCATTTTTTACCGAAAGAGTGGATTCAATTGTCACAGATTCATTTATTTGTAGATTGTACAATTGTTAGAATCTTCGATTGACAAATTCACTTCATCTTCATTTTTTTTTCGAATCTTTTAACTCGACTTTTGGAAAGAACTTTGACAACGAAATGAAAGAAGATATCTTGCATTTTTCACCGAAAGAGTGGATTCAGTTGTCACAGATCCATTTATTTGTAGATTGTACAATTGTTAGAATCTTCGATTGACAAATTCACTTCATCTTCATCATATAATTATTAAAATAAAAATATTTCACATTTCTCAGCGTTAGAGGAATTTTTTTTCGAATCTTTTAACTCGACTTTTGGAAAGAACTTTGACAACGAAATGAAAGAAGATATCTTGCATTTTTCACCGAAAGAGTGGATTCAGTTGTCACAGATTCATTTATTTGTAGATTGTACAATTGTTAGAATCTTCGATTGACAAATTCACTTTATCTTCATATAATTATTAAAATAAAAATATTTCATATTTCTCAGCGTTGGAGGAATTTTTTTTCGAATCTTTTGACGAGATTTTGGAATGAACTTTGACAACGAAATGAAAGAAGATATCTTGCATTTTACACCGAAAGAGTGGATTCAGTTGTCACAGATCCATTTATTTGTAGATTGTACAATTGTTAGAATCTTCGATTGACAAATTCACTTCATCTTCATCATATAATTATTAAAATAAAAATATTTCACATTTCTCAGCGTTAGAGGAATTTTTTTTCGAATCTTTTAACTCGACTTTTGGAAAGAACTTTGACAACGAAATGAAAGAAGATATCTTGCATTTTTCACCGAAAGAGTGGATTCAGTTGTCATAGATTCATTTATTTATATCGTGTGCTTTGTACAATTGTTAGAATCTTAGGATCTTCGATTGACAAATTCGCTTCATCTTTGTACAATTTACAATTTGTACAATTTAGAATCAAAAATATTTCATCGACGCGAGGAAACGTTTCTCAGAGAGCAGCGGAGAAGAGAGCAGTCTGTTTTCGAATCTTTTAACTCGACTTTTGGAAAGAACTTTGACAACGAAATAAAAGAAGATATCTTGCATCTTTCACCGAAAGAGTGGATCCATTTATTTATAGATTGTGTGCTTTGCACAATTGTTAGAATCTTTTGATCCTCGATTCGACAAATTCACTAACAGCAATTATTGCGATTAATTGTATTAGTTATATTAAAATCTATTCAAAACTAATAGATTGTAGTATTTCTGTCCGTTCACTGACGAATAAGCGTGGTTCGTTTTCAAATGTAGCAAACCAAAGGCCAGGCTTCGGTACGCCCTTGGGTCGAAAGACTCAGACTCAGATCTAGTCGGCCAGATTGCAGATTCAGGAGTCAGTGCCCTTTGCTGTCTGCCACGGCAATACTCCAGGAACAAGATTTCGTTCCCTCGAAACGACGAACGTCTTGGAAACTGAAAACTGCCCGCCTTTCGGGCAGCTTTCAAGTTTTCATATTTTTCCACTGATGATTCGACTTCGACGAAATTCGAAATAAAGAGGAAACGGCAACTTTTCACTTTGCTAACCTAGAGAAATTTGAGATAACGAACAAAAAAGAAAAAAAAAGGAAAAAAAAAGAAAACGAGATTCCCGGGGAAATTGCGGAAGGACACAGAGCGCAATGAAATTTTTAACATCCACCATTGTGGATATTATTATCCGTTGCGCGCTGATAATCTCTCTCGATTAATTCCGTTTGATCGGTTGAACACGATAATATTTACCATCTGCTGCAATTACCATTGAAATGCTCGCTATACTCACGTGTGTGTGTCTATGTATGTATGTATTACACATTCGCGACGAGTACAAATCTTATTCGCCGCGCGAAATTATATTTATCGTGCAGCGTGATTCCAATGCGGAATATATATTCGGGATAATGTTATTCGTCGCGCGAATTGTTGATTCAGGGAATTTGTTGATATTATCAGGCGACCAGACAAAGCGGCAGAAAAGACAAAAGTAAAAAGCCTGTAACACGGGACTCTATTCCCTGGGCGAGTACTATTGTATCGTTGCTGTTGCAGAAGAGGGTGGCGGGATTATCTCGGAAATGCGGATCTCCTCCTCATGCAAATTCCGCAATAAATTTCCGCTTCCTCCGCGGACTATCATCCTTTCTGTTCGCTGTGCAAACAGCGACGTGTACGTCGTGCTTGCAATAACACACACACACATGCATACACGCGCGTGCAGAGAGGGAAAAAATTCACGGAATGTCCGTACTCCGAGATCACTGTCTATCCGTTCCCGCTTTTACTTCCCAACCCCGAAGGAAAAATGTTCGATTCGATGCCCGGATACTCCTCCTCGGTTTCTTCGTGTCTCTATTATCTCGTGATTTAGACTGTCTGTTGCGTGTTGGCTTTTTCCCCTTTTTCTTTCCTTTCCCCTCTCTTCTTTCTCGCGTTACTCGGCGTGTCATTGCTGGCGATGAAAATGCTCCATCCGCGTTACCTCGAAATGGATTTCCACGCGTTTCCCAGGAAATCTTCATGACGTTGAGAAATTATTACCTCGAAATTATTTATTTATTGAAGTTGAAATGAATTCGCGATGAATGGTGATAATGGTAAAGACAGTCCTGTAAAACGTAGAAATATCTTTCATCCTGTATTTCCTTTCTTTTTATATATTTTTAATAATGCTATCTTTCTACGTACGGAATATACGTACTACTAATATATTAAAAATCACTAAATTACAATAATTTAAATTTAATTTTATACCAATGAAATTAGCTGTTTTTCTTAGATTTACAATGTTTTGTCGAAGAAAAAAACTTCTGACCCGTTAATCTTGTACAAAGTAATAGGAGATTAATGATATTAGCGAGTCAATAAGCGACGAGGAATTCTGTAAATTTCAACGAGCTTGAAATGACAGGAAAGAAATAACTAGCATTTAATTTATTTTCGTCGATATATCGGCCACGTTGATGTTCATGGAAAATAGGTATTTCATCGGAAAGCCTTGAACTCGGATTGTCTTTTGTTTTCTGCCACATTCGACTCAAAACGTTCGCCAAAGATCACGGGAATAACGATAAGAAAATTTTCGTACCATTAATTAATTCCTAATTAACACTTTACCGGCCGGTAGCCTATTAATCGTCTATTACTTACCGCTATCGGTCGGTAAAGTGTTGATATCGTATAATAATATATTTATATATTTTAACACTTTACCGACCGGTAATATCGCACATTAATATATACAAATATATTATTATACGATATTAACACTTTACCGACCGATAGCCTATTAATCGTCTATTACTTATCGCCATCGGTCGGTAAAGTGTTGATATCGTATAATAATATATTTATATATTTTAACACTTTACCGACCGGTAATATCGCACATTAATATATACAAATATATTATTATACGATATTAACACTTTACCGACCGATAGCCTGTTAATCGTCTATTACTTACCGCTATCGGTCGGTAAAGTGTTAATTAATGTTAAATGGCACATTTTCTATTATTTTTTTCTTTTTTTTTTTTCTGTACCAAGTTAGAAGTCTCGTTTCAAGGCTTCGACGCGCGATCTTTCCAGACGAAGAACAGAAATCGCATGCGTGTTACGCTCGAAAGTTTTCATCCTAAGTTTCAACCTCTGTGAATCTTTATTGCCGTAAATCTTAGTTGAAGATAATCTCACGAGCGGACGTCAAGGAGGAGCAGTCACTTCGAAAAAGGCTTCGAAGCGAGCGAAGAAGAACGTGCGAAGCGAGAGGTGATGCTTAAAAATCGTTTATCTTGCCCCTCCCTCCCCCCTCGCCGTGGATGAAAATAAACGCGCGAACGCGTAGCCAAGTTCAAATTGACTTATTCGTTTGTTATACGCGAAACGATAATTCTCTGATAATTCTTCTCTCGTATATCTCTCGAAGGAAAGAAATTTGAAGGACACGTACGGGAATCTTACGAGAATATTTTATATATATATATATATATCATCTTCTCTTTATCCAACCATACTTTGATATTTTCTACAGATGAATTTCATCATATGAAGTTCAATGAAATTTCAAAAATCTCTTCGTCCCGGTTGCAACATCGTCAATCGATCATTTTCAATCCTTTGCACTCGACTGTCATATAAGGGGACATCATACTTAGATTTAGCTAACAACAGCTAAAAATTGTAAAGTTTCTTTTTTGTAATTGCTGTAATTCTTAAGCAACGTGAGAAGAACAATAAAATTTCAAACGAAGAAATTCTTGGGGACAGAGACAGTCGTGTATCGATTGGCACTCATTTCGATTATACTCATGCGTCAAATTATCACTCGAGTACACTTGGGATAACTCGCATAAACTAAACTTATTATTTAACTTATTAAACTTATTTTCTTATCGCTTCGTACGAAAGTTCGCGTGCAATGAAATATTTGGCGAAGGAAAACATTTCATCAGAAAATTGGAAATTATTCATCATCGACTTCTATATACTATATACTTGGTGAACAAAAGGTCACATACTTAGAGAAATATAATGAACAAAATTTCATGCCAAGTATCATTTAAACAGGATGATTATTTCCATTTTATTCGAAGTGATGCTGTCTCATTCACTATTTTCGTGAATAAATTATCTATTATAATATTATTCTATTATCATATTTATAATATTTATAATATTTACAATACTCTATATGATCCTCTATATAATTATAATATAATTATAATTATGATACTCTATATAATATAATATAATATATTCTATATTATATTATACCGGTAGACGATACAAGAAAATCGGATGGCAAAGAGTAGAAAAATTTAATTTAGTTCGGTTCAGGGGACATGTTCATAAACATAATATTTCTTTCTAAAATCCATCGACTTGGTTCAGAAGGTAAAGAATGATTTGGTAAAAAGAACGATCAGACTGTTTGTTGCAATGGAGCAAAGGATTTTGAACTGAAACTTCATCGACTTGATTTGTTTGAGAAAATAATATCAAAATATGGCTGAACAAAGAGAAGAGGGTGTACACCACACGCAACCTTGATGTCAATGTAAAAATGAGCTGGAGTCGAGGAGTGGAAGAAATGGGCGAGAGACACTCGAGATATACAAAGATACACGGCAGAAGGAATGTTTGGCAATGGCTACGGGGAGGATATCCGGTTGGTTGCATATTTTCTGCAAGCAAATCTAGCCGGTGGTCTCGGTGTGGTGTGGGACACACCGGGCGTGCAAGGTCTCGTATCGCATCCTTCTTTCTGGTCGCTGCGCAGTCAAGGCCGGCGTTGACCTTCGTTGTGTGTTGTATGGCAGCAGGAGAGACCCCTCAGTGCTGCTCTCTCAAGGACTATCGGGGCGTGCAGTACCGATGCTGTGGAAGATCCATTAAGATCGAGACACGACCGTGTCTTTCTGACTGTCCTCGCAAATTCTCCACTCGTTTATTCGAAACGATTTCATTTAATACATTCACACCCGTGGTGCTTCTTCGAGCTTCGAACTGGGCTCTATTTTCGATTGCCAAGGAAACAGCAACTTATTTTTGTCGAAAAATTTATACAACCTATCTTGTAAGCCTATCTAGTGAAAAGTAAGAAGACAGGAGGGGGGATAAAATACGTGTGTACGATGAATAATGTAAATGATTTTATCAAGTTCATTGTTAATTGTTGAAAAATCGTGTACGACGCTGCAATAAAGTCATCAATCTTTACAGTGTTAAATTTTAAAAGTTTATTTTATAGTATCATATTTTATAATATCAATAAAAGTTTATTTTATAGTATCGTATTTTATAATATCAATAAAAGTTTATTTTATAGTATTTAAATTTACTCAGTGATACTATAAAATAATATAGATATATAAATTAATATATTTTGTTAATAATATTTTCTATATAATATAATATAATATTCTGTTATAATATTATTCTATTATAATATTATCTATTATCATATTTATAATATTTATAATATTTATAATATCTATATAATATCTGTATAATTATAATATAATTATAATTATTATACTCTATATAATACTCTATATAATTATAATATAATTATAATTATTATACTCTATATAATATGATATAATATATTTTATATAATATAATATTCTCTATATAATATAATATACTCTATATAATATTCTATTATAATATTATTCTATTATCATATTTATAATATTCATAATATTTATAATAATTATAATATTTATAATATTTATAATATTTATAATATTTATAATAATGATAATATTTATAATACTTATGATATTTATAATACTCTATATAATATAATTATAATACTATATATAACACTGTATATAATTATAATATAATTATAATTATTATACTCTATATAATATGATATAGTATATTTTATATAATATAATATTCTCTATGTAATATAATATACTCTATATAATATAATATTCTATTATAATATTATTCCATTATTATATTTATAATATTTATAATATTTATAATAATTATAATATTTATAATATTTATAATATTTATAATAATTATAATATTTATAATACTTATGATATTTATAATACTCTATATAATATAATTATAATACTATATATAATACTTTATATAATTATAATATACTTATAATTATTATACTCTATATAATATAATATTCTCTATATAATATAATATACTCTATATGATATAATATTCTATTATAATGTAATATACTCTATATGATATAATATTCTATTATAATATAATATACTCTATATGATATAATATTCTATTATAATATTATTCTATTATAATATTTATAACATTTATAATACTCCATAATATTCTATACAATATTTATTTTCTACAAATATTTCCCTATGTGATAATACAGAAATATAAATTAACATAATAATATATAAATGAATATAAACACATGATAATGTAAATTTATATAACAACACAGAAATATAAATTATAATACATTTTTCCAGATGGCAAGCATCGAGGTGTCTTTGTCGACCACTCCGAGAAGAAAGAAAGGCGGAAGCGTTTCCGGTGGAGTAACATCGCCAGCCGGTCATCGAAACAGAGATCACTACAAGGAATTGGACGCCCTTCGAATCGCGCTGCGTGACAAGGAAAATATCATTCAAACGTGAGAGAGCATTCTGCACATTCCTCGAGAAAGAGAGAGGGAGAGAGAGAGAGAGAGAGATTTATCTATATTATAATATTATATTTATAATATAATAATATAGTATTATAATTATAATTATATTATAATTATATAGAGTATTATATAGAGTATTATAATTATAATATCTCTCGACGACGTAATCCTCTCACAGTGTGATTCCAGGATTTTTCATTGTGTTTCAGGTTGAAGGGGCAACTGTGCAACACGCTGAGCAACAGATTAGCGTTGCGCAATGGCGCCCCACCTTTGACCGAGGCTGACAGGAAAGCAACGGAGGAGCGGCTTCAAAGGTTGCGGCGCGACGCTGATAACAAACGGCTCGCGATAAAAAATTTGAAATTGGCGCTCGAACGGCTAGACATTACAGAGTGAGTGGATAAAACTCGGATTGAGAAAACTTCGTGCTTAACACGTTGACAGCAGTAAGATAAGAAGAGATTGAAGAGCTACCATATTATAAATTAGATCCAATTAGATCACATTGCGCGCGTGTGAACCAGAAGATCCTGACGATTTGATATTTCCAGTATTTGTATTATATGCCAGATCCAGATTAACTGGATGAAAACGTTTAGAAATTCGAAATTGGTAACAATCGATTCCATCGTGAATAATAAATTGCAGAAAGTATGAAATTAAAGTGTTAGAAATTGGAGGAAAAATGGACGACAACTTGACTAGCTATAGTATTCATAATCCCATATGGTCTAGTGGCTAGGATACCTGGCTTTCACCCAGGAGGCTCGGGTTCGATTCCCGGTATGGGAAATATATTTTTTTCTTTTCCTTCATTCACACAGATAAATCTTTTTCATTTCGTTCAAAGCGCAGTGCAGTGCAATTGTTTCTAAAATTGAGAATTTTACATCGTGCTCGTGATAGCGATTATTTCGATCGAGTTATTTTTCATTCCAGTAATATCGACGTTCGGATTCAGCAAGCCGAGCTAGAATACAGACTCGGACGTGAGGAACTCGAGCTGCTGACTCTTCGCGAAGAAAGCAGAGCCCTACAAGCTGCTCTGGAATTGGCAGAGACACAAGAGAAACAGAAAAACGACACGATATTTAGGTACGTATCTCTCAACACCGATGAAGTACGTATCGTCGGGAAATCGTATCATCCTTTGTTATTTAATTTACAGTTGTATCTCCGGTTCTACGCAAGTCACGATCCATGCGGTGGAAGTTAGCGCGGATCCGAAAAGTCCTCGTTTTGGCGCTGGACCGAGGGAAGATACGCCTGGCTTGTACGTCGACTGGGCGGTCGAGGATTCCGGATTGTGCAAGGGAGACAGGTTTCGTAGACAGTACAATTTAGAATCTTTCCAAAAAATATTGTTCATCGGGAGGCAGACACAGACTCTGGGATCAAACGTTATTACTTCACAGTTTCGATAGTTTTTCTGTTTTTCAATCAAAGACTAAATTACAATTTTTCACGTGCCATATTTCACGTACGTATATTTCACTTAATGGTGAATTTTGCAACGACGATCAAAGAGAAAGAGCAAACCGATGAAAAGTTGCAAAGTGTCTCTCGGTAACGGTACACTATCGCGGACAGAATTCTTTTTCCTTAACTCGGTCTCGGATACCGAGGGTAAACGTAATGGACGTTCTGCGAGCGTCGGCTGGTGATTATTATACGTAAAAGGAAGAAGGGGGTACTTCTTTTCGCTCGGTGGAAAACACTCGACAGAGTCTAGATCGTTCAGTTTCGTTGGGATTGTTGGCTCTCTTCGCGACAACTCACCACGACAACAGCCTCCATCGTTTTCGTAAATAATAAATCGTGAACATTTCTCCAAGGTGAAAGCTAGTAAAAACTGGAGCGATGAAAAAAAGATCAAATTTCACGTTTCAAAGAACAATGAGAAAGGAAGGAGACAGGGAAAAAAGTAAATTGAAAAAGAAACAGAACGAAAGGCGAGGATCGTTGGAGAAGGAAGCACAACGAAACTTAGACGCCCATAACACTGTCTGCTTACGCTACGTAACCCAACTATCAATGTTGAACAATGGCGTAATCTTGGCATTCGGTTCCCAACCGGGTCACTGTAGCGTGAAGCAGCACCGGAAGTTCGCCGAGTGCCCTGGCTAATTGCACCTGCGACTTCACATGACCCTATCTTTTCCCCTTCCTCTCGTTTTTTTTTTTTTCACGCAGACTTTTCAGCGGAATTTGTTATACAACTCGTGCTCTGCCGTGTTCTCAATACAGCGAAGAATTATACAAATATTCAAAATTTTTACGTTATTAATAACCCGTAAATCGTAAGAGCCATTGTTTCTCACAATTGAGAAGAAAAATTCGTACTCTAAAGGCCCCCATAGACGTCGAAACAGCTACGCATGCATGCATCACTGATATAAGCACTACTACTGAGGAGCAAGGAGTCATAATAATGATGGAGGAATAGACTTCTAGCATTAGTTGGGCAAAGAAAGTCCGTTTCGGATTTCGCTATCCTCGTCTGTCTGTTTATTTCCTGGTTAAGTGTCACTCGGGATCTTGCTCGCCAACTGAACCGTGACTCTGTTCCTTGCATCAAGACCACTTGAGAACGAGAGGGCGACAATCGTATCGACGAGAAGTCTATTCCTCCATCAGTGATCCCTTGCTTCTCAGTAGTGCTTGTATCAGCGATGCATGCACTCGTAGCTGTTTCCAACGTCTATGGGGGCCTTAGAAGAGTGCAGACATTTATAAAACTGTCGAATCTATTACGACATCGCGCGCCATTACGAAACTTACACGAGCTCTCTCGAGGAGAGCAAATTGTTCCTTCCGCTAACCCTCGACATGAATAAATCAACCGTCGTCCTTTGTCGGCTGAATAATTTCACCTAATTAGTTAAGTGTGATCAGGCTCGTAAAACTCCCGGCGAGTGGTGTACTTATCAGCCAACCAATTGTCTTCAGAATCTTGGAGGTGAATGGAAAACTCGTGGTGGGAGCAGGCAGAAGCGATTTAGCAAGGCTGTTGGCCGTTGCACCCGATGCCGCGCAAATCGTGGTCCTTCGAAAAGGTGAATCCCTGGCAGCACTGCGCACTCTTCGATCTGATAACCTCCGGCTGACTCACAGGATTGGATATCTCGAGGAACAGGTTAGGGATCTTCTTGCGCCAAGCCGTGCCGAGGTGCCTGCAGACCCTCCGCCATCCCGTCAAGAACAAGTTCAGGTACACGGCAAGACACGGCGTTGACAATACGTTGTTCTCCTCCTTAGGTGAAAGTATCGTATAAAGGAATTCATTATTCTATAGAACAGTCTGTCTGGGTTAGAGCTTTATCGTTTCTATCATAGTTGTTCTATCGTAGTGCAACATTTTCGATACAGGACGCGGCATTTGAAAATGCGAGCACGCATTCACAAGTTCACGAGCTCGTGAAAGTACTCCAGTACGCTTCAATAATAAATACGATAATTTGTGTTCAGTCGAAAGTTTAGATAGATAGATTCTGTGTATAAAATACATAAAGATGATTGTCTAATGTCAGTAGAGATATTTTCTTGGGTGTGTGATATTTTGATATTTCAGTGTATTCAGAGAGAATTCTTTCCGCCTAGGTTTTTCAAAAAGGACCGCAAGTAACCGCGTTAGTTGCAAATCTTCCTGGCCTTAATGTGAGAAACTCGATGGAATTACGGCAGAGTTTGCCTACAGTGAGAAGCAGACACAGCGATCATCCGAGGCGTTCGCTGGACGGAAAGATCACGAACGAATTCGACTCGTCGTCCGCTAGCATTTCAAATGGTCATCACAAATCGCGAAGTAAACAGAAACATCAGGCGTTTCCATTAACCAGATCAACTGCGAGCTTGGACTGCAAGCAGACGCAAGTGCAGCCGCAACTGCAACGTAGAAGACCGCCGCGCGTTGACTTGGCCATGGAACATTTGTCCAACAGTCGTAAAAGCTCGTGTCAAGTACAGCCGTTAGATTTCGATTCCGAACCAACTTACTATCGGCTACAAGTAATCAATTTTTCTTATCGAACGTTAAATTATAATTCAAATACAATTGAATTTCAATCGACATTGACATTGACATTGATTAAATTGAATTTTACAATTCTTCATTGTTTTCAGGAGAGTCAGTCGCGAGCGTCAGAAAACTCGGATATATCAGCCGTATACAGTTCACAAGAATCGAAATCTCGTCCAGCGCCACCGAAGAAGCCGCTTCGATTGTCCTTGCATCGAGCAGCTAGCCTTCAGTCCGTAGAAAGTGCACCGCCAGCTGCGCATCACGACGTAGGGAAAAAACCGACGAAGAGAAATCACAAAGGTGATCCGCCGGAGAGAAGCGCACGAACTGCGGAAACCAACGGAGAGACGAATAACTATATGCAAGAATCGCATTCGAATCCGCCTCAGCCTCCGCCGAGAACACCTTCCAGAGCGGAATCTTGTCAGAGCGCGTTACGGTGGCCTTCCCCTAAGCCACGACCTCATTTGGCACCTGTTACGATGGAAAAATGGTGTTGAATAGAAGAAAAAAAAAAAGAGAAAGAATCATTACAATATGAATGATATTTGAAATATCAACACACGCTGGATATTGTACATTTTTTTCAAATGTAACACAAATGGTTCGAGAAGTATTTTTAAAAATCTCCGTTGCGATAAGAAGAATTCGGAAAATTTCGAAGGATTTTTACTTTTACAAGGTACTTTTGTAAATACAAAATAATATTTTTAAGCTTCTTACGTACACTCTAAGAAGACTGAATTATTTTGAATTTACTCGTATGACATTTTTTATATATATATATATATATATATATATCTGTTTGACTGTATCGACTGACAATGTAAATGCAGTGCAAAATGTTTCATTGTACACATACTCGTCTCATATACTGTGGAATATAAACATTCGAGTTAATCAATAAAATATGAATAATTTCGCTTTAAATATGAAAGAAATATTTCGTACAAAGTACACGAATCGTACACTTATATATTTTCTAATTTAATGTATTGTTGTAAATGTTAGTACTAATAGCGTGAACCTTTCTTTCATTTTTATGCGATTAGAAAGCTTTGGAACATATACATATACTATTACGTAAAGGACATCAAATCCAATCTTTTTCAATTGCTAGTCGAAGTATAAATTTTTCCGGAAAAATAAAAAAAAGTATGTAATACAAATATACAAATAGTTTTATTCTCTTAAATAATTGGTAGACATTTCATTCTTAACTCTGCATAGATCTTAGACAAAGTCTGGCAAGAAGACTATTCATTTGTAGTAAACTATTAATTCCATCCACTATTCCTAGATGAGTTATTCCAATTTCCTAAAATGATAGTTCCGAATTAGTATTTTTACATACATGCATGACTTCTTTACATGTTCTGAAAATGTATACTCCGACTTACTTTTATAAAATCTAATTTTAACGTTTCCTCAATAGGTAGATTCTTACAAACTCTGAATATATTACTGATTAAATCTTCTGCAGAGTATCCCATTTTCCATAAATGTTTCATTATCTGCAAATATATATGAAAGAACGTTTTACATTCCTGCGTTACATTAAACAGTTGAAAATAGCAAAATATCTTACCCCATATGCTTTGGAAATGTTACCCTGTGTACATAATTCAAGCATTTCTTTAACAAGTAATGGATGCGGTTCATCACAAACTTTAAAAACATTCACATTATTTACATGACCAAAACCATTATAGGTTGATTGTAAATTATTTAGAGCCTGTCTCATATCACCTTGTGCAGTAAACACTATTGCCTCTAGACCATCGTCTGTATATGAAACCTGGTTAATTCATTACATACATAATATCATTATATAATATTCTTATTCAAACAAAAATGTATTTTTTAAAAGTTGATCATACATCTTCTATCCTACAAACTTCAATGATCTTTGCTAAAATTTGTGCGTCTGACAATTTTCCATATCTTAACATGGCACAACGTGACTGTATTGGCTCGATAATCTTTTCGCTTGAATTACAAGCTAATGCAAATCTAGTTGTATGACTGTATATCTCCATTGTTCTACGTAGTGCTTGTTGCGCACCTTCAGTCATGCTATCAGCTTCATCGAGAATTATTATTTTGTGCTTTCCTTTCGGCAAGTTTACCTAAGTAAAAACGAAATGGATCGTTGGGAAAAACTTTACAAAGGATATGATACTCACTAGAGATATTTACCCTCTTTTGAGCAAACATTTTAATCTTATTTCTGACTACATCTATTCCTCTGTCGTTTGACGCGTTTAATTCCAATACTGCTTCTTTAAACGCTGGTCCCAATAAAATGCGTGCTAAACATAATATAGTCGTAGTTTTACCAACGCCTGGTGGGCCAGCAATGATAATATTAGGACAGTTGCCATGTTGGGCAAACACCGATAATCTGGATACTGTATCTTCATTGCCAACAATGTCAGAAAATACTTGCGGTCGATATTTTTCAATCCTAAACAGAGAATTGTCTTTATTGTTATGTTACGTTATGGCTTAGAAACATAACCTCAAAATTCCTTACGACGAATGCAAATGTTTGTTAACTATAATAACGTACCATGGCAAATTGTCCGATTTCCCAGTCTTTTCTTTGCTTTTTGCGTTGTAGCCACTCGTTGATGGCAAAATTTCTACATCCATAGATTCTTCGAAAGCACCGTCGATTCCCATCTTCAAACTTCAATTCAAAACCGCGAGAAAAATCGACTCGTTTGCATGGACATAGGTTAAATAGGAACATAGAGAGAAACAAGTTTTGTAAGTTTTGGATTAATGCAAATAGGGAAGTTGCCTTACCGATTATTAATGATTTTCAATGACACAGGAATAGTACCGGAAATAAATCAAACATCAACATTCCGAATATTTTAATTTAGAAAAAATAAATTTTATTTATTGATATTACGGGAGAAAGATAAAAGAAAATACAACAGATATTAATCTTGTGACAATGTGATGAAACAACAAACTACATTCACGTGTATCAATTTCATATTAAATTTATTCTGTTACTTTATTG
This sequence comes from Tetragonula carbonaria, assembly GCA_032399595.1. Lineage (NCBI taxonomy): Eukaryota > Metazoa > Arthropoda > Insecta > Hymenoptera > Apidae > Tetragonula > Tetragonula carbonaria. Next base: position 12,397,839 of record JAUCRC010000009.1, read on the forward strand.
AATATGTAAAACAATACTAATTACCTCAATACTAAAAGTCGGAACAATCGCGTGAAACTACGTCGACAATTACCTGATTGTAACTAGCCCTTTACGTATTGATCAAAGTTGTAACATCACATTAGGAAACCAGTGGAAACAATGATTTTATTAATTACGTAATTTTATTAAAATTATATTAATTACAAGCGTATGTTTAAGCTTCATGCGTAATTCATAAATGCGTCACTGACTGCGTAACGAAACACCTTAAGTATTACGCCTTAAGGGGTCGCGGCTATCGATCGAATCATGAACGTATTCTCCTTTCAATTAACAATGCTGCGATAATTAACGTAACCGATAATTAACGGAATACAATCTTATCTAATTCTTACGCACACCGAAAAATCTCGTCGAACGCTTTTCCAACGAGTCTGTCCGCGAATCTGTTTCAGTTTCGTTTCTCCTTTCATTGTTGCCGCCAATCTTGTTCTCCTGGCGCCGGCGTCGCTGTTGGCACAGTCGGTAAAGAGGAACTCGAAAGCCACTCGCGTCCAGCAAAATTTCGCACGATCGCCGCTCTTTCGCGAGTGCGTTGTCGGTGGCCGACGGAATGAGATTTCAATATGGCAGCCGTCGTGATATCTGCACGAGTCAGTATCGCGGAAATGTTTTGAACTCGTTGAGTAATCGCGACAACCGGTTGACGTACGACGCATAGGTTAGTACGGCGGAATGACGTTTCGCTCTTGTATCAGGTTTCTCCGTCGAATCGGTCGGTTTGTGTCAGGAAACCGGGTTTTCGTGGGAATCGTCCCTCTCGCTGACGGTCGGGCCGCCAAAGTACATAGTTGGGCCGCCAGCGATCGTTCCAATGCAGGCGATAGGTTACCTCGGTATTTTTCATTTCACGCTCCCTCGAGTCGAACTCGACCGCACATCACCTTAAATGGGGTACACGACGCTCGTCCCTGTACAACCTGCCGATCTACATGCATGTAACGTCACGTATGCTTTGCGATTGTATGCTTGTATGATGCGATGTGTGTACAGTTTTCCTACGGCAAGTGTGTGCATGTGTGTGTGCGTGCGTGTCGTGTCAGGTGTGTGAATGATGCTGCTGTTGTCGCGGATGCGTGTACACGAAACGAGATGTTACGGAATTGTCGTTCCCTTATCTATCCGTTTCGAACGGGGGGAAAGACGCTTGTTGAGTGTCGCGCGTGTTTAAACGTCAAGAAAGAAGACGACTCGTCGATGCGTGTTTTTGACACATCTCGCCATGCTGATTGGACAGCGTGGTGCTACTGGCTCGCTGCGTACCGAACGATCTGCTTGGAAGAGGCAAGTTTCGGTGAGTTGATACACTTTTCTCTGTGTTTTCTGTGTAATTTCTTTCTCCCTCGTATACATAGACACGTACTTTGAAAGCTTTCGTATCAATCGTTTCCTACCTGATTGCATAGTTTCCCCGACATCGTCTCGAACTGCTGCCGTATTTTGAACGTCGGCGCCGCGCAAATTTTTCGTCGTTTTCGCTCGGAAGTCCGTCTCGCTCGTAATTAAATCTTTAAGCCTAAGTGCAATTTTCCTCTCGGTCTTCGGTAAACATTGTTTATTACAACACGTTACACCCGTGTCAGGTGTAAAGGCTGTATAATTGCAGTTATTATATATTATTAAAATTCGCAAATTTTATCGCGTAATTTGTACATATTCGTATCTGTAATATAATTTGCATTCTTACTGTGAATACAATTTGTCAATCTTCAGTTCGACGAATGGAAATTGAAAATTCAAATTTGCATTTATTATATAATTTCTCTGTCGTATAATATTTCGTATACAACAAATAATAATGTATGAAATCTGATATAATAAGTAATGTAGCAAATAATTACACATATGCGTAATATTTTCAAATATTACATATTTCTAATATTCCTGCATGTTATATTCTACTTATAATGTACAGTATAATTTCCATTCGTTGCAATTTGTATTTATCAATCGTCAGTTCGAAGAATTGAAATTGAAAGTTCAAATTTACAGTGCAGGTGGGGGGAGGGGGGGGCATAATTGACTTTCCCTTTCGAATCGAGTGTAACTCGATATTGGAACCCAAAGGGTTAATTACATTTAAGATTCGACGATCGTGCAGATTGTTTGTCAGCGCGACTGCACTATAGCGCACGCTGCCTTTACTTCGGCATGCTCCGATAATCACTTCCGGTTGACTCTTGATATTCGAGATACACTTAATCGACGCTAAAAGGACATGATTCATTAACGTCTCTTTGATTTCGCCTTTCGATTGCCTTCTGTCCTTATTTCGACTTTTATTTACTCGAAATATGTATAGGGTGGGCCAAAAATTTCTTCCTATCTTTTTAAAGATAAAGCATCAAAATATAAATTATTATATTATATACATAAAAAAGGACATGATTCATTAACTTCTTTCCAGTTTCGCCTTTCCAATGCCTGTTTCGACTTTTATCTACTCGAAATATGTATAGGGTGGGCCAAAAATTTGTTCCCATTTTTTTTTACATAAAACATCAAAATATAAATTATTATATTATACATATATATAAAAAAAGAACATGATTCATTAACTTCTCTTCAGTTTCGTCCTTCCAATGCGTCTGTCCTTCTTTTTTTTACTCGAAATATGTATAGGGTGGGCCAAAAATTTGTTCCCATTTTTTTTTACATAAAACATCAAAATATAAATTATTATATTATACATATATATAAAAAAAGAACATGATTCATTAACTTCTCTTCAGTTTCGTCCTTCCAATGCGTCTGTCCTTCTTTTTTTTACTCGAAATATGTATAGGGTGGGCCAAAAATTTCTTCCCATTTTTTTTAAATCAAACATCAAAATATAAATTATTATATTATACATATATATAAAAAAGGACATGATTCATTAACTTCTCTTCAATTTCGTCCTTCCAATGCCTCTGTCCTTCTTTTTTTTACTCGAAATATGTATAGGGTGGCCCAAAAATTTCTTCCCATTTTTTTTTAAATAAAACATCAAAATATAAATTATTATATTATACATATATATAAAAAAGGACATGATTCATTAACTTCTCTTCAATTTCGTCCTTCCAATGCCTCTGTCCTTCTTTTTTTTACTCGAAATATGTATAGGGTGGCCCAAAAATTTCTTCCCATTTTTTTTTAAATAAAACATCAAAATATAAATTATTATATTATACATACATATATATATATATATATATATATATATATATATATAAAAGGACATGATTCATTAACTCAAATAATGCCTCTGTCCTTTTTATTTACTCGAAATATCTATAGGGTGGGCCAAAAATTTCTCCCCATTTTTTTTTTTAAATAAAACATCGAAAAATTATAAATTACAAATTATTTTAATAGAAAGTAGGATTTTTGCAAGGCCACCCTGTACCTTGCCACGATGTTTCGCATGATTATTTTAATTACTATAGAAACTAGATCGCCGTTGGCCCGATCAAATTTCTCCGTCATCGTTGTCGTCGTTATCTATCGCGCGTTATTAAATTGCCGCGCGTTCGCAGATGAAAATCTGCCTTGCTCGCGCAAATAACGCGCCCGAGTTTCCAATTTATTTATCTTTTTTTTTTTTTCGAGTCGGAAAGTATAATTCGCCATTGTAAATCGTGCGTCGCATCGACTCGGCCAATAGTTTTAGCATTAACACTTACCGAACGAACGAATTAATCGTGTCGATGCTCGTTCGAATTGACGAATTTACGATTTCCTTACGCATCTCGCGGATAGCAGTGATATATATACAGAAATATACAATAACACGAACACTTTGTTTGAAAAATTTTGCAGCGCAACGCCTTTTGTAGCGCGTTCTCCGTTTTAACATATACGTACTCGCTCTCGTGTACCGGTAATCTCACGATTAGTTTTAATTAACTGGGTAACCACGTGCAGGAACATTGATGAATATTGATTTGAAAAAAGCTTGTGTGTGTGTGTATGTGTGCGGAGGATAATAAAGCGCAGCTTCAGCATGAAGTATGCAGAAGCGTTGTATACATAGTTACTTGAACGTGTAACGCGCGTTATAAATTTACGTTAACGCCGTGTCATTGAATTCGATTGTTTCCCACGATTGAAAGAGCATTTTTCTTCTCTATCGCGGTGATTCATTTGTATTCATTTGTATTCATACGTCGAATTTTCTAATCGAAATTTACATTTTTTTTTTAAATTCGTGGCCGAAGTAGACAAAGGCGGATGTTTTCCTTTTTTTTCTTTTCTGTACAGAGAGTGTGAAACAGTCAATAGAATTGTACAAGAGTAGAATTGTAAAGTTTTGTGCAAAATTTGGCCGAGAATTTTCCTTTGAACCTCACGTATGCAGATAATTGTAGAAAATTTAGGGGAAAAAAATTCTCACGTATGAAAGAACAGCTCGAAAATATCTTTCGTGTATGAAAATTTGCATTCCCATCTCTAAATAAATAAATAAATATATATATATAATTATAAATCTTTATATAATCCGTATTCAAAAATTAAATGAAGCGAAATTTATCCTCCAATTATCTCGTGTAAAAACTGAAGGAAAACGTAGGAAGAATCGGTAAAAAAAATTATCGAGATTAATTGTTGGACGTAAATTAAAATTTGTTGTGAAACGAAAGTAGAAATATAGTACAGATATACGTAAATATATCGGGTCTCGTAGATTTTTCGTATTTCTCCGAATTTTTGTTTTTTTATTTTTTTTTTCGCAAACAAAACTCGTAAATAACGCGGAGCAGATACTCCTGCAATCATATCGATTGCAAATCGAAATTGCACGATAGTTGTCGGTGAAAGGAAAACGCGTAAATCCCTTTTAATTGGACAGCCGCTGTATCATTGTCGCAGTTTCTCTCTAATGTCCACCAGATTAATTATGGTTGGCTTTTGCACATGCATATTTCGTCACGTGCTAGAATGCCCTGTTCTAGATTATGTGTGTGTATCTATTTTCTGCGTTTTGGCCCTGACATATTTGGTCGATGCATTCTTTAGATTACATCGAATAATTAGAGAGACTACCACACGTTCGCTTCGCTGAATTTTTGGCCTGAGAAACAGTATCGTTGGCCTGTGTACGGCAATAAGAAATATATTAACACTTTACCGACCGATAGCGGTAAGTAATTGACGATTAATAGGCTGCCGGTCGGTAAAGTGTTAATATCGTATAATAATATATTTGTATATATTAATGTACGATATTACCGGTCGGTAAAGTGTTAAAATATATAAATATATTATTATACGATATCCACACTTATACAATATATTTGTATATATTAATGTACGATATTACCGGTCGGTAAAGTGTTAAAATATATAAATATATTATTATACGATATCCACACTTTACCGACCGATAGTGGTGAATAATAGCCGATTAATAGGCTACCGGTCGGTAAAGTGTTAAGCCTGAAATCGTCGACACTGAGATCGTTCGTTTCTCTGGTCGATCGATCGAATTCACGAATAATTGATTCCGCTGTCGGAGGCATCGGTCGATATAGGAATAATTGAATTCTCTCTTTTTTTCAACAATTTTTTTTCCACTCAATTTCAGTCTCAATTTTTAAAGCGCCGATTCGAAAAAAGCAAAATGCAACACTTCACTCTCGTACAATTTTTCCACCAAACAATTTTTCATCGTACTTTCGATTGTATTTTTTTTTTTTTTTTTTTTCGAAAATACAAATATTCTCGCAAGAGTGCCCGTCAATTTCTGTTTCAAAGCGAAGTTAAATAATCCAAAATTTCTCCGGCGATCCGGGAAAAAAGCAGAAAAGAATTTCATTGAAACATTGAAAATCGTTACGAGTATTTAAAGAGAAATGAAAAATCTCCCTTCTATCACATTTTTCTTCCGCAGTTTCGAACGACGAACATGTCGAAGAATTAACAATCGATCGCTCGATTATTAAGTTGAATTTCCGCCTAACACACCTTAATAAAAAAAAAAAATTAATTGGAAATGTTGGAATTTTGGAAATTGCAATTAATTCGAAGAAAAAAAATTTCAAATATCTCTCTCTCTCTCTCTCGTTGTATATTTTTTCTCTCGTAGTTTCGAAATGACAAATTCAAAGAGGAAAATTCAACAGACACGTCGAAAGATGTTAATCGATCGTTTCGCTACGCGGAGCGATTTTCCAAAACCGCGCTGATTGCCATTACAATTGCCGATAATAAGTGATCAGCCGCATCTCGTTATGTTATGTTTTTCGAACTTTGCTTAGGCTAGCAGATTGTCGTTATCGGTATTCGTAGAATCGATTCGATCGTCTGAAAACACCTCACTGCTGAATGCCACTCGAGGGATGGGGCATTCTTTCGACTTTCATTTTCGACAATCTTCAAATACGCAATACGCCAAACAATATTTTTAATAATAAAATAAAATGGAATCGATCCGGAAACGTACGAGGCGCGCGCGCGTGTGTGTGTGTATTAAAAATATTTGCGAGATAATTCGCAGACGGAATTCGAGAAATTTCGATATATCGGAGAAAGAGTTATTAGATTCTGTTACGCGTTCTGTTACGAGATAGATACGTGCGTGTGTGTGCAGCATCTGATTAAAATACGTACTCGCTGCATACTGCAAATTAATATTGAAACGTCCGTGTGTTAGAAAAGTTAGAAGAAAAAAGAAAGAAAGAAAGAAAAAAACTGTGAAATGAGTTGAGAGCGGTGTTCGCTTTAATGAATCCCTTCTTGAAAATTCTAATTTAAGGGTGCACACGTATTCTTAAACGGAGTCTCTCTCTCTCTCACTCTCTCTCTCTGGTGTATTCTTCTCGCGAAGTTCTTCCAGATTAAAAGGTTTCCAACAAGGCGAACGCGGCAATTTTTTTTTTATTTTAATTGCCGGGAGTGAGTTTACAGCGAACATCGTGGCTGTGAGTTACAATTCATTTTCGGCGATGAAAATTGCTTTCTGACGCAAGCTTCGTCAACAGACAACACACAAAAAAAAAAAGAAAAAAAAGAGAAAAGAAGGAAAAGAAGGAAATTGTATACGACGATCCACTTGAACAAGAGAAATAAAATATATTTTAGCAGAGGAGGAACTACGAGAAGATTAAGAACAACGTGCGAGCAGTATGCAGCAATTTCGAATTTTTTCAAGAATCTCTCAAGCTTCGGCATGCCTCGGAAAATATTTTTTAAAAAGATGTTTTCAAGATAAAAAAAATCATTTGGGTTCGAAAGAGAAGCTTGACCGAGGGAAAATGTTTCGAATTTTGCAAACAACGACAGAGAAAAAAGAAAGGAAAAAAAAAGGAAACGAAGAAAGAAAATAGGAAATAGTCAACAACGAGATCGAACAGTGAAAAATATTTTTTCACGTTTGTCGGTTGTGTGTCGGCGATATGCCATCCATATTCGATCCGGCGGAATTAGCACACAATGAGATCCAAATTTATTAAGTATTCTATCCCTTCTTCGAGCAGCGTGATTCCTCTTTTAGATGCTCTCGGTCTAGACATTCGAAAGACAACTACGATCGCGATAAATCGTTATTTATAGACCGAAGAGATTCTTCGTTTCCGTGGCTAGCCTAATCGCATCTCCTTTGCAACGAGAATCTCGGATTAAAAAGCGAAACGTCGCTTGCTTTAACGCCAGTTCGCCAGACACACCTGGCCCCTTTTATTTAATTCGTGATTTGAACTTTGCTTCGAATCTTGAGTAACAGGTTTGTTTTAATTTTAGCTAATTATATATATATATATATGAGTAGATATATATATGTGTATGTATTGTTAATTATATATATATATATTAATACATTATTAATTATAATTAGTAATTATATATATATTTGATTAATAATATATATCATTATATATATAATTAATTGTGTACATGTGTATACATATGTATAAAATTATATTATTAATTAGCTAAAATTAAAACTAACCTGTTACCCAAGATTAGAAATAGAATGAAATATATATGTACACGCACATTTAACAAACGTGTTTACTTGGGCAGGCAAGCAAATTCGAACAGAAACGAAACATTTAAATATCGACCACGCGTCGACATTCAAATTTGGATGGAGAGAAGAAATATCAGATATATATATAAAATTGGGTCGAGATGTTCTCGATCTCGAATGTTCCGCGTGCGAGTCATGCCGCAAGTTTTTATTGTCTAATGCATTCAATCTCTGACATTAGTTACGCGAGCTAATTCGTCAGCAGACCTCCGCGTTCGCATAATAAGCAGACCGCGGGTAAATCACGCGCTTTGTTAGTTGTTCACTGGGTAAATATGCAAATTTTCGTCTTTCGGACGTAGCAACGGAGGATTATTTTTAATCGCAGTGGTACCGGTTCATGGCAGTGCGAATTTTTTTCATACATGTGATGTAAATTGGAATTTTTCGCGAAAAAGAGAAGGAAAAAAAGGAAAACTGTGACATATTTTTTTTTGACCGATTTTTCGGGTATTCAAGAAGATTTTTTTTGTTTACGAATTGGAATATACAGCGAAGAACGTGATTGTATTAACGACAATGAAAATTGTCCATAATTTAAACTGATATAACATGATCTTTAAAGAAAGAAAATAACTCGATCTCATTTTAAAGAAGCTTCTAGTTTGACAGTTGCGAGCTCTTTTTTTTAGAACACTTCATTTCTAGGGTGAGAGAGCAAGGATTCAATTTTTCCGAAAATTTTGAAAATTCAGACGCCTCTGGAATGAAATCTTTTTTCACGGCTAGATCCACCGTTGATCTTCAAAATTGAAATCTCTCACAACGTTCCCTTAAAGTTTGCTGTACGTATTTTTTTGCCCTATATTATCGAACCCTGAACATGGGAAAGTATGGACAAAACTGTCAAAAGTCGAACGTCTCTGAGAACAATAAAAAAAAATTTTTCGTGGCTAAATTAATCGCAGTCCTGAAGATCGGAATTTCCTCGTTGCAACGATCTGTTAAAAACCACTGTGCGATTTTTTTTTCACAATTTTATCGAACATTGAACACTCGGCTTTAAATTACAAAATGTTTGAATTTCTTGAATTTTTCGTTTTTTACCTTAATACTTGACGCGTGATGAAACAATGAAAAAAAATCACGCAGCAGGAGTTTTAGGGGATCGTTGCAAAGGGAAGACTTCGATCTTCAAGATCACGGTAGATCTATCCACGAAAAAAAGAAAAACATTTTCTTTTTATTGAACATTGGAATTAAATAACGAAATGCTTGAGTTTCTTGAATTTTTGTCGTTTAACCCTAGTATTTGACGTTTGATGAAACGATGAGAAAAAAGTCGTGCATCAGGTTTGTAGAAGGGAGACTTCGATCTTCAAAATGATGGCCGACCTAGCTACGAAAAATATTTTTCGATGTTTTCACAGGCGTTCACAGAAGTTCAAATTTTCTCATCTTCTGCACCGGAGTCGGCTAACTGGCGACCCCTTCCCCCACTCTCCTGGTCGCTAGCGCTACCCCCTCCACTGCATCTATCCCCTCCACTTGCTTATTCCTAGTAGGGAAATCAACAGTGGAGGGGGTAGAGTCCGCCAGTTAGCGTTCTACACGACGTAAAATCATCTTTGAAAGAAACGAACCCACGATTGTCAGATGTTGCCGATGCTTCACGCTTCTAACGAATCGGTGCACGATCGTTTCTTACGAAGTTCAAATCAGTTTAAATCATCGACAATTTCTCATTGTCATTGGTATACGATCGTAATTGCGGAGAAATTTCGCGAAGAGCGAAAGAGACACACACGCGTATAAATATCGAGAGTATCGAAGAGAGTATATCGCGATTTAGGTTTAATACGGGCGATAATATATTCGGTAAAATAAATTTCGCGCGTAGCTGGCCGCGTGGGTTTCTCGCTCGTTTTGTGAGATTGGCGCGCGTGAAAATGCGCGAATTTGCATAAACATCGGCGCGCGCGGGGCCGGATTTTTCAAGACGATTAAAAATACGCGCGGAGCGACGAAACGGCGATTGTTAATTAACGCGAGAGCCTCTTCGAGAGGCCGCGTCCCCCTTTCTCCGCGCGCATTTCAAATGAGCCAGGGAACGAAAGGATGGTAACGAGCCAAGTGAGGATATATATGTATATACATATATACATATATCGCGCGATCGCTGGTTGCACAATCCACTCCACCGAGTCTATGGATTCAAACCGTCTTGGCACTGTTTCGCGCCTCGCTCTCCACCTACACAGACCTTGCGTATTTTCCGCTCTTGTCCCCATTGGAAGTTGCAATTTTTCTTTCTCTTCTTCTTTTCTTTTTTCTTTTTTCTTTTTTCGTCTTGTAATTACGCAACAGTCCTCGTGACCGTTGTTGTTGCAACGACTCGCGAAAGCATTTAGACATTCGACGGCAGTGAAATTTATTAATAGCATTTTTGATATATTGTGTTGGCTGCAGCGCCGGAAGATTGATGTTTAATTTTTGGAAGAGAATAGAACAGGAACCGGGATGTTTAACTTTTGTAGAGTATGCGTGTTGCAGTGAGGATACGGTGAGAGTGTATTTTCCTTTTTTTTTTTTTTACGTTGTTTCACAATACGATTTTTTTTACATCGCTTTACAATAAAATTTCCAGTAGCACAAATAATCGCAGCGTTGCACGATAATTAAATGCTGCGATTATTTATGCTATTTGAAATTTCGTTAAAACATTTTCAAAGTGATTTCTTTCGTAATGAACATATAAATTTATGTCATATATATTTTTATGTTACACGCATGTATATTTACATTTATATATTTCTATATAATATATAATATAGATTTACGTATTTTTAATATATTTATAAAGAGAGGGTAAAATTTTTCTCTGCGACGTGAGTTTCCGAAATTCGTTTCGAATAACGATTCAAAGTTCCATTAGAGGCTTCTATTAATATATATCAAAAATAATTCTCTTCGTTGAAAAATTCTGTACAAAATTTAAATATAAATTTCAATATAAATTGGACGTAAATAGATATAAATAATATGTACAGTTAATATTACATTACATTACATTAATAATACGTATAATATTATTATGTTATTAATAATACGTGCTATATTAATATTATATTATTACAATACGAACGATACTGCAGTATAAATAACAATTTCGTACAGATAAATGTAAAGAAAATTGAATGAAAATTCTGTTAATAATCCAGCAGGTACTAAACTGTACGTTACATCACTTGGGATCGTGTAACAGTCGCGGATCAATGTAGATTTCAATGCCGAGTTCGATTGATTGGAAATACTGTTCTATCAAAGAAGATATTCTCGCGGTGAAATCGCGCGAGTAAAGATATGCATTGTTGGAAGAGCTAGGTCGAGAAAGATGCGTGACATTTACGTGCGAACACACACACACACACACACACACACACACGTGCACACCTTCTTCGGATTGACGTTATCACGCCAACACCACCACCTAAAATTATCCGTTCTTAATTAGAGAGTTTGGTTATACCTATTCACTCGGCGATTCTTTAATTAACGAGAACGAATAGTCGTTCACTTCATTTTTTTTCCCAAGGAAGGTGCGGCCTAGCACTTTATGCCGCAGCTTTATCTTCGTCGTTTATTTTTATCTTTATACCGAGACGCGGAAATTCGCTCGCTTGGTCACTTCGTTGTTTTGCTTCGAAGATCGAAGCAAACAACGAAGAAAATGATTTCCCGCGTCTTCGAAGATGGCAAACGAAGGATACTTTCGTTCTCGAAAATTGTCGAAAATTCGAACGTCCCTGAAAACGTTGAAAAATTTTTTCTGCCATAATCTTGAAGAATGAAGTCTCCTCTTTACGACGACTCCTTAAAATCTGCCGTACAATTTTTTTTTCATCATTTTGTTGAATTTTGAACATTAAATGTAATGTTCAAAAGTAATGTAAATGTAATGTGCAACACGAGCGGGAAAGTAAGGATATTTCTGTTCTCGAAAATTGTCAAAATTTGAATATCCCTGAAAACGTTGAAAAATTTTTTCTGCCATAATCTTGAAGAATGAAGTCTCCGCTTTACGACGATTCCTTAAAATCTGCTGTACAATTTTTTTTCATTAATTTTGTTGAATTTTGAACATTATATTATGCAACACGTGTGGGAAAGTAAGAACATTTCTCGAAAATTGTCAAAATTTGAATATCCCTGAAAACGTTGAAAAATTTTTTCTGCCATAATCTTGAAGAATGAAGTCATCTCCTCTTTACGACAACTCCTTAAAATCTGCTGTACAATTTTTTTTTCATCATTTTGTTGAATTTTGAATATTGCATCATGCAATAGGAGTGGAAACGTAAGAATATTTTTTTCTTGAAAACTGTCAAAATTCAAACGAACTTCTGCAGGAATAGTAAAAAAAAATTTTTTTCGCGACTAGGTCTGCCATCATCTTGATGAATGAACTCTCCCCTTTATGAAGACCGTTTAAAACTTGCTGTACGATTTTCATTGAACTTTAAACGCTAGGGTCGGACAAAAGAAAAATTCAAGAAATCTCGTCGTGCAGCTCTACAATGTTAAAAGTTCAATAAAATGGTGGAAGGAAATCGAGAAAAAAAGGAGATATTAAAGATTCGTAAAATGTAAAGGGGAGATCCTCGATCCTCGTGATAATGGTGGATCAGCTGTTCAGTTCTTCTTATGAATATTTTATAAAATGCACGAATTTCTTCTGTACACTTTTTCGATTGACTCTTTGCCCTGTTCATCAGAATCTTCTAACATACACGGTAAGAAGGAAAATTTGTCCTTGGTCTATCATAGATGAATTCTGCACCTTTGATTGAAAGTCAAAATTTTTCATTTTAAATATAAAACTTTTCCAACTTCACAAAACCTAATAGTTCTCTTAAAAAAGGGCAATAAAGTTTCGTAATCATTTAACGTCGTGGACGCGTGCGTTCTAACAGCGGCTTTATGTTTCTGGATTAGGTTTCGCTAACATTTGAATTATCATTGTTGTAACATCAGTGTGAGCCTAAATAATCACACGGGAAATGAGAAAATTAATTGTTAACATTAATCAAAATATAAAACATTACATCCACGGGTCCAGAAATCATAAAGTCGCTGTTAGAACTTCACGTTCGCGTTCGCAGCTTATAACTTTCTTGCCGATTTTTCAAGAGAATTGAAAGGTTTCCCTGGGAAAGTTTTACCTCCGCGATGAATAAAATACAATGCAGAAAAAAAAGAAAAATGTTGACCTTGAAATTCAACCGTGACTTCGTTAAAAGAAAAACGACGCAACTCGAGTCGACCTGTGTTGCAACCTGTGTTTCACGTTGCGCATCTCGTCAAAGATAAACAAGCGAAGATTATTTGAATAATTCTAAACGACTCGTTGAATGAGAAGCGAATTGATTCGAGGAAAAACAGCTCGACTCGCCAGGTAGTGAACTTTCCTGGTAAACGTAGAAAAACAAGCGTCGGTGATAACGATCTGGGCTAACGATTTTTCATATTCATCGCGATACCGGGATTTGATCATTTCAGGGTGGCGATAAATCTGTTGGATAGCTCGCTAAATTTCGAACACGTCGTGAAGGTTAGAAATCCTCTTTGAATCCTGGTTAGAAATCAGGATTCAAAGAGGATTTTTCCGCAGAGGTGAAGGAGAGAGAGATAGAGAGAGAGAGACGTATCGTCGATATCGCGATAATGTGATTAAATTGTTCGATTCGATTGTTGGTTAGCAGAGATACATACACGGCTGGTATTTCTCGCCCTTTTTACCCAACGTTCGCTGCGCACGTGTACCGCTGAGACAGGTAGCCAGCAATAAATTATTTTTATAATTATTTATACCTACCACCTTGACCTTTTTCTTCAATGAGAAGGCGATGGATGGATGGCGAGGTAGAGGAAGACTGCTTTATCTCTTGCGTTGCAAGGTTGTTTATTGGGTAAACAGACGACGTATATGCGATCTCTCCGGTGCGTGTACATTTTCCGGTCGTGAAAATTTCAAACGCGTACGCGTGACGGGGGAAAGCTTCCGGCGATCAGTGCGACACGTCGGATTGGAAAAGTGTTCTGCGTGTAACGTGACGCACTGACGTGTCCCCCTCCCTTCGAAATTTTTGGACGCGTGTGTTGCACTTCCGAAAGTGATAACAATCCTCCTTTGGGTAAATTAGTATTTTATTTGTGACACTGCCTATATTTTATATATATATATATATTTCATTTTATAAAATAAATAAATGAATGAATATGTATAAACGCTGAAGGAATATAATTTGAAGAATACAATCTGAAGAAATATTATTTATATATATATTTATATATATAAAATTTTCGAATATAATAATTTTAAATAATTTTATATATTATAACATATATTATAAATAATTTTATATATATATATATATATATTTATATTTATGAACGCCTTTATGCACGTCAATATAAATTCAAACGTCTTTATGAACGCTGAAAGAAATTTCTTTTGTAACTAACTTCACCACGGTCTTGAAGATCGAAGTTTTCTTTACGACGATCGCTCGATTTTATTGTGCGAGTTTTTTTCTTTTCTTTTTTTTTTTTTTTTTTTTTCTTTGCGTCGCGTTTTTATATCTACAATTCGTATCGATAAATCGATTCGTATTTTGTAGACACATGCAACCCCGCTCTTAGAAATCTTAGAAATAAAAATGGTACAGTAAACACAAGTTATAAATTGTATACAGCGAGTACAATATTTACAATATAAATTACATGTAATATAAAAGTAGTATAAAATATATAAATTACGCGGTACATAATATAAATTGTTCTATTTACAATAAACGCAATACGTACAGTATAATTAAATAAAGTAGGTATAAAATGTACTTTATAATGACTCTGTTAATGTTTTCATATATTGTATTATATATTATGTTACAATACATAGGTACAATAATAATTAACAGAGTCTTTATCCTATAAAATATATTTAGTATTTATTAGATATATAAAAATATACTTGTAATTATTGTATTGTAAAATTTATATGTTATATTCTAACATTTTAAAATATGTGTACACGATAATTCACGATGAATATTCAAAATAAAGATGTTAAATATTAAATAGCACTAAATAAATTAAAAATATTAAGTATTAAAGATATCAAATATTAAATTGTATTAAATATCAAAAAATAAAATCCTAAAATCCTTTCGAGCGGTTGTGTGTTTATGTAACTTTAATATCGTGTGTTCGTATTGCATTTGTATCACATATATCGTATTTTTTACGTATATAATTCATTCACGTATCGATGATTTTTCATCGTGTATGACTGTCTACAAGTCGACGACGAGATCCTTGAGGATTGATGCTTATGTACATATACATATACATATACGTATACATACATATATATATATATATATATGTATATATATATGTATATATGTATGTATGTATATATATATATATATGTATGTATGTATGTATATATATATATATCGCGAGTACAGTAATCGCTGGAAAATTATTTAAAAATAAACTACAATGTTTCAATCTCGACACAATAGGTGTCAAATCACGTGTCGAGACAGCACATTTTGCTGTTGCTGGAGCGCTGGAGCCAACAGAGACAACTACGAGTTACGAAGGATAGAAGCAAGTCCGGGTGGCTGGCTCAAACACCGTGGAAAATGTGTGTGGAAACGACAAATGATTATGCTTCACCTTGTACTTCTTCCGCGTATCTATATTCAGTCCGTCCGGCCACTGTATTCACCGCTATCGATCCATTACAGCAACGCGCGCTGGCAACACCAACTTTTTACACGCGGCGGTCAGCGAGTAAAAACTGGGCGAGAGAAAATACGAAAGAAGAGGAAAAAAGGAAAGTCTTTTCTTTCGTCGTCATTTTTCTTTTCTCATCGCGAGACTTTTTCTTCTCGCGTCGTACACAGAGGCAAACAGAGAGAGAGAGAGAGAGAGAGAGATTGGAGAACGTGTGGAATTTCCACACATACACACACGAGGACCGAGAAACCGATAGAAATCACCACATACGCCGTGTTTCATCTTTCATAAACGAAGAAAACAACTGACGTTTTCGGGAAACAACTGATGTTTTACTCGAACAGCCGTGAAAAGAGCAGAAGAGGGAAGTATTCTTTTTTTTTTTTTCTTTTCTTCTTTCTGAGCAGCTGTCTCGACAGTTTGATACCCCCCTTCGACAGCTCCCCCTTGGAATTAGACGTGGCAACGATAAGTGTGTTGTTCGAAATTAAATACGTTTGTTTCCAACTCTCGTCGCCGATAAGTCGGTGCTCTCCAAATAATGAAGTTTCGATTGTTTCGATCATTTCAAGTGATCATTTCTGAAGCGATACTGATGGAAGAATGGGGTGGAATCTTCCATGGGGGGGGGGGGTTGGTTGGTTGTCTTTTAGATTGTGCCGAGAACCTATTTGTACATTCGGTGTGCCGAATTTACGATGTCGAAACATCGGGAATGCGCGGAGGATCGATAAACGGAGGAAAAGGAAAGTCCTTCAGAGATTTTTTTTTTTTTTTTTTAGAACAGAGAAAATCGAAACAAGAAAATTTTCTTAGTTCATCGGTCCACACTTAAATTCAGAACACACCGTGTACGCAAAAACGTAAAATGTTCAATGAAAAATATGTCAAATATATAATATAATTCAATGAAAAATGTATAAGATGTATAAAATATTTGACAAAGATATATCGTTCAATCTTGTTAAAACTTAACAGGTAACATTATCTTCCTGATGCAGATTGAATCTTTTCGAATTTCATCTTCGTAGGAATATAAAATTGCAGAAATCTGTTTTATCTGAGAATGAAATTGCACTGTCTGTGCAATCATAATTGAATACAGAAAATATAAGTTTATGAAGTCGAAATGACCGTATAGCTTGTATAGTAATTTCCCATAAAAGGCTTACAACCATATGTTCTTTAAAGACTCGAATGATCTCTCGTAAAATATATACATAACGAACGAAAGCCCTGTATATTTTTCTATTCTCATCGTCCTCTTTCTCTTATTACTTCCATTTCTCTATAGTATAAAATACGAATTTTATATTTATATTTCAGTCGACGAATGTGACAGAAAGATTCGTTCGAACACGATTGAAAATATTGTCGCGAGATATTACGCCGCGTGTCTCTCCGTTGTTCCCGATACGATACGGAGATAACAATATTCGAAACTGAAATTAAAAAAAAAAAGGGGGGGAAAAATGCAGAGAGAACACGCAGCGGAGAAATTATCGATCACGTTGTCGCGCTATTGTTTCACAGAGAATCGGAGGATATCGTATTAAAAACGATTGAAATAAATTCCCGTCGAAATATTTGCAGTTTCGCGCCGGGGCAAATAAAGTCTGAAATTTATCCCCTTTGATTATTCGGCTCTCGATACGGTGGAAATATTTTTTTTATCGCGGCGATAAAAAAGAGACGAAGCGAGAATTAAATTCTCGTTGGTTACGATCCGAGAAGAAATATTCAATAAATTTCTAGTTTACCGACTTTCTCCGATTTTCAAGTTATTTCGCTACCGTTTCCTTGATAAGACATTCATTTTGTAAACAAGAAATCAATTCCAAGAAGTTATACAATGGTTCTTGTTACTTCTTTTTTTTTTTTTTTTTTTTTTTTCAAACATCATATTAAAGAAATTAAAAAGCCTGCGAAATGGGCAAAATTGGGAGAAGTCGCTAAACTAGAAATCTGTCTGAAATGTTCGTCTGTCGACGAATTACAAATAAGACGTAAAAATAAGATCAAAAATATGATAAAATAAAATGGAACATAAAAATAATTTGAAAATAAGATTAAATAATTAAAAATAAGAAGAAATAATTTAAAAATCGAACAGAAAGCTAACGTGCCGAGTTTAATTAATTCACTGTACAGGATATACAATGTTGTCTATGCACCGTGTACACGATCGATTTATTTAAATATTCTTCACTTCAACAGAGTCGTCAGGTTTGAAGTACATGCGAAGTAGCACGGTGCTCGTGAAAAATTGCCCAATAAAGTTAAATTGCTGGTTGCAATTGAGGGGTCGCGCACCTTTCGCAGAGTCGGAAAAAAAATCGATCTTTCCGAAAATTGTGTATTCTGTCTAGAATACCTCGGAGAATGTTCTAGAAAACGATTAACTTTCGAGATAGATCGAATCGCGAGCAAAAATTTTCTCTGCGATTTTCACAATTTTTTCGACGAATTTTGGAAGAAAGAAATTCTTCGAGGTCGGTAACGTAGGGCGTTCCGCGATTTTATTTCACGTAGTTTGAACGCAATTTGAAACGCTTTTGTACGTCTCTGAATGTACAGGGTGTTTAGAAAAAGTTAATGTTAAATGCTTATGCTTGCTCTTCTATCGGCTGCATGATGCAGAAACATCTTTGGAAAAAGGAAACTTACGGTTGATAAAGTAGGGATTTCACGGTCTAAAGCGAGGCCAACTAAATTGTCGTACGAGTACCTTTTTAATTTTATTTTGAATCAAGTTTAAATAATTATCGATGATTTTTTTCATCGAGCGTGCTTGCGTATAATACTTTTGTTCATCTTCGTAGACAGAGAATTAATTTATAAATACAAATATTATTTATGTTGCGTAATTGGTTTTGCATTATCGTTATTTATTTATATATATAACAAGACATTAAGTAAATATAAGAGAATAATATTTAATTAAAAAACGTGAATATGTAAGTGAAGGTTAATTTATAACATAAGCAACAATTTATATTTATAAACTAATATCAGTCGCTCAGTTACACTTCTGAACCAATGCTAAATTACGTTTAGCCGCCAACGTTATCGTTCAGCTATTAAGAACTCGCAATTCGCCACGCATATTAAATCACGAAGATGAAAGTTTAATTTAATTAAACTTTGCAACCGCTAGATCGTAGTTTCGAAAGTCGTGCGGATCTTCAAGCTGAGATATACAAACTCTGACTGATAGAGCCAGAAAGATTCTATGGCTCGAAACAAGATGAAAATCTGCCGCCTAATTTGCTACGCAATTTATTATGCGAGAGATAACGAGTTCATAACGTTCATTCGATTTTGGCTTGCGCAATTGAATTTAGGAAAGGAGATAAGTCGAGAATAACAAAACGTGCGTTCGAGGCATGTTTGTCTCACAGTCGAGAAAATCTCGCTTGAATTCTCGTCGAATCTTTACTTGGCTAATTTCCTGCCTGAACGCGTGCGAAAATAAATCAAAAAGTACAAGATAACATCTTTTCGAAAACAAAAATTTCGACACCCAGCATTTGCTCAGAATCAGATCGACACGCGTGTGAAACGAGCGGAGAAATTTGCAGGAATTTACTTTTGAATAACGAATGCCACTCAGAATATAAGAAATACGTCCTCTCGTACGCTTTCGAAATTTTACGCACGAGTAGGGAAGTTTCAGTGTTAAATATTTAAAAAAAAAAAGAAAAAAAAAGAGTTAGAAACGAAATAGAGAAATAGAATACACATTTATGTATTTTATAGGCAAGTACAGCGAAGAGCAAAACTGCACCAATGGCAATGAAAAATTGTCACTTTATGACAATTTAATGACGATTCGCAATTGTCATTTAAACGATATGATAATATCGTAAAGAAAAGATCGTACGACGATCCGCTCGGTCTCGTTTTAAAATGCGAACCCTCTACTTCAATAATCGTGAGTTCGTTTCTTTCGAAGATGGAATATCCACATCGCGAGGATACGTTCCTCTCGAAAATAAAAATTGTAAGAATTGTAAACGCGAGTGTGAAAATGTTAAAAGAAAATTTTTTTGTTTTATTTGTGACTAACTAACTCAGCCACCTAACTCTTGAACACTGAGGTCTCTTAAAATCCCAAAATTGTTTTCACTATTTTAGCGAACTTTGAACTTTGTTAGAATTGTTCGAATTCCTTCAATTGTTATCTTCCGATCCAGACGTTCGACGATTCAATTCTATCGATTCGACGTTCGACAAAATGGCGAAGAAAAATCGTGCGGCGTGTTTCAAGGTGCATGGTGGATGTAATTACGAGAAGAAAAAAAACTTTTTCCACCAATGTTCCTACGCGCGTTTGAATTTTCGACGATTTTTCGAGAGAGAATCCCACCCGCTTCGTGACGTAGAGTCATCTTTGAAAAAAAAAAAAAGAAAAACGAACTCTTCCGACTCTTAAAGTAGAGGTTTCACGCTTCAAAATGAGACCAAGTCATGCGAGCCTTTTTGACGAAGTTACATCGGTTGAAATTATCGACCGATTTTTCGCTATTTTTCGTTATCCTCTTCACTGTGCATTTTATTTTTACAAATATATATTTTTATTTTATTTTATTTTTATTTCATATATATATATATATATATGTATTTGTGAATAATTTATAAATATATATGTATATATATTTATTATATATATGTATATTATATATATATTTATATATTTTGTAAATAAATATATATGTGAATAATTCATTAATAAATATATATATTTATTTATTAATGAATTATTCACATATATATTTATTTACAAAATATATAAATACACAAGGTGTCCCTACTTTTCTCGGCACAACTTTGCCAATAGAAGATCCCACGAGTGAAAAAAAACCACCCTGTATAGGGACTTTCTCGAGAGTGACTGTAGATGACTGCGGATCTTTGGCGCAGTTGCAAGAACACTTCGAAGAATACGAAATGTTGCAAAGAATATATCCGTATAATGCGAAATAAAAAAGGTACGCGAAATATTCCAGATTTCCAAACGAATCACAGAGCGAGTTTTCTACATGAAAATCCTTAAGTTTCTTCTCTCGATCTCTATCTCGTGAGATAGTGTAAATTTTTTTTCATGACATTCTGAAAATCTCGCGAATCATGTTTTTCCTTCGGTTCTTCGCACAAAATGACGAAAACATCCTGACTGTTTATTGTTCATTGCGGCGCACAGAGGCTCGTTTATAGTTCCTCCGCCCTTTTGTTGTTTTCGCGTTTATCGGTAAAATATAATTTGTTTCGCCGTGGGAAACACGTGTGCAACGTGTGGCGACGTTAAAAATTTCAAGCGTTGCGGAAACAAAGTTGAGCCACGCACAACACACACACACACACACACACACACACACTTACGAACTATCCTTTAATATTCAAAGGAGGAACGTTTAAAAATATCCAATTCCAGGCGGATTTCCGACAGGCTTGAAGAATGCATTCACTCGTTCGTTGTATTCTTGTTTCGTTTTTTTTTTTTTTTCGTTATTTTTCCCCTTTTCTTTTTTCGCCCCCGCGATAAATTTTCATCGTGCAGGGGAGAAGGAATTTCTTTTTCCTTTTCCTTTTTTTTTTCCTGTGGCGTTTCGTTGCACGAAACGAACGTTGTTTATCGCGTGTACGCGCGGCTTTAATTTGTTTGCACACGCTCTCGCCACCCGTTAAACTGGCCCCCCCTCTCTCTCTCTCTCTTCGGCGAGAAAATTCAATATAATCTATATTGTGCGGCGCTGCGCGTACATTAATTAGTTTTTTTTTTTTTTTTCGAAAAATTCAAATTCATCTTCGTTAGATCTGCGAGTATTTTATGTGCATGTTCAATTTTTAGCGTTAGTATTAATTTTAAGTGTATATATATATATATATATATATATATATTTAATTGATATTCGTCGAATCGCCGAAGATATATTCTAACGAATTATTAATTTTATCCCAACGATTTATTAATTTTAAGTATATATATTTTAATTCGACATTCGTCGAAGATTTATTCTGAAGAATTTTAATTTTAATTTTAAGTATACATATACATATATACATATATATATATATACATATATATATATTTAATTCATCTTCGAAAATCCACTGATTTATTCTACAATAAACAGCCAATTGATCGTTCTCGTTGCTCGATAATAACTTAATCGTTATTAATAGTATAAATTTCGTCAAATACGAATATAAACGAAGAAATAAAATGAAATAAAATAAAATAAAATGACGCTCCATTTGTATGGTTCAAT
Organism: Tetragonula carbonaria; assembly: GCA_032399595.1. NCBI lineage: Eukaryota > Metazoa > Arthropoda > Insecta > Hymenoptera > Apidae > Tetragonula > Tetragonula carbonaria. The sequence goes on from JAUCRC010000009.1 coordinate 12,419,913, forward strand.
CGAATTAATCATCCAGAATTTACATCGTTTATAATGTATGAAACTCTCTTAAAAGGCGAAATCTATCAAATCGGTAAATTATGAATCATTATGGTTTCTCTAACTTTTTCTGAATCCAATCGAATAACGCTGTCCTTTCTGTTTCGGTTCTACTCGGTGCAAATTTTATTATTTTTCCCCTCGGCCGGGGAGTTGGATCAATCGAATGAAATTTTCTAGCAGTGTGTGTGTGTGTGGAACCTAACTGTACGACAGCGAATGCTCGACGAGAAGAGAAGAAAAAGATAAAAGGAAAATTATAAACGGTAAATTCGTAACGTTCGAGCGTGTTTTTTTTTTTTTAGCAAAGATTATCGACGCTGGCTTTAATCCTTTATCACCGCGGAAAATGTTTTCGCCGTTCTCCCATTAACATTTCCCGATAATTGAATAGTCGAATTTACGAGCAGCATTAGCTTTTCATCATTACGCGGATGTCCATTTATAAAAAATGCAAAAACATAAAAAAGAAAGGAAAAATATGTAAGAATGTTTTGAAATCGAATTCACGAGGAACATTAGTCTTTCATCATTACGCGGATGTCCATTTATAAAAAATGCAAAGATATAAAAAAAAAAGAAAAAGGGAAAAATATATAAGAATGTTTTGAAATCGAATTTACGAGGAACATTAGCTTTTTATCATCACGCGGATGTCCATTTATAAAAAATGCAAAAATATATATAAAAAAAATAGGAAAAATATATAAGAATGTTTTGAAATCGAATTTACGAGGAATATTAGCTTTTTATCATTACGCGGATGTCCATTTGTAAAAATGTGAAACTATGAAGGAAAATATTAAGAACGTTTTTCAAATACCTCTACTCTGTCGCCAAATTGCGTGATCGAACACTTTAGGATGATTTCATGGTGTATTTTAAATATAAATAATATAAAAAGTATCAAAGTATAGTGACGAGCAAAACTGAACACTCAGTTTTCACACAGATAACATAAATTTTATGCACGTTACTTGCACGTAGAATACAAATGTGTAGTGTCTCGTAGGACGTTTTTTGGCTTTTCCAAAAAAAAAAAAAAAAAAATATCTTACCACCATTAGTGTTCTGACGGATACAAATTGTTTCGTGGAAACAGTTTTGTGCTGTAATTAATTTAAATGAAAAATCATCGATGCCTTGGACTGTTTTAATTTTCGCGAAAGAGAATCATACGACAATCTACTTTGTTTCATTTACAAAACTTTCGTTTTCGACTATTTTGCACTGAATTCGTTTTTCTTTTCCCCCAAAACGCTTTAACTTAGTAAATAGGAAAGTCTTTTTCTTTTTTTAAATTGATATAAAACATATGTAAAGTAATAAAATAAAATACTAGAAAATTTCATTCACTTCTACACTGTAGCGTGTTTCCACTTGTCGAAACTTGCTATACAATTATTTTCCATCATTTAATCGTAATTGAATGTTGAATTACCAAAAAAAAAAAAAAAAATCGTACAGCAAGATTGAAGAGTTCTGTTGCGAAAAGAAAAATTTCAGCCATCGAAACCATGATCGAGAAATCGGAAAAAATTTTTTCAACGCTTTTTAATGATTCCTTTTCGAATTTTCAACAATTCTGCGTTAAAATGAGATCGAGATCAATTCGTGATATTCTCTTTTCTCTGTGTGTGTGTGTGTGTTCCGTGTTCATTTATGGTCTTCACTAACGTTACGCACGCACGCACGCACGCACGCCTGTCGTCAATAAACGAGACAACATTGATTTTTAACGTTTATTTACGTATCGTGCAATTGGTGCGAAAGTTCGCAGCGAGCTGCCGCTTCGTTGACGTATTTAGCGCCGGGGCTTGGTCATAGCCAGTGTTGCGCGATTACTTCGTGATTTCCGGCGTGCGCGATGACGCACGGAAACTGATTTGTAGTTGGAAGTAGCGTACGCCATCGGGCTACCTGTTGACGACGTGACAACTAATTTTAAGCAGCGCTTTGCGTTCACACGCGCGAACAAAACACAACACTCGCTGTGATTTTCGATTCGACACGAAGCGCGCTCAGTTTCGAACTGCTTATCTGTTTCGTCTGCTTTAACGAATTACCAACTCTGCATTCACGCGAGAATTACTTTTTCTCTCTCACTATCCTCTTTTTTTTTTTTATAACTCTTATCTCGTTACCTACGCAGCGCGCGAGCTCTAAATTTAATTTATCCTATGGGGAACTATATAATTTCAACCGCGATGTGATAATTAACGATGTAACGTTCATGTTGCATATCTCGCTGTATCTTTTTTTTTTTTTCTTTTTGCAAAGCAAAACGGTGGCAAGTTTTATTTTTCGGCTGGCCGCGGGCCTTCCCTTTCCCCGAGAAATTTCAATTCACCACGCAATTGCGTGAAAAACGTGCAATTTCTCTCTTTATTATTTTTATCACGTACGCGCACGCCGCTACGGTTTTTTATTTGTCGCGTACATGGAAATACAACGTCGTATAAATAGAACGGGAAGAACCCTAGCGAAGTTAAAGTAACGATTACTGTTTCGGTTTTACAGCTCGACCCACTTTTCCTTTTTTTTTTTCTCTCGTTTCCTAATCTTCTTAATCAATAATAAGTCGTGCTCCCCCTTCCTTTCTTCGTTCGTTCGTTCAAGATGCATTCTTCTTTTCTTTTTTTCTTTTTTTCGACGTAAAACGAAACGATCTGACTGCGCGTAATTATATCTATCTATGAAAAATGTCGTAAATCTCTTCCATTCGGATTTTTGTTACGTCGATACATTTTTCGTTAATTTCTCTCGTCTGCTTCGTGAGCGTATATACAATGAATGCACCTTCGTACGTGTGCACACCGAGTGGAGGCTCTGTGCCACTGATTTGCATCCTTCGCGCATCTACGAAAACTTAAGAAAGTCTCTTATTTGAAAAGAATCGGGGTGTCTGATCGATATCTCGACCGCTTTCTCGCAGCGCCATCGTGCGTTTCGATTCGCGCGCGATAGTGGATAACGTAGGGATTTGGCTGGCCGCGCTCTGCAGCGTCGCGTTTACCGACTGCCGCTCGTTCTCCGCGTGCTACCAGGTGGCGCCACCCGCTCGAACTCAGTACCTCCGTTGACGCGCTCGTGGTTGAAACCGTTTGCTCGCTCCTTCGTATTTGTTTTTCTCTTTCAAATTTTCACGATTGATTTTCACGTTAGACGTGCAGTTAAACGTATAGTTAACGATCGGCTGTCGTTTCGTTCTTTTTTTGAAAACGTGAATCGACGCTGGCGAGGACACGCCGCACGAGAAACGAACTATTTTCGAATTCCACGAAATTTGAATTCAACAATATGGCGTAAGTTGTATACACAAGTAGTACGTTGGCTTTGCACTTTGCGTAACAATTTTATGATATTCGCGGGGAATATTGTAAGAGGACAGAGAAAAGGGAAAATGGCGTTATTAAAATCACGGTGAGAGGAACGAAGTATGAAACGCGAGCTTAATTATATAGCGAAGTGAACTGCACTTTGAAACGACCGTCCGGCTCGTAATATCTGTTAAGGTTAGACCTCTCTGTGGACATTTCCTCCGAGTCAATCGAAATCGCCGCGGCACTTCCGGAACCTAGTTTCGCAAAGAAGACGTAGTCCCGGTATTTCAGCTTACTCGCGTTTTACATACTTTAATTTAATGCATGTTTTATGCCCGCGACTCGATGAAGACGGCGAAGAAAGTAAAAGGAAAAGGAGAGAAAAAAAAAAAGAAGGAAAAAGAAAAAAAGAAAAAAAGAAAAACCGAAAGTTGGCAAATACGAGCGCTGCAGATATTATTGATTCTGGAAGCATTAGCCGTCCCAAGAATTGGGAATGCAAAAAAAGACCATGTTGAAACGCGTTGCGAAATTTCAGGAGCTTTCAACTTTATTAGTGTTACAGTACTTAACGTTTAATATATTTTGAATATATAGTATACATAATAATAATTTTATAATAGTATATGAAATATATATAGATGATAGAATACATAGAATATATAAAATATGTATAATATATACATCTGTATATTCTACATGTGTATATAGAATATGTAATATTTAATAATAATATATTAAATAATATTAATAATATTAAATATTAGTAATATTAAATATTTAATAATAATATATGTAACATTTAATAATAATAATTTCAACTTTACAATGCATAATTTAATATTTGTCAACACGTTCGATGTATAGCACCGAAAACGTCGTTATTTTTTTTTTTTTTTCATCAACAATTTTAACATCAAATAACGACGATTAAATGTAGATTTGAAATACAATCAAACGAAAACAAAAAAAGAGAAAGAAATTAAAAAAAAAAACATTTCGTTGCTGGCAACGGAATTGGAAGCATTGAAACTCAATATCACCGTGTAACGATATAATATTAATTCTGTTATTTATTTATTTATTTTTTTTTATATTATTTCATTTCCTCGACATCAGACTCTTGCGATCGCACGTCATACGCGTGCAATTGCATTTTTATTTATACGCACTTTCTCTCCTCCATCTTCGTTGAAGGATTTCTATCGTTTCACGTTTTCACAGCATGCACGAAAGTTTGAGAATTTTCTCTCGCTCGCTTAAGGCGAGTTTTCTTTTTTTTTTCTTCTTCTTCTTCTTCATTCGACGACGATAGTTATTCCCGCGGCGTATAACATACGCGCGTACGTCATACAAATGAGCCATCACGCGGTTATCGGGACAGAGTACATAGAAAAGATGATTAGTATGATGGGTTATTGTCTGGAAGGAAGTTATTCATTAATAACGCGGTACTTCTAAATGTATATATATACTACAGGCCACACGTAAGGTGTGGTATTTCAGACCGTGATGTTCCGTGAGATGATTAATTAATTTTAACCCGTAAAAGGATACACTATTAATCCCCGCGATTAATTCTTCACAATTTCAAGCGGTTCATCGAAATTGCGAACGTTAATTCATTGAAATCGTAAACGTTAATTCAGAGTTAATTTAGTTTAAAGTATCAGACACATTATGTATAATTTATCCATTTATCAATTCGGTTCAGTTTCGTGGGATTAAGTTTGAAATTTGTACGGAAATGCTCGCGGGTTTATGGTTCACTTCACCTTTCAAATTATCATTTGTCCCGTGTTATTCGACCCGTTTGATTATTTATTCATAATTTAATTATTTATAATTTATTTATTTGTAATTTAACACAGAATGTGCGAAATAATAAGTAAAAATACTATTTACGATGGAATTTAATCTAATACCATTTATAATGTTCAATATTTAATTTGATACTATTTGTAGTATAATTTAACATTTAATTTAATACACGATATACGAAGTAATAAAAATGCTATTTATAATATAAAAAATATCATTTGTAATGAATCAAGTGTTACAAACTTGTCTCGTGTTATGTTTCATTTAATTAATACGAAAGTATAATGAAAATACTATTACATGATACTTACTTGCACGATTAATGAAAATTATTAACACCATACTGTATTGTATAAAATGAACCAAATATGCGAAAAATTTTCTTTGATTGTAAAATTGACAAATATCGTTAGTTCCGCGAGTTGTTCGATTCGATTTAATACACAATTACGCGAAATGTAATAAAATACCCTAACTACGGTTGGGTCGTCGATATTTAACACAGATATTCCAAATTTTACTAAAAAAAACTCCTAAATTACCATGCACAGGTTATACTAAAGCCACATTTGTAAAAATTATCCAATTAAATCCACAAATCGCACGCAATTCGTCAAACATTCTGCCCCCGCCTTCTGGTGATCGCGTTTCTGAAAAGAAAAAGAAAAAAAAAAGGCGAACGCATGCAGAAAACGCGAAGCGAAGTTGACAGTGACTTGTTATCGTCGAGATAAAACAACGGTATTTATAGTTCTTCCGTCTCTTTTTTTCTGCGGTACAATAGCAATTTACGCTCCTGCGAGCGAGAATAAATCACGATAGCGAAAGAAAGAAGAGAGATAGAGAGATAGAGATAGAGAGAGTGAGAGAGAAAAGAAAAGAAAAAAGGAAAGAAAAGAAGTCGCTCGCAAACACACACAAGGCCTAAAAATGTGTGTATGTGAGAAGATAGTTAACATCAACGTGTATCCTTCGGGCGCGCATTAAAATTCACGCTGAAAGGTATAAAACTGTCTGTAACGATAGTTAATGTATTACTGGCCTCGGCGAGAACGCATTGGATATTTAAAACTATCTGTCTGTCTCGAACGGTTCGTGATATTTGTTTCTTGTTTTATTTTATCACTTGGATTTCGATTTTTTTTTTTTTTTTTTTTTTTTTTTTTTTTTTTTTTTTTTTAATCAGTCAATTGCACGTTCCGACCGACTCATTGTCAACGTCAATTATTTAACTTTGCCGGCGGTATCGAAACCATAAGCGACAGATCTCGTGCTTACGGTTCTCGACATTCAATTTTTATTAAATAATTGAAATTTCATAGCGCAGTCGATGTATCGGATCGACTTTCGGTGAAAAAAAAAAAAAAAAAAAAATCCGCAGTGTTTCTGACAGGCAATCTACGCTATGTTACACGTGAAATTTTGCAAAACACTGTCCGCAAAGGGGAGCGCAATATATCGGCAGCGATTCGGATCAAAATCGAGCAAATGATTTCCACGGAATTTCACGGCCGAACAGTTGTTGTTTCCTGTTATTGTGTTCTCGGTTGGAAATTTTTATTTCGTTTGAAAATCCTATTAAGGAAACGGAGAAGATGCAATAAAGGAAAAAAAATAAATAAATAACGGAAACAAGCAAAATAACACGAAACGAAAAACGACAAATAGAAGGGTGAAAAGCGTAAATGTAAGATAAAACGAATGTTACAGTTCGTCAGAATTTCGAAAGCGAACGCTTTGTTTTTTTTTTATCTGAGATTAAGGATCGAGGCTATAATATCTCAAATTTATTCACCGTCTATCTATAATTTTTTTTTTCAATAATTTTGATAAATTTTTTTTCTTTTTTTATGAAACAAGACCGTCAGAGAAGCAAACGACATGTCAAAGAAAATTGTTCGACTGTGCAAGACCAATTTTTATTTCATTGGTGAAAATGCACTATACTAAAAGGAAAGTAGTGAAAGTATAATGTCCCCTGATTTTTGTGAGCCTAATTATTGTAATTATATTATTATTATATCAATTATATTAATATTTTAAATATCTGCCGGGGAAATAAAACGAGTTTGAGATTTTGTCGAAAAGTGTCACGGTGAGATACGCTTACAGATTACGTGTCATTTTTGCTGTCACCCTGTCGATCCCGCTATTTGCACATGATCGAGAAAGTATTCGAAGGATTTCTCTTAAAATAACGTTCAACAAGAAGTTATTGACTTTGAGTTGGCGCGAGTTCCTTTTTTTCGTTTACCGTATACGTTCTCTGGGTTTGCAATAAGAACAACTGCGACTCTGATATGAAAAGTCCACGGCTCTGATGTGAAACAGTGTGACGAAATTTTTTTCAGTGGAATGTTCTTCAACATTTATAAATAAATGTTACATTTATGAATAAATAGTCCGGTTGATAGATGATTACATTGTATGTAATACTTACGTGATTAGAGTAACAAAATTAAATAAAATAAATTTATTGATTCGTAATGGGGTCAAAACTGTGTTACCGATTGTGATACAGAATCTATGAAAATTTCAAACGAAATGAAATATTTTTTTAACCATCAAATAATATTGTTATGTGTTATGGGTGATTACATCATATAATTTGTGTCAAATTGTAAAAATTTAGAGTATAATAGTTCGTGATAAGAAAGTAGTAACAAAATTAAATAAAATAATTTTAGTGATTCGTAATGGGGTCAAAACTGTGTTACCGATTGTGATACAGAATCTATGAAAATTTCAAACGAAATGAAATATTTTTTTTACCATCAAATAATATTGTTATGTGTTATGGGCGATTACATCATATAATTTGTGTCAAATTGTAAAAATTTAGAGTATAATAGTTCGTGATAAGAAAGTAGTAACAAAATTAAATAAAATAATTTTAGGGATTCGTAATGGGGTCAAAACTGTGTTACCGATTGTGATACAGAATCTATGAAAATTTCAAACGAAATGAAATATTTTTTTTACCATCAAATAATATTTTTATATGTTATGGGTGATTACATTATATAATTTGTGTCAGATCGTAAAATTTAGGGTATAATAGTTCGTGATAAAAGTAATGAAATAATTTCATTGATGGCCAAAACTTCGATACTGACTTTGATTGATATGAAATTTTTGAAACAAAATGAAATATTTTGACCATCAAATAATATAATTGGCTTATAGATGATTATATTTCGATTGCAACAACGTAGGATTTATCTTGGTTAAAAAATTAAATTAGATCAGATACAAAAATTCCAAAATTGAATAACTTCAGTGACCCGCGATGTGTTAATCGTATTTTACAAAAAAAAAAAATGTTATTTTAACAACGAAATATGGCTGTTGAAAACGATGCAAAGCAACGTCATACGAAATTTTTCAGAAATGAAACGAAATATTCTTTTATATTCAAATAGTATGATTGAGTTATAGATGATTACGTTGCGCGTGATTATCGATAATCTACATTAACAGATCGTGAAAATTTAGAATGCAATACTCCTTGCCAGAGATTAATAATAAAGTTCAATCATCTTTAGCGATTCGTAAAAGCCAAGTACATAATCGTATTTTATACAGAAAATTATTTTAATAACGAAACACTATCGAGAAACGAACGAAAGCAAGACTAGTTTTATACCGACGATTATTATCGGTTAAACTATAGAAACGGATGGCAAACTAATCGCCAGAATGCATCAAAATTCGCGTGCTATCTCTTGGTTCGCACGTCGTAGAAGAAATAAATAAGATGACGGAGCTATTCCAGCGGGGATTGGAGATTTCAATCAAATTTTTGTCGGCGAAAATCGTGCGAGATAATATATATATATAAGAGAGAAACGAACGATACTCGAGAGTCTTACGAGATCGATCGGCAACAGATCGGACAGGACAATTTCTAGCAGTAATTAAATTATCCGCTAATGGAAATTAAAATTTTCTCTCTCTCTCTCTCTCTCTCTCTTCTCCTGCTTTTCTTTTCTTTCTTTTTTCTTTTCTTTTTCTTTTATTGAAACTTCGCGAAAGTATTATCAATGATTTTTTTTTTTCTTTCTTTAAACTTTTTTCGACAAAATGGTTAGGAGAATCTCATTTGGATCTCATATGTACGATATATTCGTATTATGAAATATAAATATATTTAAAGTCGAAAAATCATTCTCTCGTAATATTTTTTTTACAATGTCGGCGATCGAACAACGTTGGGGACTCATCTAGTAGCATTTCGATCGTTTCCACGATGATCTAACCGCGAATGTCGATAGATATCCGATAGATCGAATAGCGCGAAGTTACCCCTTGCAATTTGTCACCGATGAATTACACTATCGTTTCGGCGTCGCACTCCCTAACTGTTACATGCTGATTCATCAAAACAATGTGGTCGAGCTGACGCCACGGAAACCCTAAAAAAAAAAATCTGAGAAAAATCTGATCGCTTGCCTCGGGAGCTGTCACTATTTGTTACTTTGGGACGTACTCGTAAAACAAAAAAAAAAAAAGATTGTATTTTTGTTAAAACAGTACGTGTTTTTTTTTTCGTTTCATCAGCAGTGAGAGACATACTTCTTTTTTTTTTTATTAACCCACATTAAATTAATTCATTGATTCGCTTTGATCAGTGATGATCTTTCAGTTGTGCTTTTTGAATCAGTTGCTCATTAACTTGCTCAACTGAGGAAGGTTGAGATGTAAATTGAAAGAGTTTATTAAATCGTACTGGATCATCAAGTCGAAGAGCTTTCTGCTTTCGTTAAAAATACCTCCAATTATAAAAAATAAAACCGTTTAGAAATGTTTCTCATTTTCATTAAAAAATCAGCCGCGGTAGAACGTGGTAGCACGTAAGGGGAAAAAAATTCGATGAAAATTTCTCTGGCCTGTTCAAAATGGGGCTTCAATCCCACTATCGGTGCTCGGTAGTAGTTATCAGATTAAAAATTAACGCGCAAATTCGTTACGCGTGCGTGACGCTTTTTAATATTAATTCGAAATTTAATTTCTCGAGCGGCGAGACGAAATATGGTAAAATACGTGACTAGCCTTTTGCTTCGCAAAAATTTCATTTCGTCCACGCTCTGCTTGCGGCGAATGTGTTTTTCTAACGGAGTCGAGCCAATTTTTACCTCGATGCACGCAAGTACACAAATACGACACAAACACGATTTATTTTCAACGAAGGGAACGAAGTCGTACGGATTTGCAATCCGAACGAAGGAAGGAGTATTAATTTATTTCCGTCGATCGAGAAGCTGATTCGCGTGTTCAATTTTCACTCCTCTTAAGCCAGCGTGTCGTCTGCGAGCTGGCTAAGGGGTATAAGTCGATTAATGCACAGACGGTCCGAGGACTGTGGCATCGATGTCTTTTCACAGTAAATTACGTCTCGCGTTAAAATGCCACACGTTGGACGCGCGTCTAGAAGTTTTTGGGCGGTGATTAATTGCTAGATTTTTAATTACTGATCACTGTTCGATAGTCAAAATTAATTACTGGATATTTTATTTCATTTATAGAACCCAGGTTACTTTCCTTAAATTAAATATTGCAAGGGGTATGTTACTATAACTTTCAACATGTTACATATTTTAGATATTCGAAATTAATTGTTAGATATTTTATTTCATTTATAGAATCCAGGTAAAAGTTACTTTTCCTTAAATTAAATATTGCAAGGGGTATGTTACTATAACTTTTAACATGTTACATATTTTAGATATTCGAAATTAATTGTTAGATATTTTATTTCATTTATAGAATCCAGGTGAAAGTTACTTTTCCTTAAATTAAATATTGCAAGGGGTATGTTACTATAACTTTTAACATGTTACATATTTTAGATATTCGAAATTAATTGTTAGATATTTTATTTCATTTATAGAATCCAGGTGAAAGTTACTTTTCCTTAAATTAAATATTGCAAGGGGTATGTTACTATAACTTTTAACATGTTACATATTTTAGATATTCGAAATTAATTGTTAGATATTTTATTTCATTTATAGAATCCAGGTGAAAGTTACTTTTCCTTAAATTAAATATTGCAAGGGGTATGTTACTATAACTTTTAACATGTTACATATTTTAGATATTCGAAATTAATTGTTAGATATTTTATTTCATTTATAGAATCCAGGTGAAAGTTACTTTTCCTTAAATTAATTATTGCAGGGAGTGTATTACTATAACTTTCAACATGTTACATATTTTAGATATTCGAAATTAATTGTTAGATATTTTATTTCATTTATAGAACCCAGGTGAAAGGTTGTTTCTCTTTAAATTAAATATTGCAATGAGTTTTAGATATTCGAGATTAACCGCTAGATACTTATGCAATTTTATTTTATACTTATGAAACCTAGGTAGAAAATTTATTAAATATAATTGTTACAGGGAGTACTGGACTTTCAATATGTTATACATTTTTTCCATTTTATTTGCATCTCTGTATCTCCAAATTTTTCGCATACGCGAAGTGGAAATCTGTAGTCCAATACTTATAAAATAAAAAGAAATTCTTATAGTTTTCACTTCCATTTTTCTTTTCCTTTTTGTTTCGTGCGTGATATCAGAACTTCTTATCAACAATTTAACGCTATTAAATTCTCCTCAAAACTAAGATCATCTGATATTGTCCAATTACGTGTCCAATAGATATTGGACATTAGATACTATGTAGCTGCATAGTATTACGTACAAGTAACGTCGTTTTTCCGATACTGTACAAAATTTCATTTCATTCGAATTATCGTCACTAGACGAGCAGTGTTCATTAAATTTGAAAAAAAAGAAACAACGACATTACTTATGGTCGTACGCTTATCATACATCTACGTATCCAATTTTGTCTCGATAGAAAGAAAAAAGAAGAAAAAAAAAAAAAAAAGAACCAAGAGTTCGAAAAGTAAAAATTGCAACATTTATATTTAAATTTAAATTCTCCAACGCCCTCTTCGCCCTTTATTCTTCATTCGGCGAGACTCTGCCGAGACTTAGTTTTTCCGTCGTTGTTTCGCAACCTTCAGTTTCGATGAAAAATTCAGACGAATGCTACACTCGCCGGCTACTCACTCGTTTCTCGGCAGTCGTTTCTAACGAACGTGGTTGCAGCTTCTGGGCATACCATCGCCAAAGGGATTTAGAAATTAACGCATCGATGAAAAGGAACGGGGCGTTCGTCGTTGGTTTGATCCTTGATTGCCAGTTCTCGTCGCGCTGCCCGCATTGCGTCGGATTGCCCTCACGCCGGCGCCTTGCACCCCTTTTGCTTGTCTGCTGCCGATTCGGCCTTCTCCTCGTCCCATCCCTCTCCCCCTCTCTCCTTTCATCCCCTTTTCGTCGACAACGCCCCTTCCATCCGTGTCGTCTACGCAGCCAAGATGCTCGTTAAGCGTCTCTATCCTTGCAGATGCTCCCCTTATTTCATCCCAGTATCGAACATCTCGAATATTTTCGCCCGCCCCGATCTTTTCAACCCCGTGTTCCCCTTAATGCGAAACGTGTCCGAAACGTGGGGTGAGCGAGTGAGATGGTTGTTTCACGCTCCGCGCGAATGCAACCGTTGAAAATTGCACGTAGAAAAAGAGACAAAAAGAAAACGAAGCGTTTCGATTTTCTACCGAAAAATCAGGGTTTCCATCGAATCGAAAGATGTATTAATTGGTTTTTAGTATCGAGTTGTTCTATTGATTGCAGTGCACGCTTGAGGCGATTTTAGGTGGCGTGTAGAAAAAAAAAAAAGATGAAACAAAAGTATGCTTCGTCGAGTTGAGATAAGATTTTTGTCAAACCGCCTGAAAACCGCAGGATGATTTTCTGTGGATTGAAAAATGTATCGTTGGCTGACTCTTTCAGTACTCAGTTTTTTTTTTTTTTATAGTTTTGAGCTCTTCTATTAATTTACAGTGCACGTTTTGTTTTTAGTAAAATAACGCTTTGTCACGCATTGACAAAATTTCTGTAAGTCACTGAAAGTCAGGGTTTTCATGAATTAGAAAAATGCGCTGTTAACTGGTTTTTAGTATCGAGTTTTTCTAGTAAATGCAGCACGTGTTTGCAAGTAAGGCAAACATACTTTTTTTTTTACAACAAATTCAAACGAGTCTAAAATCAGTAGAAAAAATCTCCTTCATTACTGGATTCACCATGATCTTGAAAATTAAAGTCTCCTCTTTACAACGATTTTTTTTTCCCGAACTTCGAACGCGAAAAGAAGCTTTAACGGGTCGTTGTTAAAGAGAGAGTTCAATCTTTAAAAACTTAGCGGATCTACTAATGGGAAAAAGAATCTTTTCAGAGACGAGTTTGAATTCTCGCAATGTTTAGTCTATTTATTTTGAAACACTCTGCGCAATTTTACATTTCCTATCATATCGACAACAGTTATCCTAGTAATTTTCACAATGTTTAGTCTATTTATATTCTAGGAAAACTTCATGCGAAATTTTTACATTTTCCATCACATCGACAACCGTAATTTATTCTAATAATTTTCAGTCTGTTTATTTTGAAACTTTCTATTTTGAAATATTGTATTTTCTATCATATCGACAACAGTTATTCTCGTAATTTTCACAATGTTTAGTCTATTTATATTCTAGGAAAACTTCCTGCGAAATTTTTACATTTTCCATCACATCGACAACAGTAATTTATTCTAATAATTTTCAGTCTGTTTATTTTGAAACTTTCTATTTTGAAATATTGTATTTTCTATCATATCGACAACAGTTATCCTCGTAATTTTCACAATGTTTAGTCTATTTATATTCTAGGAAAACTTCCTGCGAAATTTTTACATTTTCCATCACATCGACAACAGTAATTTATTCTAATAATTTTCAGTCTGTTTATTTTGAAACTTTCTATTTTGAAATATTGTATTTTCTATCATATCGACAACAGTTATTCTCGTAATTTTCACAATGTTTAGTCTATTTATATTCTAGGAAAACTTCCTGCGAAATTTTTACATTTTCCATCACATCGACAACAGTAATTTATTCTAATAATTTTCAGTTTATTTATTTTGAAACTTTCTATTTTGAAATATTGTATTTTCTATCATATCGACAACAGTTATCCTGGTAATTTTCACAATGTTTAGTCTATTTATATTCTAGGAAAACTTCATGCGAAATTTTTACATTTTCCATCACATCGACAACAGTAATTTATTCTAATAATTTTCAGTCCATTTATTTTGAAACTTTCTATTTTGAAATATTGTATTTTCTATCATATCGACAACAGTTATCCTAATAATTTTCACAATGTTTAGTCTATTTATATTCTACGAAAACTTCCTGCGAAATTTTCCATCACATCGACAACAGTAATTTATTCTAGTGATTTTCACGATCATTTTCAGTCGATTTATTTTGAAACTGTCTATTTAGAAATATTGTATTTCCCATCATATATTGACAATAGTATAATTTACAGTCTAAATTACAGTCTAGATTTTACATTTGTTCGTTCTTCTCGGATAGCTAATTCTCATTAGCGAAGGAGAAAAAGGAAAAGAAAAATGGAAATTTTCTCTCGCCGCTATTGGCTGTGTTGCGCTCCGTCTCGCCGCGAAATATTAATTTCCATTCTTTGTTTCACAACGCTGACGAAACGAAATTTTCCAAGGCGGGCGCGGCCATTGGAAATTTCAAAGCGAAATTTACGTTCAAAGCGTAATGTTCATCAACGACAGCCGGCCGAAACCGACGAAAGCGACGAAGCCACGTAGTTGTAAGCGCTTACAACCAACGCCCAGATAGAATGTAAAAAACGCGGCAACGTTGGTGTAATTGAAGTTTAATTATACTGAGTAACGTCCACATTAACTATAGTTTCGCGTGGTGGTAAACTTTTCGCCGCGTGTAAAACGAAATTAACGTTCAGCCTGGTTTTAGCCTCGACGAGAGAGCGAGAGAGAGAAAGAGATATGAAAGGAAGATAGAGCCAGATTAATCTTTTTCGCAAGACTATTCATCAGTCGTCGTGTCAGTAATAATGATCGTTGGATTATTAATTTCCTGTGTTCCTGTCGGATCTCAGAAATTTCTCCCCCAGAAAAGTTTCAATCGATACAATGAAAGTAATATAACTCAGTTGATAACTTTAACACCAGAACTACCACACCAGTCAAAATGACTGGTTTTGCAATTTTATTTTAAAATTTCTATTTCATGTTACAATTTTTCTCCCCGCAATGATGCAATGACTTTTACAGTGATAACTAAAGAAATAATATAATGAATTTTATTTTATTTTTATTTATTAGAAATCGAAATAATTTTGGTAGAAATAACTTCGTCTTAGACTGTCGGTAGTTCTAGTGTTAATATGAAATGTTCTTGATTGCGACGAGAATTTGGAATTTTTTTTCGTCGTACATGTGAGAATTATTTGGTAGTGAGATTTCGAAATTATGTTGCTTGCAGTATTGAACAGATTGATGGATTACGTTTAATGTATTACAAAGAACGTAATATTTAGTTTTATATGTAGATTGTACAAAAATATAATGTTTGATAGCGTATTCACAAAGAATATTTAGTTGAAATTCTATTTTAATATCGTAAAATAAATTATTTAAATGATATTGCAAAATGAAATATATTTAATCGATTATTTTAATAGATTATTGGTTGTTTAGTACAGTGTATAGCATACAATATTTAACAAACATTGTTCAGTTGGTGAATTGCGAAGAATATTGTATAGTTGCAGAATATTATGTATTTAACATAATTTGTTGTAAATTGGTGAAGAATATTGTAATATTTAACAGCTTGCAAGAATAGAACAGTTGGTGAGAATACGTGTTTAATATTGTGGAAAAAAATATTTAATAGATTATTGATAGTTTAAACAATTAAAAAGAATATAATATTCAATACACAAGAAAAATATTGTTGACACTGTTCAGCAGATAGATTTTAAAGTATAATATTTAGCGCATTCTTAAGAACGTCTCACGAATTTTCACAATAGATTTCATCGAGTTTGAATAAAAATCGACCGCAGTTAGCCGGCCTTTTTCTTTTTTTTTTTTTTTTTTTTTTTTTTTTTTTTTTTTTTTTTTTTTTTTTTTTTTTTAAGTGTTTGCCTCCGTTTTTCATTTCATGGTCGAGCACTTGAGATTCTTCCGGCAGTCAGTTGAACGGAAAATTCGCCAAGTAAGGCCGATTCAATGGATACTTTCAAAACTCTTCTACTTGACGAACAATTACGTTACATTTATACACACTTATTCAGACATTTAATTTCACAGAATCACCGTCGCCGAACTGTTCCATAGGACTCACGCCAACACGGATTCGTGTTGTGAAATTTCAATTAATAAAAAACGTGTAATAATTTCGGCAATCGATTGTTCGATTCTGTACATTGCTTCTCGAATTCATCGATCCGAGCCGCTGAGTCGAATAGTAAACGTGTGAAATGACGTGAAATGTCGTGCAGCACGACACTCGCAATCGACACAGCAACGTCATTTAATTATTCAACGTTGCAGAGGCTTGATTCATTTATACCGCGTGTAATAACATGGCTCGTTGATTTATCTGCCTTTCTACGTCGAAAGAGAAATGTATACGAGAAGAAATCATCAGAATATACACAGCGCTGAGTGTATAAATAGGGGGAGGTTTATTTTTTAATTTGAAGCAGAGGTGGCTAACTGGCGGCTGGCTAACTTGGCCTTCCCCCACTCTCCTAATCGCTAGCGCTATCCCCTCCACTGCGTCGAGAGTGTAGCGGTCTTTATACTTATATATGTACACATATAAATTATTTTCTTCGCTGTAGTTGCTAAAGTTAGGGGAAAAATTTGGCGTCTCTGATTAAAGTATTTAGTCGACGACAAGACGATTGTTTGTAAAACGGACAGAACTTATATACAGGGTGGGCCAGTGATCACTTCTTACTAAAATAAATCCGTAATTTTTGTATTATTATTAATTCGTGAACGCTCTGGGCGGTTAATGTGATTGAAAGAAATGATTGTTAAGAACACAGTGAAAATATCACTGTCTGGGCTCGAATTCAATTTGAAATTAATAGAATTAGTTTTTTTTTCTTAGATTGATGTTTTATTAAAAAAAAGGAAACAAATTTTTGAATTGCAATTAACAAGCGACAGTGCCTATGTAATAACGTTAGACTGTCGATTTCCATGCAATTTAATGAAACAAAATCGTTCGTAATAATAACGCTCGAGGTATAACAGCGTTTCTTACAATATTTGGCACGAGAAACAATTCTCTGTCCAAGTGCCGATCTTTCCAGTCGCACTTCCAAAAATTGAAATTTCCCCATAAAAGTCCCCGCAGTCTGCGGAAATATCGAATTTATAATAAAATAAATAATGAAATAATAAAATTAAAGCTTCTAACTTTACAATACGGATTAAAAATTAATCCTTATTTCTTTAAATAATTATTATTCAATTTTATTCAGTTATAATTGAACATGGAATCAAAAAGTAGTTTAACAAAAATAATAATTTTGGAAATTATTGATAATCCTTTAAGATTCTATTTGACATAGTAGGATACATAGTTTAGTATTTACATATATTTTATAAATATAAAATTTACATCAATGCTGTAATATATCTATTATAACCGTTATACATAACTTCTATAAAATTAAAGAATTAACCTTAATTTTACTTGTATTATTAATTATTTTAATAATAATAAAAGATATTTATTATTACCTGAGACTTCTTATTTTAATGGAATTTATTCATGTAATTTTCTTGTTTTTATTAATTGGCGCTGAAACCGAGAAAACGAGGTGACACCGAGGTTATAACCGAGCGATACTCGCGGTCAGTCGTTTTTTGAAATTGCTTTCCCCCCGAGAACCAGAATCCTTCCTTTCCTCGAAGAAGAGTGAAAAATCACATACGCCGAGCTTTTTGCTTACTTTGCCCCGCGACTTCTACCATTATTTCTCTGCTCGAGACCAGAGAAATACTCTAACGGTGTATCGAGTACCGATATTCTCGTTGATCTTCAACCAGAATACGGAGGATCTTGCCGGATCCGCTTTGAACTTCCTTTTGTCGGGCGAAAGAGGAACGAAATTCGCAGAGAAACGAGACTCGAAATACGTTTTACGAAAAAGAGAGATAACTGACAAGGGAACATACCGAAGTGAAATTTGTATCTTTTTTTTTTATCGGCAATCGTCGATGTTAAAGGGGTGAAAACTACCCTCGAACCACGCCCTTCGAGATCGGGAAACGTATTCTGTCAAATAATTCGGAAATCACCGAAGACAATAAGTTTCTGCGTGAATCGATGAAATTAGTCTATTTTGCAAGAAGGTTTTTTATTTCAATAATATATTTAAAAAAAGCTGTATTTTTTATGAGTTCTACCAAATAAATATTAATAAGTATATAAATGTTAATAATAAATAATATTTATACATTATATATATTATATTTATATATATATTATATATATTATTATATTATATTAATTATATTACAAGTATATAAATATTATAAGTTTCTTTATAAGTAAATATTAATAAATTTTCTGGAATATTTATTTACGGAAGATTATGTGTTCAAATTAGAATCTTGATTCTTCTGTGATAAAAAAATTCATTATTTTCGAATCTTTTTCGCTGGACGTGCATATATATATATGTATCCATTTTGCAAAAAAGGAACCGTTCATTAGAGTTTTCGTGAAACTTTCACAGCTCTCTCTCTCTTTCTCTCTCTTTCTGTCTGCTCTTGGTTCGTTTTCGAGCTGGGATGTCCCCGTGAATTGCAGGCGATAACGAAGTCGATATTAACGAGGCGTTATTGCAATTTCTCTGGCCGGGCAAACACAGTCACGCGCGAGCGTTACAATGGCGCTGGCGCGAGGCTTATCGGTCATTTTCATTAAGAACGGCTCGCCTGACGCGGCGAACGTGTCCGAAACTGTCAGAAGCCGACAGTTTGACCAAGTTAGCTTTGCCCGGAGCCAGCCGCGTCGAACCGGCCACGCGACAAACAAATCAATCGGACGAGGGAAAATTCGAGTTTACGTTCCACAATACCGACCGAGGCCTGTCCCTCCAACGCCATCCTCGCCCCTCCCCCTCGATCGAACCTTTAAATATCTTCATTGTTCTCGATCTCGCGTGAAAATAAATTCCACGAACGAGTAACGAGGATTTATGGAACACTTTGTTGTTTCGTTGTCTGACTGCTTACCAGCTGTCGGTAAATTCCGATAATCGTGTATCAGATTAAAATGAAAAAAGGAAGAGTCTTTTCAGCGAATTTTTTTGTTTAATTTTTCGTGGTACAGTTATCCTTTCGATACATTGTAGACGAAATTAAAAGTAGAAATTAAAAGTAGCGCATAGAATTCACGTAATTCTTCGTTGTTAGGTTGTACTATTTTAGTTCAGGCATCAACTTGGTTAACAATTAGTTTTAGTTATTAACTTATTAAACTTATTAAAGGATAAAAATGAAAAAGGAAGAGAGTGAATTTTTTTGTTTAATTTTTCGTGGTACAGTTATTCTTTTGATACATTGTAGACAAAATTAAAAGTAGAAATTAAAAGTAGCGCATAGAATTCACGTAATTCTTCGTTGTTAGGTTATACTATCTTAGTTTAGGCATCAGCTTGATTAACATTAGTTTTAGTTATTAACTTATTAAACTTATTAAAGGATAAAAATAAAAAAGGAAGAGTCTTTTGAGTGAATTTTTTTTTTAATTTTTCGTTGTACAGTTATCCTTTTGATACATTGTTGACAAAATTAAAAGTAGCGTATAGAATTCACGTAATTCTTCGTTGTTAGATCATACTATTTTAGTTTAGGCATCAGCTTGATTAACATTAGTTTTAGTTATTAACTTATTAAACTTATTAAAGGATAAAAATAAAAAAGGAAAAGTCTTTTGAGTAAATTTTTTTTTTTAATTTTTCGTTGTACAGTCCTTTTGATACATTGTTGACAAAATTAAAAGTAGCGTATAGAATTCACGTAATTCTTCGTTGTTAGGTTATACTATTTTAGTTTAGGCATCAACTCGATTAACATTTCTAGTTTTAGTTATTAACTTATTAAATTCAATTTAGTTTTAGTTATTAACTTATTAAACTGAACGTAAATTCCAAGTGTTAACTTAAAACTGGGAGTGTCTTCCGAATGAATTTTTTTTTTTGTAGTTTCTCTTTGAAAAATTATTCAACTCGATGCATTACACGTTGTAAGTAAAATAAAGCAGTCTGTTAAAGTAATCTGTTGTTTTTATATCTTGTTATATTTATATATTTATTCGTAGTTACTAATTTATAAATTGAACGTAAATTCGAAGTGTCAAATCAAAATTGAAGGTCCGCTTAAGAGTTTTTTTTGAACAAATTTATCTGTGCACATTTCCATGGCATATTGTTCTCTAAACAATTATCACATTGTGATAAAAATTTATAGGAGTGCGTGCATGTTATTATTCAAACTTATAACAAATAAATATACGTGTGTGTCTGTGTGTATGAGTACGTAGAAATCTTTAATCTATCTTGTAGATTCGATTAACAACCCTTGAGAGAATTCTAGAATTGACGACTAGTAAATATCATTAATCACCACTTTTACTCATTCATAATATATATTCTCGATACAGTAGAACTTCGTTTATATTATTAATTATGTATCTTCGTTTATATTACTTAATTATGTATCTGTCTATCGGAACTTCTGTTATACGAACCATCGTTGCGTGTCAATTCAATACGAACGCGTATCCGTGTTTCGCGAAATCCTCTTATACGAATGTGAACTCCCCGTTAATTGAACGAAAAATCACAGATGGCGAGATGTATTGCACGAACCACCTATTATACGAACAATTTGGTTATACAAATCACCTTATTCCACGGTTAGGTTCACACAGAACAGTGTGATGCGCAAGCCTAATAATAAAGGACGAATCATAACGACGAATCTCTCCCTCAATTATTAACACTTTACCGACCGTGTATTAGCGATAAATAGTTAGCCGATTAATAGGCTACCGGTCGGTAAAGTGTTAAAATATGTTAGTTAACCGATTAATAGGCTACCGGTCGGTAAAGTGTTAAAATATGTTAGTTAACCGATTAATAGGCTACCGGTCGGTAAAGTGTTAAAATATGTTAGTTAACCGATTAATAGGCTACCGGTCGGTAAAGTGTTAAAATATGTTAGCCGATTAATAGGCTGCCGGTCGGTAAAGGGTTAAACGAGAAAAGAAAAGAAAAGTGTAGGAACTGATTAGAGTCCAATGCATACTCATACATCAGAGTTTTCACATACATTTCAATCGAATTAAATATTTACTATGCGAATAATATCATTCAGAGAAAAGTTAATCGCAAGCGAGAAAAGAAATTCGAAGATTTCGCCGATCGCAACAACGAATCGCTCCCTCGATTGTAAAAAGAAAAAAAAAAAAGACAGAGAAATGTAGACACCAATTAGAGTTTTCTATGCTGTTTTCGTACATCACATTTTCTATCAGCGAGTTTATTATACAAATCATTGAGATGTAATCGAAAGCGTGAAAAAAATGTCGCGAATAAAGAAAGAACAGCGACAGGAGGAGAAATATAGATCAATTAGAGTCACATTTATCACTATACGCAGATATAATATCATTGAGATTTAATCCTAAAAAGTTTCGTCCCTCTCTCTCTTTTTCCCTCGATTGTTGAATAAGAAAGAAGAAAAATGAGCGAAAGAGAGATATAGATACCAATTACAGTATCCTATACTATTTTCACCATACCACATTTTTAGTGAAGTTGAATTTCGTTATGCAGACAGTGCAATTGACATGCAGTAAATAAAAAGTTTCGCAAATTTTTCTAAAAAAAAAAAAAAAATGATTTCACACACACAGGTTTCGCATAATTCGAACGATCTTCACCTTGAAACGATTAAGACTCGCGACGATGTCCGATTCGATGGGAAATGTAACATAGAAGCGCCCCTCTATCTTGGCAAGTTTCGTTCATTTTCGTTGATTCACCGGGAGGAAATCGAATAAGAAGCGCCGTGGCCGTGCGCCCACTCGCAATAAATCCCAAAGCGCGCGCAGGCATTTTCCGACGGCGATTTATTTCATGGCAATTTCACTTCATCCCGCACGTGTGTGTGTGTGTGTGTGTGTGTTCGTCCGGCCACACACGACCGCAAAATTAGAGCCCTCCGCTTGACGGTTCACTCGATTACAGAACCGATCTTTTTTTCTTTCTCTCTCTCTCTCTCTCTCTCTCTCTTCTAAATGCCTCGCAACGCCGTCATTTCTTCCCCTTCCCCTCGCCACCCTTCGGCGACAGCGGGTGGCTTTCACGGCGGGCGCGGAAATTCAAATTTTTAGGCGAAAACTAATTAAGCGGCGCGCGAGCGAATGCCGAGTAACTTCCGGCGTATATATATATATATATATATATATATGTGTATGTATGTATATATATACGCGCGCACGTGCTTGAAATGAATACACACGTGTGACGTAAAAAATGTATGTCCGTGTATAGTTATACCGTGTGCAGTTTTACCGAAGGTGAATGATGATGGATGATGAGGATGATAATGCTTACACTCGAACGAGAGACGAGAAGAAATTCGATGAAAGAGACGAGTTTCGACTAATTTATTCTCGTGCTTCGCGTCAAGGTCGAATGATCATCCGAGTGAAAAAAAAAAAGAAGAAAGAAAATAATAATTTGAATTTTAATTCCTAAAGCGTAGACGTTCGCGTTTGAGTTCAGAGTGGCATTTAATTAGTTTCCTTTTTCTTTTTTTTTTTTTTTTTTTTTTTTTACTCTTAAAGCTTTTTAAGCCTTTCAAATCTGTAACATGATTATAACACGATTGAAACGAAAGTTTTTAAAAATGTTAAATCGAAGGATCAACCCGGGTTGAAAGAAAATTGATGAGAGAATCGGGGGGGACACTTGTTAATACTCTGACCAACGAGAATTTGCAACACTCATAATTCATCCCTTCGTAATAAATGGTAACAAGTAAAATGCAATACCGATAAGCCAGAATTTAACGCAGCAAGCATGAGTAATATCGGATACTCGAGACGCGTATTCTCTTGGTTATTCAGTAACGAAGAAATATTACGCGTGAATACTCGGTTTTAACATCTATTCGTTAAAAACCAGAGAGAGAGAGAGAAAGAGACTGTGTTCGATGGTTTCATCCGCAACCTGCGGTAACAAATAATTAATCTCATTGAAACTTGAGCCAAATTATTTCGTGTAGCCGTGGAATTGGACAAAATTGCGTAATTAATCCTTTTTCTGGGCGACAGTGGTGCCGAGGGGGTGAGAACAGAAAATGAGCAGTCGTCACAGTAGAGTTACCCTACCCATTGTCAGCCCGGCACACTTTTCACGAACGTGAGGATGAGATCGTGGCAAAGAACTTTATTGAATCTAAATGAATTCATTTATATGCTAATTGACGGCGCTGGTCTTTAAGCTAAGGGCCGAAATCGTTGCGAAATTCCTACGCTGTCCTAGGATGTCCCTGGACCATTTGGAAATCTCGTTACTTCGTTTTTCACCGTTCCGTTATATTTCATTATACGATTGCATACGTAATTTCGTGAATTTCGCGCATATGTGTATATAAAGTAGTTCACGAGGAAAGGAGAAAATAATTAAGAGTTTGTTATAATTTCGATGATCTAGAAGTGTTTAAAATGTCCTTGAAAGATTTGAAATCTAGTAACTATCACTGTTCTGCTATATTTCATTATACGATTACAGATATAATTTCATGAATTTCGCGTATATGTGTGTGTATAAAGTAGTTCACGAGGAAAGGAAAAAATAATTAAGAATTTGTTGTAGTTTCGATGATCTAGAAATGTTTAAAACGTCCTTGAAATATTTGAAATCTAGTAACTTTATTCTAGTAACCTATCACTGTTTTATTGTATTCCATTATTCGATCGTAGATATAATTTCATGAATTTCACACATATATATACATGTATAAAATAGTTTACGGGGAAAGGAAAAAATAATTAAGAATTTGTTGTAATTTCGATGATCTAGAAATGTTTAAAACGTCCTTGAAAGATTTGAAATCTAGTAATTTTATTCTAGTAACCTGTTCTACTATATTCCATTATTCGATCGTAGATATAATTTCATGGATTTCGCATATGTTTATAAAATAATTTATAAGGAAAGGGAAACATAGTTGAGATCGAATTTGTTGAAATTTCGACTGTCTAGAAATGTTTAGATAGTCCTTGAACGATTTGAAATCTAGTAACCTCGTTCTAGTAACTATCATTATTCTGTTATAAATCATTGTTTGATTATAGATACAATTTCATGAATTTCATACGTATACAAAAAGAAAAGGGAGAAATAGTTTATAAGTTAAGATCCGAAATTTCGATTGTCCAAAAATCTCTAGAAATTCTTTAAATGATTAAAAAGCTAGTAACCTCATTTTTCACTGTTCTGTTACATTCCATTGCTCAATTATAAATATACAATTTCATGAGTTTCGCGCATGAAAACAAGCATGAAAATAACTAACAAACCAAGAATACCGAATTTGTGGAAATTTTGACTACCATTATTGAAAATCTTTTGAACAATTTCGTACACAATTTTGCATATAGTAAAGAAGAAACAACTCGCGCGATTATTGTAATTATCTTTTTTATTGTTGTCCTATATATACGTTAAACCGATGAAAACATAAAAAATTGAAAGAAATTCGATAAACAATACATCGGAAAGATCTATGTACGAAGAATCGCGGAATTTTGTTTACAATTACCTATTTCTGTGCAACATTTCATATAGAATCAGATTTCTATTAGAAGAATTCTTCGCTGTTCTTTTTGTCGTGTCTGATTTTAACACGACGTGGATATTTCGAATATGTATACTATGGATCGAATATGGATATTATGGTGTACCATTGTGTTTTCGCAGTGACTCACTACTTTGTTTATTTAAGACGTCCCAGTAGCCGATTTTTTCTTTCGTTCGACGTGCCTCGAAAATTCGCGCAAAAATGCGAAAGAGCAACGATTCTTGCGAAGATTTTCGCTTCGATGTTGCAGAAATTGCATTTCTGCTCCAACTTCCGACATTTCTCTGCTTATTGCTAGATATTTGAGACATTTCAAATGTCTTCACTTGGATTTTCTAATATTCTCTGATATTTTCTCTTTGTCTACTTTCAATATCCAGGATCCACTTGAATTACATCAATTGCTTCATTCAAGTAAAATTCGCTCGGTTTAAATTTTATTATTATGTTTTTCACTTTTTCTTTTTAAATTTCATTGCATCCATTGCAATTTTGAGTTTCGTCTCGTCGCAGTATATTTATTTTGAAATTTTCACTCGCTCACGGATGGATGTTTCTCGTCAGCAAATGATATCTATTCGACGCTTCGTCGATGAAATGTATTATTGAAAAAAAAAGTGCTCGTCTTTGATAAAATCTCAAACGATAAAAAAAAAGAACGTTCTATTATCGCTGTAGACTAGAATTTGAAGTGATTTTCTGCGACGATTCAAGTTTCTCGAGCTGATCGAGCGTTGAATGAGATCCATAATTCTACGATTGTTAACACGCGTTGAATTCTATCGAGGAGATTTTCAACAGTATCTTGGATAATTCTGTATCTCTGGATGATTCGAGACTGTGTCAAGGTTTTTGGCCATTATGGTCCACCCAGTTTTTCGTCGTCTGTTCCGAGGGAACGTGTCCCCGGGTGTCTGAAAGACAAATTACTCGCAACGACTCTCTGGACAGGCAAGAAATCTCGAAAAGAATTTTTTCTTTTTGTTTCTATTTTTCTTTCTTTTGTTTTCTTTTTTCTTTTTTTTTTCTTTCGTTGCAGTCGACTAAATTGAAATCGAACGATTAACGCTCAGTTAGAATGCAATTACATCTAAAATCTCTTTCTCGTACGTTTTCTTCCTTTGTTATACCTTGTTATACGTACTTGAAAGTACGTTTTCTACTGGAGAAGATACACTTTTGTTGCAAAATTGCAAAAGTTACTTAACGCTGGAATTAGCGGCGATTAAAAGTGACATCAACGAGAGAGAAAAGAATAGAAAACTTTACAATACGATGAAGATACATTTTACGAAAAAAAATAATCTAAAATTTTAATCTCTGAAAAATACATTGTTTTACGTCCAAATGATAAGCTGATTATTTTGATCATTTCCGTAGTTCAATTTAAATCACTGGATATGCACTGTTTTACATCTGAATGTAAAACATTCAACGGAAATGACACAAAATCGATCACATTTTGACACGTTTTGGTAGTTAAGTTGAAGGTGGGGAAAAAAAGATGAGCGCGGAGATATTAATATTTTCAAGAATATCCTAGGAGGACTTTTCACTCTAGAATTAACCACGCGTAAAAATTCATGGCATTCACTGACTTGGAGGGATTTCAAAATTTCAAAAATTCAAATTAAACTCTCCCTTCGAGAGAAATGGACACGTGGATCAAATCGTCGAAAATTGTTAAAAGTGTTCTCTTCTTCCTTTTTCTCTTCCTTTTTCGAAAAGTGCGAGCTTCTACCGAGTGAAACAAAAAAAAAAAAAAAGAGAGAAGAAGTAGTCGTTTTCGAATAATGGCCCCTCTCTCGCGGCCCATCGATTATTGAAGAAAATCGAGTTCGAGTTTGTTGGTAATCCACGGAACATGAGAGAGTAAATCGCCGCTTATTTTGGACCAGCCAGCTGCGTCCCCTTAGATAACTGGTTCAAACACAGCATTCAAGTTTTATTAATTCCATCGTCACGTCTTTTTTTTTTTTTGGTTTCTGCTCTCGATATCGTGAATTATTCGTTCGTCATTTGTCGGAAAAACAGTTCTTCAGCGAACAGCTCTCGCGTGCAATTTTAGAGCACACGCGGCAAAATCCGAAATTCCGACCGATTAGCCCTTCTGTTAATCGGTCATTCGGGTCGATTATCGCGCAGTGGACGCGTTAATATTTATGATGATGGACGGGCCGATTTCAGAGATGGTTTCGCGAAATTTCTCCAATTTTTATCAAACGGCGCACGGTGGATCGAGAGAAAAAAATATTTCTGTGTAAGAACAGATCTATTGATAAAAATGGCACCGGCAGTGGAAATTTTCAACGACGAGTCGAGTTACACAAGATAGTAATACAAGCGATATAAAAAAAAATTCGAGACTCGAAACGGTACATTGAAATGAATATTTCGGTTCTTTTGCAGCTTCTGCTATTCCGTGTACTCGGTATTTGAATGAAATGCGAAATATTTTTAGTAATTTGAAAAAAACGAAGTTCTGTTAGAATTACAATTGCATCGGTTCAGAAACTATAATTGCAAAGTAATTCGATCAAGTCGATATTTCGTTACATTGTAATTCAATTTATTTTACAGTTTCGTGTACTGTGTATTTGAAATGCGAAATATTTTTAGTAATTTGAAAAAAACGAAGTTCTGTTAGAATTACAATTGCATCGGTTCAGAAACTATAATTGCAAAGTAATTCGATCAAGTCGATATTTCGTTACATTGTAATTCAATTTATTTTACAGTTTCGTGTACTGTGTATTTGAAATGCGAAATATTTTTAGTAATTTGAAAAAAACGAAGTTCTGTTAGAATTACAATTGCATCGGTTCAGAAACTATAATTGCAAAGTAATTCGATCAAGTCGATATTTCGTTACATTGTAATTCAATTTATTTTACAGTTTCGTGTACTGTGTATTTGAAATGCGAAATATTTTTAGTGATTTAAAAACAGAAAGTTGCGCAGAATTCGAATTGCATCGGTTCACGAATTATATAATTACTGTGTGATTCAATTAAATTTTTATAGAACACTTCGTTATATTCTAGTTGGTAATTCAGTTCTTTCATTTAATTAAATTGCAATTTAATTCAGTTTGACGATGATTGAATTACGATGATTGAATGACGAAACCGTGGTACGCCAGAATGATTCTTAGCATTTAGAAGGTGAGATGTGGAAAAGCGAAATGATCTTTAAATGATATATTTAATTTATTTAATCAATATATATAAACTGTATTTAATTAATACATATATATATATATATTTATTATAATATTAATCTATTATAGTAAATATATTTTTGTAAAAGTTTAGTAATTGCTGTTTGTCTAAAACGCTTTGTGTAAAAAGAAAGAAAATCATAGAGCGAAGGAGTAAATAATTTACACTCTTGCTCTCAAATACATACACGGTACAGTTGCAACAAAAAAAAAAAAAAGACTATGTATACGTTACTACCGTGCGTAATGAATTTATGGATTTAACAGATTTTGCTAAAATGTTCAAATCATGAAAATCACAAATAAATCATGAAATCATTTACATGATTGAACATGATGATGATGAACAATCATGAAAATCATTTATTTTCACAAAAGGATATTTCAAGAAAATTAATCGCGTTGATATTTTACCGATCCAGTGTGGATTCCCTTATTTTACATAATAATCTAGGTCTTTCAATTCGAAACTATTCCAGCGCGAAACGTCCTACAATAATTTCAAACTATCAATAGTTTCACTTGGAACAAAAAAAAAGAAAAAAAAAAAAGAAGAAGAAAATAGTTGATCGAATACGTAGCAAGTATTTCCACGTGGAGTCGCGCAGATTGAAAAACAAAGTTTAATTCGGCTGGATTCCAGTTTAAACTAGTCTCGTTGGTACTAATTAACTAGTTAACCGAGACACGCAAAGATAATTTGTCAGCGCACGGCATGTCGCGCGCGCTTCCTTCCGGTATTGGAATCGATTTCGGAGTTTAATTAACGAAGCTAATTTCTATTCGTCTACAATTGATCTCCTGCCATCGCAATATACATATCACGACCTCCCCCCCGACTGATCCAAAATTCTACGCTGCGATATCGTCGAAGTAATTGAAACTTCGTTCCATTCAATTTGAAGTTTACATTTTTCTCCTAAATTTTCTCAATTTTTTTTTTTTTTTAATTTTTGTTTTCGTTTGTGGGAGAATTTTCGATTCTTTCTTCGATCGAATTCTATTATTTTTGGACTGTTAACATTATTCGGGCACTGATTATAATTACGAAAGTACAAACATCATTTTCTCATATTTAATGTTTATTATTATTTATTATCGATGTTTAATTAACGAAGCTAATTTCTATTCGTCTACAATTGATCTCCTGCCATTGCAATATACATATCACGACCTCCCCCCCGACTGATCCAAAATTCTACGCTGCGATATCGTCGAAGTAATTGAAACTTCGTTCCATTCAATTTGAAGTTTACATTTTTCTCCTAAATTTTCTCAATTTTTTTTTTTTTAATTTTTGTTTTCGTTTGTGGGAGAATTTTCGATTCTTTCTTCGATCGTATTCTGTTATTTTTGGACTGTCAACGTTAACATTATTCGGGCACTGATTGTAATTACGGTGATTAATTTTGAAAGTACAAACATCATTTTCTCATATTTAATGTTTATTATTGTTTATTCTCGGTGTTTAATTAACGAAGCTAATTTCAATTCGTCTACAATTGATCTCCTGCGATCATACGACGATTTTAACACTTCGATTGATTTAAAATTTTATGCTGCGTAATCATTTAACATTGAAACTTAATTTTTCACTTGATTTTAAATTTGTATATTTTCTGCATTCTTTCGTTTCTTTTTTTTTTCCTTTTCTTGTTCCACAGAATTGTTAGTTCTCTCTCTTTTTCTTTTTTTTTTTTTTTAATGAATTGAATTTTACTACTTTCAAACTATGCCATATAATTGTTTAACATTGAAACTTGATTTCATATAATTTCTTTTGTATTCTTAATCTTTCTTTTCTTATTTTATTTTCGATTTTTAATTCTCTCTTGTTTTTTCCATTTGACTGAATTTCATCATTTTCTTTGGCACTATTTAGGCACGCGATTGCATTTTGCAAAAGTACAAACATCATTTCCTCAAATTATCAATATTCATTATTACTTACGCCAGATGAACGTAGGAACGAATTTAACACTTTACCGACCGGTAGCCTATTAATCGGCTACTATTTATCGCTATCGGTCGGTAAAGTGTTGATATCGTATAATAATATATTTATACATTTTACACTTTACCGACCGGTAATATTGTATATTAATATATATTATTAAATATATTATTATACGATATTAACACTTTACCGACCGGTAGCCTATTAATCGTCTATTACTTACCGCTACTATTTATCGCTATCGGTCGGTAAAGTGTTAAGATACAAATTCGAACTGTTACTATTTTTTGTTTCATTTCACATTTTTTGTTATGGTATACGAAATAACATAATCACGATCTTTGTTTGTTTCAGGTGTGCGGTTCACTACTCGCAGAATGCACGCAGAAAATCCCAATAAGGTTAGTCGTCGCTTTCAATTTCATATTCAACATTTTTTCGTAATAAAACGTGCCGATTATGTTTGATGATATAACACGCAAATACACGGAGTTGAATACGAGGAGTTGAAAGATATTTTATGTCATCATCTCCCACGGTTATTTCGAGAGTAGCAGCAAGCAATAAATCACGCTCGGGCATTATTTGAATAAAATATTTGAAGGACGAAATTGATGAAGTATGATATGTCTTATTTGAGCGTGCAAATCATTTCCCTCTAAATTATTTAACGAAGCAATTTTGTTTGTTTAGTCCATTCCTTATTTTATCTGTTTCTACAAACAATTTGTCAATAGTCGAACGGTTTCTAATTCTATCGTAATAAATTTCATTCATACTTCCGACTAGGGATTATTTATTATTTTTATTTACAACGAATCAACACAAACGAATGATTTCATGCGAATGATTTACTCGATTTGGTGACTCAAGGTGACGAGGTTACTTTTCCTAACAAGTAAGTTATAATTCAAGCAAAAATGATAAATCAGTAAAAATGATTCGTTTTCTCTTTTCTTTTTTTTTTTTTTTACCTCTGTTTCAAATAAAATTTTCCCAATCTTTTCAACATGTTGTAACCAAGAAACGTTAATAACAATTTGAATCATCATACTGCGGGTTTTTATGCAATTTCAAATACTTTTTCGAATACATAACCTGAAAATACAACGCATAACCTAAAAATGTACGATCTACGTGGAAAATTTCACTCGCTGAGAATCGCAACGAGCCATATCCACTTTGGATATTTTCCATGTTCTTTTATATCACATATGTTATTGCGTGTTTCTGCATTTTGTAAATCTCTCACGAGCGCATAGAAAATCTGCACTCTGTCCATTCCATGAAACGCTGGAATAATAATTCTCCTGACTTCGTTGGAAATACAATCGCTGTATAGTTCTAAAAGATTCCTTCTACTACATCCAATGTATCTTTCTATCGAGATATATATCACATTTGATTTATACAGGATGGGCCAAAAATCACTTTCTGCTCAAATAAATCCGTAACTTATTTAACACACAAATTCTTTTTCTCAGATTTTCAAAACATATTAAAAAAAAAAAAAAATCACGTTTGAAATTGAGTTTAATTTAAAATCAATGAAATTAGTTATTTTTCTTATATTTTGATGTTTCGTTAAAAAGAAAAAAAAACCACCCCGTATATCAATCTATAAATCATCATCTATATATATTCTCCATTATCTGACACGGTCGCTCCGTATATAATAAAATTATTTCTAAAAGATCTTTCTATTTTCCTTTTTATTTCGGTTTTCTCTTCTCTTGACTTTTACTGAAACGCGACTTCGCAGCGACCACGGAATAATCCGATAGAAGGTTATCCGTTCGATTAAAATGTGAGATTGAATCGAGCGTGTTGGAGAGGTGTGTCGTAACGCGTCTGGTCGCCACGAGAGGTCAAGCAGCGCAATTTTTTTCGATTAATCGCACCGGCCCCCGTCTAATTTATAGCTTCTTATAATGTTACCTTGGCAGCGGAGTACGTCATAACTTCGCCAACAAGCAGACACGATGTCGTCGAGACGTAAAAGGGGATATTGATTTCTCAGTTCAGTCCGCACATCGAAATCCAAATGTTATAACGAATTAATTCGCGTCCCTTCGTTCACCGTGGCCACACACTGTCGCACACACATCATGTCCACTATATCTAGAGCTAAACGTCATTTCACATTGTGTTTGCCCGCGTACGTAGAAATGATAGATACCTAATGAGGCTATGCGTGATTGAATTTACGTGTCTCCGAGCAAAATAAACACGGGCGAGCGAACGGAGGCGATTAGAATGAAGTAAAATGGTCTAATTGACATTAGCACTGAGGCCCAACCACTGAAGTTGAAGTATAAAATTTCCATGGGGAAAAGCAAAAAAAAAAAAAAAAAAAAAAAAGAAAAGACATAAAAGCTTTGTAATAGGATAGAGTATTTTATACGTTTGTATAGATTTCCAAGAATACATTGTTCTACGTCTTTGAAATGTCTAATGATAAAATTATAAATTGGTTATAGTTTGATCATTTTGGTTGTTCTAGTGAGTTGATATTCGTAGTGAGGGTGAGTGTATGTAATATATTGAAATATATACTTATTGAATTTCTAAAAGTGTGCTGTTCTGTGCCTTTGGTCTAACAAAAATGATAAATTGGTCATTTTGGCCATTTTGATAGTTCTAGTGTTGTTAAGACTCGTAGTGAAAGGGAGTGAGTGTACGTATAATATACTGAACTGACATTTATAGAAAAAAAATTTCATTCCAATCTCTAATAATACATTGTTTTACATCTATGAGATATCTAACAAAAATGATAAATTGGTCATTTTGACCATTTTAATAGTGTTGTTAAGACTCGTAGTGAAAAGGAGTGAGTGTACGTATAATATACTGAACTGACATTTATAGAAAAAAAATTTCATTTCAATCTCTAATAATACACTGTTTTATATGAGATATCTAACAAAAATGATAAATTAGTCATTTTGGCCATTTTGATAGTTCTAGTGTTGTTAAGACTCGTAGTGAAAGGGAGTGAGTGTACGTATAATATACTGAACTGACATTTATAGAAAAAAAATTTCATTTCAATCTCTAATAATACGTTGTTTTACATCTATGAGATATCTAACAGAAATGATAAATTGGTCATTTTGACCATTTTGATAGTTCTAGTGTTGTTAAGACTCGTAGTGAAAGGGAGTGAGTGTACGTATAATATACTGAACTGACATTTATAGAAAAAAAATTTCATTCCAATCTCTAATAATACACTGTTTTACATGAGATATCTAACAAAAATGATAAATTGGTCAATTTGACCATTTTGATAGTTCTAGTGTTGTTAAGACTCGTGAAAGGGAGTGAGTGTACGTATAATATACTGAACTGACATTTATAGAAAAAATTTCATTTCAATCTCAAATAATACATTGTTTTACATCTATGAGATATCTAACAAAAATGATAAATTGGTCATTTTGGCCATTTTGGCAGTGTTAATATTCACAGTGAAAGAGAATGGGTGTGTGTGTGTGTGTACCGAAATAACATTTATTCGAAGAATACATTGTTTCACGTCTGTGAAATATTTAACTAAAATATCTTGATCGCTATTATTAATACATTCACGAGGAGAATGAGTGTGGTTGGTCAAAAAAGTATTGGCACACTTAGCTTCTTGGCAGTATTTTCGCGGAAACGAAACGATACGTTAACAAAATCTGTTTCCATAAATAATTCACTACATGCGAAAATAATGTGCACGGTAAACAATTTCCAACGGTGACAATAATAATAATAATAATAATAATAATAATAATAATAATAATAATAATAATAACAAGACAGAGTAATATAAAAATTCAAGAATCGAAAAGTTATCGACACAATTCTTCAATGACGAATTGTTGTTAGGAAAATTATAAAATATCCTTTTGTAATTAGAAATGTTGAAATCGAATGATATCTTTTGCCAAAATTACCGTTAAAAATATTTTACATAAAAAACACACACGTGTCAACACCTTTTCGATTCTCCAATTTTTATATCATTTATTATTATTATCATTGCATTATTACTACTATTGTTTTATTATTATTTATTTATTATTATCATTATCAAAAAATACGTGTGTGTCAACACCTTTTTTCGATTCTTCAATTTTTCACATCATTAATAATGCGTTATTATCTTACAGTTCATCATTGGAACTGTGCACGTTACTTTTTTAATGCAGCAGCACTGTGTTCATGAAAACGGATTTTATTAGTGTGTTTCATGTGTGTTCGCAAGAGAGGTCAACGAAGAATCAAACGAAGCGTAAGAATCAATCTCACGTCCGAAGAATTATTTCGTCGCGATATTTCTTAACGAGTACGTGTAGAAAAAGAAGAAGAAAAAGGGAAAAGATACAAACGTCCGTTTCGAAATATCGATCGATTTCCACGATTGTTTCCTCGAAGAAGTAGAGCGTACGCTGGAGATGTAACACAATAACAAATGACAAGTAACATGTCGAAAGAAAATTGGTCGATTCGAAAAGCAAAGTTTTCAGCCGTATCGAACGATCGTAATCCGTCTTGTCGGATACCGTTCGTTACTTAAACCTAGGTTTTAGCCAGCAAGTTTCGCGAGACGTATACCGGGTTGGCCAGAAAGTGTTTGCGTCTTTTTTTTTTTTTTTTCATTTTCCAACGGATGGACATTCTTTTTCTCTGACTTCAATTTTTAGAAAATTCATTCTGATGTCTGATCGCTCGAGCGAATAATTTTCGTTCGTTTGGCTTCGATTTTAAAATGGAAGATCAAAGGGGAGGGATGACATTCTCGTCATAGCACTATTCGAAATAGGTAAAGAACGCTGTTGCAAATTTATAAAAAAAAAAAATTATCTATAATGTATAATAACTCGTAAAGAATTATAACAAGCGTAATAAAGAAACATTAAAGCCACGACAGTGTCGGAATTGGTTTGCTAAAATCTCGCTGCCGAGAAGAAATAAGTCCTGAAAACGCGGAATCGTCAATCGTTGCCTGAAAGAACAAAATGGACGATGTGTCGTCTATGTAACAAACAGTTTTACTTTCTCGCGTGAAATTCGCCTTTCACTCGTCACAGAAAAAAAAAAAAAAAGAAAGAAAAGAGGCAGTTGATTTTTCGAACGACCTAATAATATTTTGGCCTACTATGCTCTTCCTCCAGATGCTCCATTGTGCCTTTCTTTTTTTCACTTTCACACGCGAGGAAAGAGGAAAATCACTATCATTCACTCATAGATTCTCTCGCGTATATGTACGTGAATTTGCATACGCTACCACCTGGTCTGTAACACCGTCATCGAGTGAAATATAGTCTCAATTACTTGGAATCCACTTGCCCGACAGCAATTTAGAATTCGAATTGATATCGATTCATCGTGCCACCTTATTAATTGCCACGGACGATGTTGAAAATCGAAAGAAAAATCTATTACCATTTTTTTTCTTTTCTTTTTTCTTTTTCTTTCTTTCCCTTCTTTTATGGAAACGAAAGAGAAACTGACAATGAGCAGTGCTCAAAACAAAAGGTATTCGAGATAGTAATTGAAATATATTCTTATCGGAATACACTGTTCAATGTACTATATTGAAGAATACTTGAAATTCTTATTAAAATACACCGTTCGCAATATATCGTATCGATGAATACTACTTGAGAGTTTATTTTAACTCAACAGTAAATAACGAGTAGAAATAATTGTTAATTATTTAAAACGTATTGCAAGTGTATATAAATAATAATTATTGTTCAAAGCGTGCTAGGAATTGTTACTTGGAATGATACTTCACGCTTTGTTATTTCAGAGGTTGATTGACTAAAGAAAATATTCTAAATGAAAAACAAATAATTAATGACATGATATTTCTGATATAATATATATATAATATATCTGATATAATATTTCTGTGAAAAGGCTAGAGTTTGTTATAGCTGTTTATTTATCATGTTAAGACGCATACGCAACTTTAGCAGACAGAAGAATGAACAATTGAAGAAACGATTTTACGAAAATCATATTCGAAATATTTCGTCGCACGATGAGAGAAATATTCAATTTTTCAAACGACTATTTCAAGTTGAAGAAGCCCTGAAAAAAAAAATACTATAATTGAAATACTTACTCCCCATACGTTCCACACGTTTCATATGAAATCAAGTAAACTTCAAACAGTATTTCGATCAATAGAAAAGGAAATAATTATATATAATAATTAAAAGGAAATGCTTTGTCGCATAGATATATTTATATATTCATTTGAAATACTATATAACACAGCACTGACTATCACAAGGTCGTGCAATTAGTCTGAAATCTTTCTCTGCGTCACTTTGCGTAACTTTCTTTTTTTTTTTTTTTCGTTTGCGATTTAGTATACTTGGTAACTGGGACGAAAAAGTTGCTTCTAGTTGCACACGTCTAAAAATATGGCAAATATTTGGAACGCTTATTATAATGTTCTCTCTCGTGTTTTTTTTTTCTTTTAGCTTTCAGTTGATGCTCTGGTTCATTAATTAAAACTTCTGAAAATTCCGTCCGATTTATTTATCGTCCGGATTCAATTACTTCACGTCACGTGACTTCTTCTTCTTCTTCTTCTTCTTTTTTTTTTAAATTAATATCAATGTATTACGAAAGTGAGAAACGGTAATAAACGATAATAAATTATCTCTACTTTCGCTTATCTAAGAGTTTATATATATAATATATATTAATTATATATATAATATTTATATATTGTTGTAGATTATAATTTGCAATAATATATGGGTTATAATATTATTCGTGTACATTATAATTTATGTACCCAGGTACTTTTAGTTTTCTGCTTTTCGTTAGAACAATCATTAATATTCCTGATATTCATTCGAGTGTCTGAGATCATGCGTTGCGTAACATACTCTTTTTTACGAGTTAGTCTACCAAGTAAGTAAGTTTTATGACAAAATTACGGTTTAATAACTGCATGATTTTGTGCGTCTTTAAATTTTCACAAACGTAAATTTAAATTCTTTTTTTCTTTTTTTTTTTTTACGTGACTGAAGAAACAGAACCTAAATGAAAATTCGTCTCGTTCGCGGAAATATTTTTCTTTTACGATATTTTACGGTATCTCTGTAATACTATGTATAATTATATACTATGTATAATTATATTGTATATATAATAGTATATATTATTTTATATGTAATACTAGTATAATAATATAATTATATACATTAATATACTACATACTAATACACATATTATTACTACATTATAATACTAGTATAATAATATAATTACATACATTAATATACTACATACTAATACACATATTATTACTACATTATAATACTAGTATAATAATATAATTACATACATTAACATACTAATATTAGTGGATTATAATGTACTAATACATTATAATAATTCATGATAATAATTATAATACATTCATGATGATACATTATAATAATATAAAAAATAAGTATAGAATAATAATATTGATTATATATGCTAATAATATTGAACTATTATAAACTATTATATATTAATATATATACTAAATACCTAATACTATACTACATTAATACTAAATAGTATACTAATAGTATTATAATATATATACTAAATACTATTCTATAACTAATAGTATTAGACTAGTCTATATACCAATATTATTATACTATATGTATTATATGTATTACATAATGCTAGTATAATACTATATATACTGCATATACTAGTATAATACTACTCGCTGCATTTGTGCAAACTTGCATATTGAAACATCCACAATCCGGTGGGGGGGGGGGGGATCTATTTACAAAAGAACGTCGTGCCGAACACACGATGGACGATTTCATGCACATTATAATTCTCGAAACGATTCTCTGGTTAGGTTCACCCCGTCTCTCAGTTGCAATGATCTCATTAATATTACTCAAACGTATTGTCCACGATTATTAATAGCCTCTTTGCATCCTTGTTTAGATTAGAACAATATATCGTTCCTCTTTTGTTCGCCTGGCTCGTTGTACAGTCTTAACTGGCGGCTGTGGTCGGGGGGTGGAAGAGAAGGAACACAATGATAATAGAAAATTCGATCTGTTCCACTGAGCGTGAGGGGGTTGGAGAATGGGGCGAGGGGGGAGAGGGTTGTCTGTGACGGAAGGGAGAAGAGAAATCCGGTGGTAAAGGTTAGGAATACGTCCGATGAGCGGTGGCTGTTCGTAAGACAGTAAGCTAGGCATGAAGTTTGCCATCTCGTTTCATGCTCCCCTTTCTTT
Source organism: Tetragonula carbonaria (assembly GCA_032399595.1). NCBI lineage: Eukaryota > Metazoa > Arthropoda > Insecta > Hymenoptera > Apidae > Tetragonula > Tetragonula carbonaria. The sequence goes on from JAUCRC010000009.1 coordinate 12,458,425, forward strand.
TCTTTTCTTTTCTCTTCTCTTCTCTTCTCTTCTCTTCTCTTCTCTTCTCTCCTCTTCTTTTTCTTTTTCGCCATTGTGCGCGCGTCACTTTCCTCGACTTTCCAGGGAAACGACTTTCCATTGTTGGCCGGAGCTTTTTCTCGTAACCTTTGTGGGAGAGGGTGGCCGGTGTACATAAGCATGTAGAGCACACTCCCTGTAGATATAATACTCGCAATCTTTCTGCTTCTATACGTAGCAACGTATCCCCTCCCCTTCTCTCTCTTTTTCTCTCTCTTTGTGTATTCTGTCGTGTCCTTTATATCCTGTCACCTCTTGCACCTACTACACCCTTCTTCGTCCGTCCTTCCCTTAGGCCCAACGTTTCATCCTGTAAACCATCGAGTCAGAGAGGCAGAGGTAGAGAGAGGTCTCTCCAGGTGGGCGGAGATCGATAGAACCGCGACCCAGCTTTACCCAAGCAGGCCGGGCAACACGCTACCACTAGAGTTTCCGCGATCTCTCTCTCTCTCTCTCTCTCTCTATGTGTGTGTACACGTATGTATGTATACTGCCCTCCATAGGTATTTTCCACTCCCGTCAGAAGTTATTGCAAACGTGTATTATAAACGTGCTTCGTAGACGGGGGGAGAGCCCTCGATCGAATTTTCGTCTTTGATCCTTACCTGGTCGGGTAGCCAGTGTTGCAGCAAGTGTTGCTGGCCGGATATATTGGCAGACGTGTATGAGTTGATGGATTAATGAATCGATGTTAATTAGAAGGTAGCAAAGAAGACGGCCGGGAATTCACGTCAGATCCTGACGGTTCATACGATTTTGCCAGCAGCTGAACTCGTAGAACTCGTAGAACTTGTCGCGAAACGTCGACTGTTATTCATTGTCAATCAGAAAATTCAGTTCGCGTTATTCGTTCTTGCGAACGAGGTGACTAATCGACTAATGAAAACTGCGCGAAACTGAGTGTTTCTTGAAAAAGAAACGAAAAGAGCTTGAAATCCGTCTTGCGCGAAGAAGCTTAATTTGCCAATCTTCGACCCACTCTCTCTGGATCTCCAATTGTCTCCAAGTCTTGTTGCCACGTTTGTCGAATGTCGTGTGTAACGACGTTACGTTACCCAAGATATTCATCTGTTCGCGTTCCAGTGACATTGATCATGTACTATTTTCAGCACGTGCGTTGTTTCCCGAGAAATCAATTTCGAGAAATTAACTTTTTTATGTGTGGCGTCGGAAAGAGCCAGGTTTGGCCGCGTGTGTCGTCATCGTTCAAACGTCGAGGGTTAAAGGTGTGCTAATGCACAGGGTGTCTCAGCTAAATGGGATATCGCTTCGATATCTCTTCGTCGGGACAAGGTTGCACTCGCAGTTTCAAAAGCCCCATCGAAAGATTGTTTTTTCCTTTTTTCCTTTTCGAGGTCGTTCTTTTGCAAGATTTGGAGGTTATCTCGGTAACTTGTTAAACGATACTACATATATATATATTTTTTTCTGCGGTTGAACTATTTTATTACACAGACGCATTTAAAAAAAATATATATAGTTAACCATTTGAAATTTTGAAAATACCGATGACCTCACGAAACTTGCGAAGGAATAACCTTAAGGGAAAGATTCCTTTCCGCCGATCGATCGAGCGGAGTTCGAAATAGTGCAACTTCGTTCTGAGAGGTTCGTTTTTAACAACGAAAGATAAGGCAGATATTCGAGTGATCCCATTTAGCCGAGACACGTTCAAGTTTCTATTTCAGTTTCAATTTAGCGGATGGTTTTGATCCCGATTATCAACTCTGATTGATATTATTTATATGTGATGATTAACCTCGATGTAACATTTACAAAAATGATCATTTTGGTCTCGTAATACTTGTGGACGATACTGTACCTCCGCACGTATACGCTTTGTAATTCGCGTTGCGATAAATAATTAGTGCCACTTGCGTGGTAGCCATCGCTCTAAATTATCTCGTTTTACACTTAACTGTAACTTTTTGTATTATATTTAACTATATTTAATACTTTAACTATTCATATTATATTTAATTATATTCAATAATTTAACTATAATTCTTCCTATTAGATAGCCTAGATGAAACATCATCGATGATCTCTTTCAAGGGAGAGAAGCTTCTCTTACTTTTGTCGAATAAATAGAAGGAGAAAGTGCAACCGTTAGAAATTAAAACCTTAAAAAAAATGAACGATCGCCGAGTAAATGTTGTTCGATTTGTTGAAAGTGGTCAAACAACGCGACAGAATTCATGTAGAATTTTAACCGTCGTAAATCAGAGTGCGACAGTTTGAGATTGAAAGACAGAGAGAGAGAGAGAGATGTTGCATTGCATTTCACAAGCAACGAAAACGATTTAATTTGATGTAACAGATTAAATATCGATTAAAGATCGAACCGATTTTTCACATTTACTTCGCGAATAACACTCGTTGTCGACATCGGTATCTTTCCGCAACGATTTGATTATCTTCTGGAAACAATTAATAAATTCAGTCATAATCGTAACTGGAAGGAGATACAGCTTTGGATCTCGCGATTTCACGCACTATTTTCCTTTTCATTTGTAGCATTCGAGAACAGTCTTGATAAAAAGAAAAACGAAGAAGAATTCTGTGCTGAAAAAGAGTTGGTTACCTAACCAATTATCTAGAATGAAGGCTATTAAAATTCAGCATTAACACAAAAGATTCGCATTACGTCATAGAAAAGAGAAGAATAAAATATATATAGAAGAAAGAGGAGAATATTTTTCATATTGGGACGCGTTTCACTCGTTTCGGAATAGCACCGCGAGAACGACAACTGGTTGGCGAAACAAGAAATGTTATTGTACATGCATACAACCACCATCGCTGCTCGTTCGTATTCCACGAGACTTTGCTGTTGAAATATTTGCAGTGGTGTGCGATTGGTGCTGTGTTGTTTGAATATGCTAAACGACTTAAGACGAAATTTTACGAACGCGTCGCCGACGTTGGACTTTCAAGAAAAATACTCGCCGTTATTTTCTATACTGTTCGCGGTAGAGTTTACAGAGACCGAACGTAGAACCATTGAATTTTTACTTAATCTTAAAAACTAATCGAAATAACAATCGTAAATCTCTAAAGATAAAATTTTTATTAACCCATTTTTTTATTTTTTTTTTTTTACTTTTTGGAGACATTTGTGACGAAACTCCATTGTACAGGGTGGAAAGAAACGTTTGTCCGTGGCTATCATAGATGAATCCTGTACCTTCGATTTGATGAAAATACACGTGAAGAACTTACCTTGAATTTCCAGGTCAAAAATTTTCTTTTGTGTCGTATTATCACGAAGGTAAAACTTTTGCAAGGAACCTAATAGTTCTCTTGAAACAATGTTTTTTAATCATTTAACGCGTGCGTGCTAACAGCGACTTTATGGTTCTGGATGCGTGAACATCTATTTTAAGTAATTTTCGTATTAGGTTTCACTAGCATTTGATTTATCGTAGTTACAGCATCAATGTGAGTCTAAGTAATCGATCGATAAAACTAACTGTTAATATTACTCGAAATATAATAGTCATAGCCATAAAGTCGCTGTTACAACTTTTAAGAAACATTTTCGCCATTTCTCGAAAGAACTTGGATTGCTTGGAATAGTTTTACCTTCGTGATGAGGAGGATACAATGAAAAAAAAAAAATTTTTTTAAAAAAGAAAATTTTCGACCTTGAAGTTCAAGGATCTTTACATTCTAAACGAAGGTGTAGAATTCATCTATGATAGCCACGGACAAACATTACTCTCTACCGTGTATAATCACGATATTATTTTCTCATAAGTTTCCCGCAAGAAAATTCTTGTCTTTCGTGAAATCGAAGTTCTTATTTGAATCTTGTTTTCTGAAATTTCTTAACTCCTTTCGAAAGTCCTTTCGTTCAGACACGTCTGGGCGTATAATCGTTTGACTCTGGTGTTTCAATTACTTGGAAAGCTTTTTCACCGTAAGCTTTTCACTTCGCTTTAATATTTCCCACTCGAGCCAGATTGACAATTAAAACACGGGTTCGAGAACGATTAAAACACGAACACCGGTGGTATTTTATATTTTACGCTGGTTACACACCATCGACGTTTCAACGCGCACACACACACACACACACACACACACACGCACGCACGCACGCACGCACCCTCTCGTTTTATTTTCGTCGTGAGACTTTAACTCTGTCTGTCAGAATGTCGATTTCACCGAACGGCGATTAAGCTTCGTTCCTGTTGCCGATTTGCCTGATGCGCAGATATCGCGTAATTAATATTTCTGCCCGATCTGCAGAGTTTCCGCAGTTGTGGCAACTGTCTTGACGATTCAATTAACAATTACGTACATACGTACGGTACCGTGTTCTGTGTCGCTTCCTGCGGCGTGCAGCGAGCAACGCAACACACAGCAAACATAGTTATTAAACACGGATGTGTTTCGGAACACTGATGGTGCAGCTCGAAAGGCAGTTGCCAATCTCTGCGGTGTGAAAATAATCGAAGAATAAATAGAACGATAGTTTCTCCACAGAATAAACGAATTAAAATTAAATTGAAAATTCGCCGAGTAATAAAAATCATCGAAACTAGTTTTCTTTTCGAATGAATTAAATTAAATTAAAAAAAATCCGTCGAGTATGTGCGTATGCGTGTGTGCATGTGCTTGAACGCATTTTTAATAATATTCTACTTTGTTAACAATTCTGTTTCAACAACAATCATTCCTGACAATCATTCTGTTTGCGATAATAATTTCCAACAATTTTGTTCTTCGAAAAAATTAGTTTTCCCCGCGAAGGTTTCCTTTCGAACAGATCGATCAGAAAATTCTTAGTACGCGTGCACTTGTACGAAATATCCAATTTCTAGCAATTCTATTTCTTTATAATATTTCCTAGCAATTCTATAATGATATTCTGATAATAATTTCCCGATAGCTTTACTCTTCAAAAGAATATTCTTTCTCTTTGTGCTGTTCGCGACACGTATGGCGTACTGGACTTGACTCTACGAGAGAAAATCCATCCTGGTGTAAATCCAGAGATCATAGCGGCCAAGCTATTTTGCCACAACGGTCGATGCAGCAGGGATATTGGTAATATTTATGAATACAGATGCAACAAAAAAGCTCCTCTGTGGTGCGTCTGTCCGTTGAATTTTCAATTTATTCAGAAATTAAGGGAGCGTTGAATGCTTCGAAATTGTCGCTCTACACTTTCGTATATAAATTCGCTCGTTTTCCACTCGAGAGATTCACACATTGTGTGCGTGTGTCAATCGTTATTAATTCTAAACAGTCGCGATTAACATTGTTACGTCAATGCGAGTGAATTGTTTATTCGCTTGCAATTACAATGCTAGTCTATCAGCAAGGAGAACAGGAGAATTTAATCAGCAACGCGATAGAAATGAAATTATTAACAATGTAACATTAAAGCATAATATTTTCTTCGAATACTTTCCTCTTCTTTGAATTTTTTTAAATTTTATTTGTTTCATTTTCTTAATTCCTTTCGCGTGTTTTGCTAGAGATTTAAAGCGTGGCATAATGATTTGGATCCGAGCCGGCTAACTGGGCGGTTCGCGGGCCCTTTCCCCCACTTTCCTGATCGCTAGCGCTACCCCCTCCACTACGTAGAAATTTCCTCGCGTGAGCACCATTCTCTCAGTCTGTTGGCTTTCCTACTAAGCAAGTGGAGGGGATCGATGCAGTGGAGGGGGTAACGCTAGCGATCAGAAAAGTGGGGGCAAGAGCCCGCCAGTTAGCCACCTTTGATTTAAATATATGCACTCGCAAGTGAACTCTCTAGCGTTCGTTTCATTGTCTGTAAGTCTCGTGGTCTGCGAATGCTGTCTGACAAATTGTGTGAAGAGAACAATGTGAAAGATAAACGGACTGTTGGCTTTTCGTCGTCGTTAGTCGTACACACGCATTTGCGTGACCATCGAGATATAATTAGCTTCGCTCGTTGCGTATTCTCGCACGTACTTTTCGATTTAATGGACTCTGTTTCTTGTTTTTTTTTTTTTTCAACAGCTTTTATAATTCTTTAGACGTCGAAATTAATTTCTTTTTAACACTACCTCACGACGAGGGAAGTTCGACGAGATGACGATAAAATGAAAAAAAGAATTGAAGTTTGCTTTCTCTTTTTCTTTTTGTTACGTGTAGATATTTTCGATATTTCGTAATATTTTACCAATTAAGCGAACTATTTCCTTCAATTTTTCTCAATTCATTTTTTTCTGGCATCGAATCAAATCAAGTTTTGAGTATCATTCTGATAAATGTTTCAATGAAAATTTCACGCCACTTTAAAGTCCCAATTCGCCACTCGATTCTCTCGATTCCGAAACGACGGAACAATATAATTTCAGAAATGACCCGACGGGTGAAAAAAAAAAAAAACTTACGTAATTACGGGATGAGCGGCCGGCAATATATCATTCGCGGTGCATTTGATGTAATCACCATATCGCGCTATATGGTACGTGCGCTTTTGTAAAGAGCTGGAATTTGGGCTCCGGGCCGATCGATGCGGCCAAATTATTGGGAAAATTACGCGTCATTTGGCTCGTCGATGGGGATACCTCATTTTAAATACATTTTTTCCCCCGAATGATCGAAGACATTAAAACATCCTCCGGTGTATCGGGCCAAAGAAGCATTGGCGCGCAGCTAGTTTTTTGGCAATAACTTTGTGAAAACAAAAATGATCTATCTGTATCACAGCGGGATCTGTTACCGTAAATGGCCCACTGCGCACGAAAGCGCAACGTGCAATAGTAGTAAACTCGCAGTAATGAGTCGTGCAATGATATTAAAAGAAGTATGAAAATATTCGAGAGTCGAAGAAAGCAATTGGCACAGCTGGCCTTTTGGCAACACCTTCGTGAAAAACAAATGATGTAAGCACGTAGAGAAATCTACTTTCATAAATGGTCCGCTGCATACAAAAGCAATAATAATAATACAAGAAGTATAAAAACTTGAGAGTCAAAGAAGCGTTGACACACCTAGTTTTTTCTTTTTAGCTTTGTGAAAACGAAATGATATATGTATTAACGAAATTTGTAAATTTCGTAAATGCATACAAAAGCAATATACATAGTAGCACGAGTTACGGAATAAGCATTAAAAATGTTTTTCGTTCTTTTCAAACATAGGCCAAAAATCACTTCCTACTAAAGTCAATGAGTAATTTCTTTTTATTATTTTTTTTTTTTTTCATTAATTTGCCTAAACCCTGTGGCGGCCTACGTTTTGAAAGAAATAATTCTCTAAAAACGTAGTGAAAAATCATGTTTGAAGTTGAATTTAATTTAGAATTAATAAAATTAGGTTTTCCTTGTATTTTGATATTTCGTTAAAAAAAAAATATATATATATAATATATAATATATCGTCGAGCTGTGAGAAAAAGATCCCTTTTTGATTCTCGAGTTTTTACGTCGCCTGTATTTATTAGAAATTCCTATTGTGCGCGTTGCTTTTCTATATAATAAACTTTTCTTAATGCATATATCGCGAGAGAACTAGCCAGGTGTACCGACACCTTTTTTTTTACCCGCTGTAATAATTGTTCGATTCGATGCGTCTGCCTCGAGAAAGGAAAACAGATTAAGTCTTCCAATTAGTGCATCGAAAAGAAGCGTGGTGGAGGATTGTTTTGTTTAAAAATGTTTCGCTAAGGGCGTGCTGGATCGGATCGATCCTCGGTGGCGACTAATCTTCCGTTGTACGGCACGTGTGTTATCAACATTTAGATTTTGAACGTGGTTGTAAAATGCGTTGTTGTTGGTTTCGTGCGGCGCGCGGCTTAATAAAAGCAAATATTAACCCTTTTCCACCGTAAAAATTTCATTCGCGATGTGACAAGCTATTTTCTGTTGTTATACTTTCAATCCTCAACTGACGTCGTATTTTGGATAAAATTCACTTATGGACATCAGCAAAATCAGTTAATTTTGGAGCTTTAATTTTTTGTAAACCTCTGTCAGAGAGAATGTATGAAAGGAAAAAAGAGAACAAAGTAAAATTAAATACGAAATTTAATATAACACAAATTGTTATCTGCAACCAAACGATATTAATTTCTTATTACTTGGTTATATTAAAAACACTATTAATTCGTCATGAAGGTGAAAGAAAAATAGGCAGTGATTTTAATTATGTCCAGTTAACTTCAATGTTAATTAATATCAAGAAATATATATCTAACACCGTTATCATCAAAAGTCAAGAAAATGCTCGTTATTAACATTGCCAAAAAAAACAGTCTCGCATCTATCTATCTAACAAAGTTGCAAATACTGAAAGACCCAGTTTAACTGTTCTAATAACTCCGATGATAATGTCGAAAACCGGCGGTGGTGTACCACGCTTTGAAACCGCGCTCCAACAACACAACAAGCGTTTCTCAAAAAAGTGAATAATTCCCAGAAGTTTCCGACGATATCGGCGAAATCTCGTGAAAACAGGCATATATACAGGTATAGTGCACACCGCAGCGTTATGCATACTATTCGGCATTAGTACATGCCGAAGTGATATTAATGCTTTATGCGGAGACGTGAACCGCTGGCTGGAAAAATCGATAATCCTCCGGCTTTCGATCTGTGTGTCGCGTGAGGCGCACTCGTTACACTATAACTATCATCATCATCTATCTCTCTCTCTCTCTCTCTCTTTTTTCTTTTCGTTTTTTCAATCTCTCCTTTTTTCCTTCCCTTCTCTCTCTCTCTCTCTCTCTCTCTCTCTTTTTTTCGATTTTCAATTTTTCCTTTCCCCCTCCCTCTCTCTCTCTTTGTCTGTCTCTCCCTCTTCATTTCTCGGTTTCTTGCACAACGCTGAAAGTGAAGTGCATGACGTTGGATACTTCTCTTTCTCTGCCGCGTCTGATAAACTTTTCTCCAAACGTAATAACGTTGGTATTTAATAACTAGCCTCGGAGCAAGCAACGTCCACATTCTGGACATTAAAACATATTAACTTACTTACGATCTTCCGCCGCTTCGTTTAATCAGCTAATGCACGGTTTATCCCCTCTATTGCTTCCGTTCGTCGTTCCGCGAGCGCTTTTGTTGGAAGAAAAAGAAAAAAAGGAATAAGGAAAGAAAGGGAAAGTTCGTTTCGATTTCGAGAGATTCTCCCCCTCCCCCCACCCACCATTTCGTGATAAATTTATGTTATACGAACGGTCGAGGATGATGATAACGATTTCACAACTTTCGTAAAGTAACGCCGAAGAATCGAAAGTGTCAGTCACCGATTTCGATGAAATTTGGCACTAAATTTTCGAAAAAGAACACTTCGACACGTATTTTTTCTTTTTCTTTTTTTTTTATCGGCAATCCTCAATGTTTGAAGGAGTGGAAACTAACACCTATACTTTCAGTCAAATATCTCGGAAATTACCGTCGATACAGTTTTCGTGTAAATTGACGAAATTAGTGTTCTTTTCTTTTAACGACGAATTTAATAATGTATGCTATTTTACGAAAAAATCACTTGTTTAAACCAAAAAAAAGAAACACGTAAATTACACAAAAAATATAAATATAAAAAAGGAACATAAAGAATGTAAATCCCTAGAAATTTCTTTTCTTCGTCGTTTGAGAGGTTAGGATTTAAAAATTTGAATCTTTTAATATTTCCAACGATATTTTCTGTGACAGGAGGGAAAAAAGAAATTTATCTTTAAAAAAACGTAGATTAAATATAAATTAAAAGTAGTACATAAATATAAAAAAAGAAGATGAAGGATACAAGTCCCTAGAAATTTCTTTTCTCCATCGTTTGGGAGGTTAGGATTTGAAAATTTGAATCGCTTAATATTTCCAACGATATTTTCTCAAAAAAGAAGTTTATTTTTAAAAAAACGTAGATTAAATATAAATTAAAAATAGTACATAAATATAAAAAAAGAAGATGAAGGATACAAGTCCCTAGAAATTTCTTTTCTCCATCGTTTGAGAGGTTAGGATTTAAAAATTTGAATCGCTTAATATTTCCAACGACATTTTCTCAAAAAAGAAGTTTATCTTTAAAAAACCGTAGATTAAATATAAACTAAAAATAGTATATAAATATAAAAAAAGAAGATAAAGGATACAAGTCCCTAGAAATTTCTTTTCTCCATCGTTTGGGAGGTTAGGATTTGAAAATTTGAATCGCTTAATATTTCCAACGATATTTTCTCAAAAAAGAAGTTTATCTTTAAAAAACCGTAGATTAAATATAAACTAAAAATAGTATATAAATATAAAAAAAGAAGATAAAGGATACAAGTCCCTAGAAATTTCTTTTCTCCATCGTTTGGGAGGTTAGGATTTGAAAATTTGAATCGCTTAATATTTCCAACGATATTTTCTCAAAAAAGAAGTTTATCTTTAAAAAACCGTAGATTAAATATAAACTAAAAATAGTATATAAATATAAAAAAAGAAGATAAAGGATACAAGTCCCTAGAAATTTCTTTTCTCCATCGTTTGGGAGGTTAGGATTTGAAAATTTGAATCGCTTAATACATCCAACGATATTTCCTCAGAAAATATCGTTCATCTTTAAAAAAAAAAAAAGAAAACGTAGATTAAATATAAATTAATCGAAGAATATAAATATAATAAAAAAAAAAAAACATAAAGAATGTAAGTCCTTAGGAATTTCTTTTCTTCTTTAAGAATATCGCTTGATATCTCCAGCGATATTCTCTCGAAAAAGGAGCTTATCTAAATAAAAAGAAAAGAAACGTAAATTAAATATAAATTGTACAAAGAATATAAATATAAAAGAAGAAGGTTGTAAGGGAATGTCCTTAAAGGGATTTCTTTTCCCCTTCTCGTTCTTCGAAATAAACCAATTCGTGGCCTGGTTGATACGTTTGCAAAGGAGCTGAATCGACTACCTCGACCACAGAGAGAACGATTCCTGGATTCATCGTCGCAGACACACTATCATTCCGGTAATGAGTAATAGTAGGATGGTCACCGGCTTTTGAAGTCAAAGTGAACATTTCTGTCACTTGATGAACGCCTTGAAAAGGCGCGGTGGCTGAAGGTTGCGACAGATGAAAAGCATCATAAGTCAATAAAAGGATCAGGCAATATTCATTAACGTGTGAATAGGTGGGTTAGATACACCCTATAATGCTCAAAGCAATTAGAAAATCGTTCCGTAATGTCACTTTGATTTTCTACGAATTTCTCTTTCACTTCGCCTGTCTCTGTTCGCGGTTTTACTCGGAGCGTAGAATATCATGGAACATCGAAATTCCCTCCTCGTCAATATTGAAATTTCATTTTTGAACATGTACTTCGTGTAATAAATTTATTAAAAAAAAAAAATATCGCGTAGAATTCCGCTCGAAAAATCGCTCTGGGTAATAATTGAAATGCATGTAATTGAAAAATGAAGAGCGAGTCGAGTGTTTTTATTTTTTAGATTCAAGTGAAAAATAGTAGAAACGATGATGCAAGTAATGGAAGAGCCAAGAGTTAAAGGATACCTTTTTTTAATTCTTAAATTCACGATTATTTAGTACAAACTTCTTCCCTTTTTCGCCCAGTGTCTAAAATTTCATTTTCCGAATCAGTCAGAGTAAATTTATTTTTATTAAACTGTCCCTGCGGTGTCCCTCGGATTTGAAATTCTTCCGGACAAAAAAGTGAAAAAAGAGAAAAACACGCGAACGATCGAACAGAGAGCGAAGAAGAGAGCGGATTATATTTTTATTCGCTGGCCCGCCAGTTGAATGAATGAAAGTACGTCGCGACGAAGAGTGTAAGTAATTCCCGTATAATTATTATAATAACAAGCAGACACTGCACGCGACTGCGGGGCGCGACAATTTGATCGATGCACTCGATAATGATTTTTCGACAGATTTCTGTGTGCGATCCGTACGTACGATGAATTATGTAGCGATTCATGCCTCCGTATATCGTATGAGAATCTCTCATTGACTTCACATTTCAATGGGAATAATGATGTTGCACAAGAGGAGGGGAGAGAGGATGAAATGAAAGTATAAAGTGAGATTAACGTGCCCCGGTTTCCTTCCCGGTCTTTCGCGAAACCATGTCAGCGTATTATTCGGTGAATGAAAATGCGAAACAAATGTCAACGTAATGCGACTGAACTGTTTCGTCGTTTTAAATCTCTCATTCCATTTTGAACTCGTTCGCCTCGGACATTGTTAGACCTTGTTGTTAAATATCGTCTGTTAGATTTGTCACTAAATTTCACTAGATTTTTATCAGTCAGTCTTTTTGTACTTTATTCGCGGAATTATTAGATTATCACTAGATTGTCATCAGAGTATTACTACTGCTAGGTTATTATTACTAGATTATTATTGGATTACTGTTATTATTGTTGTTGTTATTTTTATCAGACTACTATTATTATTGTTGTTGTTGTTATTTCTATTAGATTACTATTGTTATCGGTGTTGCTATCATTGTTGCTATTTTTGTTATTATATTATTAAAGTATTACTGCTAGGTTGTTATTATTACTAGATTGTTGTTACTAGAGTATTATTAGATTACTACTATTATTGCTGTTGTTATTTTTATTAGATTACTATTGTTATCGGTGTTGTTATCGTTATTGTTATTTTTATTATTATGTTGTTAGAGTATTACTGCTGGTTGCTATTATTATTATTACTAGATTGTTGTTACTAGATTATTATTAGATTACTATTATTATTGTTGTTATTATTTTTATTAGATTAATATTGTTATTGGTGTTGTTATCGTTATTGTTATTTTTATTATCATGTTGTTAGAGTATTACTGCTGGGTTATTATTATTACTAGACTATTACTAGATTGTTGTTACTAGATTATTATTAGATTACTATTATTATTGCTGTTGTTATTTCTATTAGATTACTATTGTTATTGGTGTTGTTATCATTGTTATTTTTATTATCATATTATTAAAGTATTACTGCTAGGTTATTATTATTACTAGATTATTACTAGATTATTATTAGATTACTACTATTATTGTTGTTGTTATTTTTATTAGATTACTATTATCATTGTTGTTGTTATTTTTATTAGATTACTATTGTTATCGGTGTTGTTATCGTTATTGTTATTATTATTATCATGTTGTTGAGTATTACTGCTGGGTTATTATTATTACTAAATTATTACTAGATTGTTGTTACTAGATTATTATTAGATTACTATTATTGTTGTTGTTGTTATTTTTATTAGGTTACTATTGTTATTGGTGCTGTTATCATTGTTGCTATTTTTATTATTATATCATTAAAGTATTACTGCCAGGTTGTTATTATTATTACTAGACTATTACTAGATTGTTGTTACTAGATTATTATTAGATTACTGTGATTATTGTTGTTGTTATCGTTATTATTATTTTTATTAGATTACTATTATTATTAGTGTTGTTATCATTATTGTTATTTTTATTATCATATTATTATTATATTATTATTATATTATATTATTAGAGTATTACTGCTAGGTTATTATTATTATTATTAGATTATTATTAAATTGTTGTTACTTGATTATTATTAGATTACTACTATTGTTAATTGTTGTTGTTATTTTTATTAGATTATTATTGCTATTAGTGTTGTTATTATTATATTATTAGAGCATTACTGCTAGGTTATTATTATTACTAGATTATTACTAGATTGTTGTTACTAGATTATTATTAGATTACTATTATTGTTGTTGTTGTTATTTCTATTATTATGTTATTATTATATTGTTATTCACTAGTATTACTAGATTATAATCCTGAACGATCGATTTAAAAGGACATGGAGGCGAGGGGACGCCTGTTTAAAAACGCGTTGAAACGCGAAAGAACATTAATACCCCGGGAAACTATGAAACGTGCCCCCGTTATAACCATAAAAAGATGCGAAATTAGTTTGCATTAAAGAAATTCAGCCGTATTTCAACTTGAATTTTTTTAACCGTCTCGAATTCTTAATAAACTCTCGCGTCTCTTTAAAGTTTACCGGGCAGAGTTCTTCCTCGTCGAAGTTCTCCTTCTTGAGTCTTAGAAGTCTTAACATTTTAAAACTTTTTTAAGGTAACTTTATTCCGGCGTCTTTCTCTTTTTCTTTTTTTCTTCTTTTTTTTTTTCATTTACTCCTTTCTATATTTCTACATTTGATTCTCGAACGGATCGTTCACGACTGCACCACGAAGCACCGACTGTCATTTGAAAATCACGAGTTGAATTTTACAGATACAGATAGGCGAAATTTGTTCGCAGATTAGATTAGGAAATTGTTTCATCCGTTCTACTAATAAAACACAGGGTGTTTCATTTACGCTAAATATGTTTTTTTTTTTTTTTAATTGCGACAACGCAAAATATATTTTACACCTAATTTGAATGGTATTAAGTGGCCAATATTCTGTATACTACGTAATATATTACGTATACTGTGATACACTATAATATACTAATATACCTAAATGTTGCAGAAAACTGCTTTGAATTTATAAATATATAAAATTTATAAAATTCTTTTCGTATTACATGCTTTCTCTATAACTGTGCGCTAAATATTATAGAAAAAATTTTGAAATAAATTATCAAATTCTTCACGCGCTTCCTCTGTAATTTTTCTATAAATGTTACAGAAAGTTCTCTGTACTTTTGAATAATTCACAAAATTCTTTATCACGTGCTTTCTCTGCAATTTTGCTCTGTAACATTTGTACACTTTGTACAATTGTCTTTTTTCCTTTTTCTTCGCTCTCTCTCTCTCTCTCTCTCTCTCTCTCTTTGAAATTTTGCGCTTAGAAACGTCTCACAGACGCACCGAGAGAGCACAATGATTTTACATTTTTCACCGAACAATCAATCTCGCGGCGAATTGAATTCGTTCGAGCTCGCATCGCAGTTCGAATTATCAGGTCGTTTCATCGGATCGATAGAGATAATCGTGAACACGATCGATGGCCGATCCCCGGGGGTCGTAACGATACACACACACACACACACACACACTGAAAATTGGTGGAAATTGCACAATCATAGCGGTTCTACGAACGATATATACCGCGTTCAATTAGATCGGTGCTTAATATAGGTAAGGAGAGGGGGGCGGTATGTATACTACACATGACGTCGGTGAAAATAATTCGTAAGTTTCACGAGTGACGTGATCGTCGGTTCGGAACGACGAGGAAAAGCATGTTTCAACAAGAGATGCATAAATTTATTAAAACGAGAGCTCGCGTGCCTCGCCGATGCTCGTCGGGAAATTTCCATCGCGGAAATGTTGCGCACTGCGTCTTTCTTTCGGACGAAGGGGGAAAAAACGGAGAAAAAGAAAAGAAGAGAAGAGAGAGAGAGAGAGAAATGAAGAAAGAAAAAAAGAGATCTCGCCGAGCCGATTGACCAAAGTTACTTCCGAAAATGCGCTAACGAGCAGCTTTTCTTTTTCCTTTTTCTTTTATTTTCTTTCTTTTCTTTTTCTTTCTTTTTCTTTCTTTCTCTTTTTCGCGAGCAGCCTCCCCGTGCAATTCTGAGCCGCGATTACAGGCCTTGATCCTTTCCAGTCGACGCGTCGCAAACAATCGCATATTCAACCTAGAATAGAGTCTACGATTTCCCCGCGTAATGAACGACACTGGTTGCCAACCGATCCTTGAATTCCAATGAGCCAGCTAGAATGAAATTTTGTTAGGTTGTTGAGTAACTAATAATTAATTTTGGAGCGCGATCCAATTTTATCCCAGTTGTATTCGAGCTCCGAGGACGGAGACGAATAGTCAGATTCATTAATAGAGATATTGAAACCTAATCTTTATGAAATAATCAGGATAATATATATCGAAGTAAAGTAATATATTTGGATATATTATCAAAAAAACTCCAAGATAAATGTTGATATTTACGATAAAAATACTCTAGATCTTACTCTAATTGTTATTAGATAGGTTAAGTTAGATCGATGTTTGTTATAAAGTAATAGATAGGTTAGGTTGGATCGATGTTTATTATAAAGTAATAGACAGGTTAGGTTAGATCAATATTTGTTATAAAGTAATAGGTTAGGTAATAGATTAGATCGACGTTTGTTATAAAGTAATAGATAAGTTAGGTTGGATCGATGTTTGTTATAAAGTAATAGGTCAGATTAGATTAGATCGATCTTTGTTATAAAGTAATAGATAGGTTAGGTTAGATCGATGTTTGTTATAAAGTAATAGATAGGTTAGGTTAGATTAAATCGACGTTTGTTATAAAATAATAGATAGATTAGGTATATATATATATATTAATTATTATATATATTAATTATTTATATATATATATATACATATATATTAAAGAAATTACAATTTCCCGCGTAATGAGCAGCGAACTGATTGCCAATCGATGCTTGAATTCCAATGAAATTTTGCCAAGGTTATTTAATAATTAATAATTAATTTTCACGCGACTCAATTTTACCCCTGTTATATCGCTGGACACGTTGGAAATGGAGACAAATATTGAGATTCATAATAAAAAAATCTAATTTCATTATGAATCTCGATGGTTGTCGAAATCACAAAGCTGAGATACACGCGTGTATATATTTTCAAAGAATTTCGAAGATAAATGTTAAAAATCTATATAGTAAGAACATTTGGAACCCAATGATGGTTACATATCGTCGATGTATTTTCAAAAAATTTCCAGAGTCCGCGCGACGCGCGCAAAAAGAAAAAAAAAAATCATAAAATACAAAACACAAGGTTACGCGAACCTCGGTCAGAGTAATCATATTCTCGGCCGTGATTTTTCATTCGTCGTGAGTTTGAATTCCGTGGAGAATTCTGCCGCGATAACTACCAGAAGCATAAATCTAAATGTTCTGAAAGGTCAAAGACGTCTTTCTATTTCGTTCTAAGCGCCATTCTTTCGCGCCTTCGTAAATCATTTTCGTCGAAAAAACGAGCGCGAAGTTACTCGTTAAATCTCCGGTATGATTGATCGATCGGGCAATTCCTCGACTCGAGTTAACGTTACGTTACCCGGACGCGGATGCAGCTCGAAAAATTCGTGAAACGTTCGTCGACGACGAGGTGTATCGTCACGTATCAAGAAAAAAAAAAAAAAAAAAAAAAAGAAAAAAAAGAGACGATAATTGATCCCGCGATTATTATTCCGCTCGAACCGCGCCCCCCAAACTAACAAACAAGAAAACGCTTTGGCGATGTTGGTGACCGTGTGACACGCGAATGAATTTCAGTTGCCCTTTGAAATGGCGCGGGGTCGTTGCAGGCATTATCCAACTGGCCGATCTTAATTTCTTCTTACGAGGTACGCCGTCAAGGCGAACCTCGTGGCTATACGTGGCGGCTATCCCCGTACACGTTCGCTCGTACGACACGCGAAAACCTAAAGCCGCGTTTCAAATGCGCGATAAACACGAAAATAAACGCGCTCGGTGGTGCATTTCTTCGTGTGACGTCACTCGTACGAGAGAGAGACCCTCAAACCGCGTCCGAAGGGCTCGCATGTTCGCATGTGCAATTTGTGGCTGTGTGCATAAAGCCGGCACCTAACGGGGGCTTAAAATAATGAAAACAATCGATAGGCTGTTAGGCTGTTAAATATCGATCACGCGCGGTATCAGAGGCACGTATTTAACTGCGCGGCGATGCAATCTCGCAGTTTTCGCTTTGAGGAATGCTCGCGAGCCGGTGATCTCGACGATCGTCACTGAAAACTAGTGAACTGCACGTATTACATATATATATATATATATATATATATATATATATTAGGTTAGGTTGGATCGATGTTTATTATAAAGTAATAAACAGGTTAGGTTAGATCGATGTTTGTTATAAAGTAATAAACAAGTTAGGTTAGATCGATGTTTGTTATAAAGTAATAAATAGGTTAGGTTGGATCGATGTTTATTATAAAGTAATAAACAGGTTAGGTTAGATCGATGTTTGTTATAAAGTAATAAACAAGTTAGGTTAGATCGATGTTTGTTATAAAGTAATAAATAGGTTAGGTTGGATCGATGTTTATTATAAAGTAATAAACAGGTTAGGTTAGATCGATGTTTGTTATAAAGTAATAGATAGGTTAGGTTGGATCGATGTTTATTATAAAGTAATAGACAGGTTAGGTTAGATCAATATTTGTTATAAAGTAATAGATAGGTTAGGTTGGATCGATGTTTGTTATAAAGTAATAGATAGGTTAGGTTGGATCGACGTTTTTTATAAAGTAATAGATAGGTCAGGTTAGATCGATGTTTGTTATAAAATAATAGATAGATTAGATATATATATATATATATATACATATATATTAAAGAAATTACAATTTCCCGCGTAATGAGCAGCGAATTGATATATATATATATGTATATATATATATATATATATACATGGTGGAATTCGTTTCAGCAGAGACTCTGAAACAATGAAAAAATTCTGGAAGCCTCCCTAAATCATTTCGTTCCCGATTGATCTCGTCATGTCCAATCTCTCGATGGTTCTTCAGAGTCCTTTCGAAGGACTGACGAATATAGAGAATCTCCTTGTCGAGTATCTTAAATTTATATGGGAATGATATATCCTTTGAACTAAGTAAAAAATGTCCTCTAAAGATTTGCTCGTTTTTGCCCCTTTTTCGTAGGAAATTGCAAAAAAAAACAGTTTTAATTTTCTCGCTTACTCAGCAAGTTTGTTCGATGTCAATCAAGACTCGACAATGTTTAGCTACAATCAAAGTGATCAGCGTGCAGCTTGCATTGTTGCAAGTGATCAATCTTGGGAACAGTATCTTCATTAAGTAGTTGACATAGATAATAATAGACGATGTTATAAAATGATAATATGACATGATAACACCGAAAAGTGTACAGTAAATAAGAGGAAGGAAATGAAAATTTTTTTCAAATCTCTTTTCGGTTCCCCCGAGGTTTCGATGTAAATTGGGGTCACCGTGCGTAACACGATCCAGTGATCAATCTTCAGCTGTTATGTTCAAGTAACACTCAGTCAGCCAGAAATCATTCATCACTTTATTCGCCAAATCATTCATCATTCACCGTCAGAAACCAATCGGTCAACTTAATCAGTAAGCAGTCAGTGTAATCGAAAATTACAGTGATCCATAGTCAGTTAAGTCGGTGATCACTCAGTGGTCGAATCAGTTAGTCAATCAGAATCATTCTCAGTCGGTCAATGAGCGAATCAGTACGTTTAGTTCAGGCCTGTTCGATTTTTTCCTCTCCGCGAGCCTCACACGAATGGTTCTCACTCTCGACGAATCAATTCCCCTTCTTCTTTTCTTTTCCATGCGCTGCACTAACCGACTCTCATTTCATCGAGCCTGCCATCACGTGTAGATTAGCTATTACGTGTGTAATCTGTGAAACCAACACATATGAAATGTGACGCAAGAGTAGCGTACTCGGCAATCGAATTGAAGCGTGATGGTGGGGCTCGTGTGATGTGGTGGGGCTCGTGCGTCGTCCAGAAGGGAAAGAAGAGGGGGAAAAGTAAGTATGGTGGGGGTTCTTTCTCTATGGCTCTCGAAGAGAGGCGCGACCCGCCAGTTCGCCACCTTTGTCCTAAATTATTCATTATAGAAGAAAATGTTGCAAGTGAAATTTATTCTCTTTTCTTACTATGACATAAATCTTATATATAACATGAAATTTTTTCTAAACGATTTTCTGAAATTTCAGGATTATCTTCGTCTTCTTAAATGAGACTATTGTTTGTTCGTCACCTCTGTTCTAAATTATTCATTATAGAAGAAAATGTTGCAAGTGAAATTTATTCTCTTTTCTTACTATGACATAAATCTTATATATAACACGAAATTTTTTCTAAACGATTTTTCTGAAATTTCAAGATGATCATCGTCTTCTTAAATGAAACTATTGTTTGTTCGTCACCTCTGTTCTAAATTATTCATTATAGAAGAAAATGTTGCAAGTGAAATTTATTCTCTTTTCTTACTATGACATAAATCTTATATATAACATGAAATTTTTTCTAAACGATTTTTCTGAAATTTCAAGATGATCATCGTCTTCTTAAATGAAACTATTGTTTGTTCGTCACCTCTGTTCTAAATTATTCATTATAGAAGAAAATGTTGCAAGTGAAATTTATTCTCTTTTCTTACTATGACATAAATCTTATATATAACACGAAATTTTTTCTAAACGATTTTTCTGAAATTTCAAGATGATCATCGTCTTCTTAAATGAAACTATTGTTTGTTCGTCACCTCTGTTCTAAATTATTCATTATAGAAGAAAATGTTGCAAGTGAAATTTATTTTCTTTTCTTACTATGACATAAATCTTATATATAACATAAAATTTTTTCTAAACGATTTTTCTGAAATTTCATAATGATCATCGTCTTCTTAAATGAAACTATTGTTTGTTCGTTACCTGTGTTCTAAATTATTCATTATAGAAGAAAATGTTGCAAGTGAAATTTATTTTCTTTTCTTACTATGACATAAATCTTATATATAACATAAAATTTTTTCTAAACGATTTTTCTGAAATTTCATAATGATCATCGTCTTCTTAAATGAAACTATTGTTTGTTCGTTACCTGTGTTCTAAATTATTCATTATAGAAGAAAATGTTGCAAGTGAAATTTATTTTCTTTTCTTACTATGACATAAATCTTATATATAACATAAAATTTTTTCTAAACGATTTTTCTGAAATTTCATAATGATCATCGTCTTCTTAAATGAAACTATTGTTTGTTCGTTACCTGTGTTCTAAATTATTCATTATAGAAGAAAATGTTGCAAGTGAAATTTATTTTCTTTTCTTACTATGACATAAATCTTATATATAACATAAAATTTTTTCTAAACGATTTTTCTGAAATTTCAAGATGATCATCGTCTTCTTAAATGAAACTATTGTTTGTTCGTTACCTGTGTTCTAAATTATTCATTATAGAAGAAAATGTTTCAAGTAAAATTTATTTTCTTTCAAGAGAGAACATCTTACTATGACATAAATCTTACGTGTAACATAAATTTCATCTGATTTTTTCTGAAATTTCAAAACGATCTTCATCTTCTCAAATGGAACTGTATATTTTCAGACGAACGTGTGTCAGCCCGTCCCATGAATTCATCGGCCTAAATATGTAACGATATTCCAAGATTATTCGAGATCATTCACTGCCGAAACAAAGTAAGTTTTATTCGAGACGAATTTTCTTTATATGACGAATTGCGCGGTTCACTGTCGAATGGGACACCCGGTACACACTGTGACGGTTCGTTACAACACATTGTAACCGGCCGAAAACGAGCGAAAATATCGGAGAAATTCACTCATATCGATCTGTGTCCAACCGCAAAGACGACTCTATTGTTCGCCATATCTCTTTCAATTACTTTCGTTGATCAACTCGTCGAGTTGAACGCGACGTTTCTTTATTACATCGTCGTTTCCATGTTTGCAAATTTTTCGAGCGCAGCCGTATGCGAATTTTCGACGAGATCGCCGCGTATAAATCGACGATCAACGAGTGCATCGATAAATAAAAGCGTTGTCGTCGATAAATTCGCCGCCATTGTTTTCCGAATTTATTCATCGGGGCGTTGCCAAAGATACCACGCAAAGATAAATCGTCGTCGAAATCGTACGCTCTTTCGCACACGCGTTGTTAAATCGCGCGACAAATCGATAGTAATTTCGCGATGTTAAAAGGTCGATGTGAAAGTTTCTCCGAGTGAAAAGTAAATATCAAAGGGAGGAAAAAGCGGTTCAAATATTTCGTGAAATATTTCCTCCGCCACCGGAATTCGGACTAATTACCCACGCAAATTATGGAAATCGCGGATGTATATGAATAGCCGAGATCATGAATTTAGGTCGGGTTGCAAAACATCGGGTTGAAAAACGAAGCGAGCGAAATCCAGCGAGAGCATCTTTTCTTCATACGAATGTTTGCGATCCTGACAGATTCAGATACCCGCGAGATATGAAAGACCCGCGTCGGTGTTTGGTGGCTTTCAACGGTATTTGACTCTTCCAGATGACCGATGAGAAAAACAACCCCCGTAGTTAAAAATATCTCTCTCCTTGTCACCGAGTCATTGAACCAAAAAAAAATTTCAGAGAAAAATTTTCGAAGCGAAAGATTCTCGATGGTTCGAAGTGATTTACAATTTCGTAAAAGAAAAAAAAAACATCGCGTTAACGATTCACTTGGTTCTACTTTAAATTGCGAAGCTTCGCTACTTTGATAATCGTGAGGTTTTCTTCTTTTTCAAAGATGGCTTTACGTGTTCTCGAAGATTGTAAAAATTCAAAAACTCGCGTAAAAAACGTGTTGGAAAACTTTTCTCGTAACTAAGTTCGAGAAATCGTTTTCGAAGATTGAAGATCACCCTTTACGAGACGACCCATCAGAACTTGCCGCGCGATCTTTTTTTCATCGCTTTACTCGAACGTAGAACATTGAGGTGAAATTAGGACGAAAATTCGAGAAATTTTACCATCGAATCCCAACGTTTCGTTGGGAATTCAATAAAATGGTAAGAAGAAAAGAATCGTAGGCTTGTAAAGAGGAATTTTAATTCTTACATGCGTCTGAGAATTTTTACATTTTTCGAGAAAGAAAAAGTATCCTCGCTTGCCCAGCTGTTGCAGCATGTAAAATCATTAAAAAAAAAAAAAATGTGCGACTGTCAAAGTAGAAGCTTTAAAATGAGACCAATAAATAAATCGTCGTATGTTACATCAACATAAATCATCGACAATTTTTCACTGTTCAGTCAGTTCGTACAGTTCTTCGCTGCGTTCCGAGCGAATCGTTTCTTGTTCGAGATCAATTTTGTCGAAATTAATCGTCGCGATTATTGGAGGTAAAACGAGCAACCGGTAGTTATCGGTAGTTGTGGCCACTAGCCGGAACCACAGATGGTCACGTGCCACGAACCAAGTCTGCGGACAACCTTAAGACAATACATCATTGAACTGCTTACTCGATTCTTAGACCAGCCACAGACATTACCTGTCGTCGTAACTACGAGTGATCACGTTTGCTCGATCACAACGACCATATTACGGTCGTAAATTATGAAAGACTTAGCGCAAAATCAATTAGGGGAATATTAACTGCTAACGACATATTTTCTAGCCTCGAAACAAATATAGAAAACTGGCTTTTTTTAAAAGCTTCTCGCTAAAGTGTACGTGTACTGTGCAGCACTTAAGAAGATTTCAGAACAAAAGCTCAGTAAAGGAATATGTGGAGGAATATTAATTGCTATTGTAGTATCGAAATTATTGTGTATAGTTATATATTTAGTTATTTCTACTTTTAATAGATGGCCTGTTTGCTGAAGACGCGCGAATGAAAAGTATGAATGTGATGTGAGAGGCACAGCGTTGGCACTGAGCGCTTTTCTTTTTTTAAAAAAGTTTATTCGAATTATTGTTGTTTGAGTTGTGTATCTTGTATTTATCATTTGTTGTTTTGTTTCCGTTTTCTTTATTATTTAATATAATAAATCATCTAAATTATATCCCTACACCATCGACAATCAGATGATCTTTTCATCTTTTTTGGCCTCGATGTCAGGGAACTAGTTTTTTAAAGAAGTCTTCTGTACTGGAACGTAATGTATTCTAAGCACTTAATTTTGAAAGCTCAACTTTGGAAGAGGATGAAATGGAAAGAATATTAATAACGACAGTCAAATGAATATTTTGAATATTACAATTTTGGAAAAGAAACGTGGAAGGATATTAATGACGAAACAGTCAAATGTTTTCTAGTCTCGAAACGAATACAGAGAACTAATTTTTAAAAATTTTTCTGCTGAAAAGTATTTGTACGTGCTGTAAGCATTTAATGTTGAAAAGCTCAACTTTGGAAGAGGATGAAATGGAAAGAATATTAATAACGACAGTCAAATGAATATTTTGAATATTACAATTTTGGAAGCTCAATTTTGGAAAAAGAAACGTGGAAGGATATTAATGACGAAACAGTCAAATGTTTTCTAGTCTCGAAACGAATACAGACAACTAGTTTTTAAAAATTTTTCTGCTGAAAAGTATTTGTACGTGCTTGTAAGCATTTAATTTTGAAAAGCTTGGCACAAATCCTCAATCATCGGAGGATGCAAGGAAATATCAATTGTTAGCAACGATCAAACTTCTTAATCATTTCTTATCTCGAAACAAATGTAGAGAACTGACAGTTTTTATAAATCTCGTGCTGGAGAATGTACGTAAGCACTTTATTCAGAAGCACAAAGCCACAAAGTCTTCGTCTTAATTTCCTGTACAATGGATGCATTGCTCGCCTCAATTGCACCAATTTGAGATCTTGCCTTGCTCCCTTTGACACTTTCACACTTCGCGCCTCCCTTGGAAATCCCTTTAAAATTTAGCCAGTCGTTCGGTTTTTAAATTAATAAAACATTCAAACAACTATTTATATTTTTCTGCAACGTTTTCCTCGGCTCTCGTTAAACGATTGACACTGCACTTTTATTGACACTTGCAATCTACACTCACTGCGTCTGCGTATTTTTATCAAATGATTTTGATAACGAATTACCTCTCACTAGTTCCCAGCTTGGTTTTGGCTCTACCAGCGTACATCTCGACTTCGCTGATGCAAATTCTGCTTATTAAAGTGTCGATATAATTGCCAAGCAGACAAATAAAAATTCGAGAATTGGCGTTTGTCTTCAATCGGTCTACAAACTTGTTCTTATCTGCTACGATTCCTGCAGAAGCACAAAAACCTAACCTAAACCTAACCTAAATGTAACCCTGTTATCATCTGCAAAATCTACAATCTCGTCATTATCTGCACAAATTCTGTATAAAAACCTAACCCTAAACCTAATCCTAAACCTGATCTAACGTAATCTAATTCTAATTTAGACATAACCTGACTTAATCCAATTCTAAACCAAATCTAAATCTGTACCTGGTTGTCTATTTGCAAAATCCACAACCATTTGCAATCTTGTTATTATCTGCACAATTCTGTATAAAAACCTAATCTAAACGTAATCTAATCCTAGACCTGATCTAAACCTATCCTAACTGAATCTAATTCTAAACCTAATTTAGACATAATCTGACTTAATCCAATTCTAAATCAAATCTAAATCTGTACCTGGTTGTCTATTTGCAAAATCCACAACCACTTGCAATCTTGTTATTATCTGCACAATTCTGTATAAAAACCTAATCTAAACGTAATCTAATCCTAGACCTGATCTAAACCTATCCTAACTGAATCTAATTCTAAACCTAATTTAGACATAATCTGACTTAATCCAATTCTAAACCAAATCTAAATCTGTACCTGGTTGTCTATTTGCAAAATCCACAACCATTTGCAATCTCGTTATTATCTGCACAAATCCTGTATAAAAACCTAACCTAAACCTAATCTAAACTCAGTCTAATCTAATCCTGAACTTAATATAACCTAGCTTAATCTAATCCTGAGCCTAACCACGTTTTATCGTCTGTAAAATCTGCTCAGTTGGAGGTTAGGTTTACGTTAAAAATTGGATTTTCTCGCAGTCGATTGTCCAACACCGAAGCTCGTTTGTCTTCAACTTCGATCATTAATCTGACACCCGGGGGATGGAATCGTTGCGTCGTGGAACTGTTGCGGCGTGCCATTAATCAAAGATTAACCCGGCGGCGAGTTCAAAGCTAGAGCTTCTAAATCTAAATGACAAAAACATATAATACTCGATACGCGTGCTCTCGCGATGGAAAATATCTTGCTTAATTATTATGCGCAAGTTAATTATTATAGCTGTTCAATTAACTCGGACGAAGCTGTCCGAGAAATTTGACATTCGAAGAATCGTTTTTTAGGTTAGGTTTATTCGTTCATGGGACACGTGAGAAGAAAAATGAACAACATAGAAAAGAAAAGAAAAAGAAAAAGAAAGAAAGAAAGAAACACGCGACATTCGGCACTAACGCAACCAGCTGGAGAGAGAGAGAGAGAGAGAGTCTTTGTTCGTTTTCCCAATGCTTAAACTTGCAGAGAGGGATACGCGTACTTCTCGTGGCTGATTTCCAAGCCGCAATCCACGCACACGTGTGTGTGGACAAAACGCGCGATTTTCATCCCTCTTTCTTCTTTTTTTTTTTCTTCAGATATAAACGAGAGAAAGAGAGAGAGAGGGACAATAGCGACCCTGTCCCACTCGATTCCAGTATATATCCGTGACCTGATTACACGACGTTGCCTCGTATTGACGTTACCAACAACGAGTTTTCAGCAACGAGCCTGTTGATCGATATTAGTGGCATTTTGTCGTTTATAGCATTCAGCAGCGTTCGAAACAAGCGGGCTGGTCTTGCCGGTTTCGAAGCCGGATGAAAAAGCTGGTTTTGATCGCCGCTGCCTTGAAATCCCCCGTCTGTACGTATTGTATAATACAAAGGCGTCGTTCGTTCCAAGTGTTTGCTAATTCTCAAACGTTTTCGGCGCCGCTTGATCGGAGGAAGCGCAACATTTTCAGATCTATCGAGATCGAAAGTATATATACACAGAGAGCCGAGACACGCCTCTCTCTGGTCTCTCGTTCCGATATTTCGTGGTAACATCTGTGTTTCTGTAAACAGTTTGCACTACGTGCGGCAAAATAGCAATTCTGCAACAATTGGGTTTCGCACGATGATAGAAAATTCGAGTGAATCGAGTTGATATTGACGCCATGTATTCGAGGACGAAACGTAAATAAAGTATCATTGCATAATTTGATACAGAAGGATGGAGAAAGTTGTGGAACTTCTTCGGAGAAATGTCGCCGATGGGAACGGATAGATAAACGTTCTTGAAAAATAAAAGTTTTCAGACAGAGAATAGAACCTTCCTTATGAAATATGAAGATAAGAATTTTTCTGCCGGTGGGACAGATAATTTATTGATTAAAGAAGTTTTCGATGTTATCTCTAAAATTGGATGCTAATCCAACGAATAGCGTTCGAACATATAGAAATGGATTTCCAATAATACGTTCTCGGATAAAACTCGTCGACGTTTCCATTTCTATCCGAATTTCTATCTTCTTTTCTATACGAGAGTCCATTCCACAAGAACACTAGTCGAAATTGTGTAGAAACATTCCACGAGAATACATCATTTTTCGTTTTCGTGAAAATGTCGCCGAAAAACTGGGTGTGCCAATATTTTTTTGGCCCGCTGTTCTTCTAACTGGATTGTATTTATGGTTATGAGACTTCAGTTTTGCAATTGAAATTCGCATTCGAGAAGGATATAATTCATAAGTATCGTCTCGTGCAAAGGTGAAACTTTACTCTCGCGCAGCTGTTTCATCTCCGGGGAAATATTTCCTCTCTTCTTTTCTCTCTTTTCTTTTCTTTTTCTTTCTTTTCTTCGTCTCTGTTTCTTCTCCCTTTGTAGTTGCTGCAATTTGACATTCGACGTTATTACACGTTCCATTTCACACTCGTGAATTTCTTTGACGCCGTGATAATTCATAAATGATTCCGCGATGTAGATTGAAGTTTGAAAGCAGATCCCTGCGAATTCCCCCCCCCCCCATTTGATTCGTCTAAAATTACCCTTAACGAAATCTAGCTCAAAGGCTCGTGCTCATCAGTGCGCGATATTTCACTTTACTGCAAAACTTCGGCAAATAATAACTTGCAAACTCGTTTCCGCGTTGCACCGATTTATCTCTTCGGGAGAAGTTGTCTCTCAGTCTCGACCGATCGTAAAAATCCCTTGTTAAAAAGATGATAAATCCAAGTCATCGTGCCATTTCCTCATACTCTTCCTCGAAACTCTTTTAAAATCCAATCTACTTTATCGTGTCTTTCTCGTATAATCTTCAATCGCTAACGGTATCAGATGCCTTCGTTTTCGAGCAAGTGCTTTGATTTTCCCCGCCAAGGAAATCACAGCATGAGACACTCCCCGCGATCAAAGTTTACGTAAAATTAACGATCTGATCTACTGGAAGTAGTAGAACTGGGAAAAGGCGGAGAAAGGTACAGAAAAAAAGGCGAAGAAAAAAAGAAAAAGAAAAAAGATTAACGAGCAGAGTTGTTGGTGATAGACACGGTAGAGGTTAGAATAGCGATAAATTGTGACGATACTTATCGAACTTCAAAGTTCAATCAACTTGTCGTGTTTTTTCTTTCTTTTTTTCGTGTAATTCGATCGAAAATAAATCAAGTTTCTTATCAAGTTTCCAAGTGAACATTCTGACATTAGCGTGCGTCACTCGTGACGAAAGTCACGTGCTTGCAATGATAAAAATGGCGCACGTAGACCGGAAACCGGAAGGCAGAAAAAGGCACGACGGGAAAGAAAAAGTAGAAAAGTGAACGAGAAAGAAGTGAAATTGCAGAAGAAAGGTGAAAAAAAAGGTGGAGAAAGTAACAAAGAAAGAAAATAACAAAATTGACAACTAGAGCGCCATTGGTGATGGACGCGGTAGAGGTTAGAATGGCAGTGGATCGTGACAGTACTCTTCAAATTCGATCTATTTGTCACGCCTTTTCGAATAATATTCGATCACGATCGAAAATCACGTTTCTTCGTCTCCAAGTGCCTGAACACTTTGACGATTTTCCCGCCAATTAACATGCGTCACTGGTGTCGAAGCGATGGAGGTTACGTGCGCGTAATAATGAAAATGGCGCACGTAGACCGGAAGAAGAAAAATAGAAAAAAGAAACGAGAAAAAGGTGAAGAAGAAGAAGAAGAAGGTGAGAAAGGTAACGAACAAAGTGAAAAATAAAATTAGCGACTAAAACGCTAGAGGTTAGAATAGCGACGAGATTCTCGCGAATAATTGTAATAGAGGTTAGGTTGTCACGAACCTAACCTCTTCGAAATTCAAGACGATCAACTCATCGCGTCTTTTCATTTTCGATCAAAAAGGTATCAGACTTCTTCGTCTCCAAGTAAATACTTGAACGATTTTCCTGTCGAAAAAATTAGCGTGCGACATTCTTCGTTGCGAAAGGTCACGCGTGTTTAATGGTGAAAATGGCGCGCGTAGACCGGAAGAAAAAGGAAAAAGCAGGGTAAAAGACGATAGTCGGAAGAAAAATAGAAAAAAGAAACGAGAAGAAGGTGAAGAAGAAGAAGAAGGTGAGAAAGGTAACGAACAAAGTGAAAAATAAAATTAGCGACTAAAACGCTAGAGGTTAGAATAGCGACGAGATTCTCGCGAATAATTGTAATAGAGGTTAGGTTGTCACGAACCTAACCTCTTCGAAATTCAAGACGATCAACTCATCGCGTCTTTTCATTTTCGATCAAAAAGGTATCAGAAGGTAAAACGGTAAAAAAGTAAAAGCATAGAAGAAAGTGCAGAAGATGAGAGGAAAGTAGAACGAAGAAACAAAACGAGATAAGATTAACGAGTAGAACTTTCGATCGTTGAGGTTAGAATGACGATAGATTGCGACAGTGTTCTTCGAACTACGAAATTCAATCTACTTATCGTCTCGTTGAAATCTCAAACGATTTTTCTCGTCAAACAATTAGCTTGCGAACACTTTGTGCAGGAGAACGGCGAAAAAAGGCAGCGAAAAAGGGGTGAAAAGACAGAGGAAAAATGTGAGGGTGAAGAAAATGGGGTGAAGAAAACGATAAGGTTAACGAGCAGAGTACTGTGGATGCGGTCGAATCGGAGGTTAGAATCGTGACTCGGTACTTGAAAATTCAATCTACTTATTTATCGGGTCTTTTCCTACATCTTCAATTCTAAAAGAACCGGATTTTTTCCAAGTAATTGTTAGATCGTGCCGCGTGAAGTTTCTCATTTTTACACGATGAAAGTGTTCACGTTGGATACCATTTTTCGAAATTATCTTCGTGTCCAACAGCCATCTGCGATTCTAGCGAAGAAACATCTGAAGGTGAAAATCTGTCGCGAGAAATGACGGACTAATTTAAATTCACGTAATATACCAAGAAACGAAGAAAAATAGTATTGTAAAATCACGCAGGATAGCGAACACACTGGAAGAAAAGAAGGAAGACGAGGAAAAAACAAAAATTCACTAAAAACGAAAGCGCTCTTTTCTAAAAACGCGAGGCTTTTCTCAAACGGTGCTAAAAAACGATCTCCGATCTCGGGGAATCGACGACGATTTTTCGTGGCCATCGCTTTCACGATTTTTCCCGCCAACGCGCGACACCCTTCGTCACGCGAAAGTTACGTGTGCGTGAATGGTGAAAACGGCGCACGTAGACCGGAAGTACCGTAGGAGGGGCGAAAACGACGTAGAGGGGGAGGTAAGGGAGAAGAGAAGGACGGTAAGGTGAGGAAGGAAGGAAGGAAGGAAAGAAGGTAACGAAGGAAGAAAACGGCGAGGTTCTGGCGAGTAGAGAGCGCCGTTGGCGGTGGATGCGGTAGAGGTTAGAATAGCGGTGGGTCGTGGACTATGGTGGAGGCCACGGTAATGCTCTGTGGGTGGGATGCGCGATGTTGGGATGGCACGAGGGGAGAGTCGGCGGGGAAAACTGACAGAGGGGATAGGTGGGGTAGGGCCGGGTGGCGGCGGAGGCGGCTCGTTTAGCACGCAGGATCAGCTTCGGGGAGAAGCTCGCTTCGTCTCTTTTACCTCGCGCTAGCTAGTAGCTCCGCCGCATTCGTACGTGCTACGAAAGACCACGCGTTCGATAGAGAGTTGCGTACTTGCGTCCGTAGAGAATTCCCCTTTCGAAATTCGTTTCTACTGTGCGTCTACTTGTTTCTTTCCACCTTTTCGTACTCTCTTCTCTCTCGCCTCTACGTTCCCATCTCTCTCTCTCTCTCTCGTTTGTCTCTTCCTTCAGCCTGTTAAATCTCTGCTCGCTTCGTCCTTTCTGTATTGTCAATCCCTTCTCTCTCTCTCTCTCTCTCTCTCTCTCTCTCTCTCTGTCAACCTTTCTCTCGCTGCAACAACGTTCGATCGCTCGTTTCAAACGGTGATCGATGGCCCGACGTCGCGCGAGAACACACGGGTCACAGTGTCTGTGGGTCGAACGGGTCGGAGAAAACGGAAACGATGCGAGAGAGAGTAACACTCTTCGGTTGTTGTGCATCCTCGAGGCGAGGATCGGTCTCGCCTCGAGATGCGAGTACGCACGCTCGCTGCCTCGGAGGCGGAACGAGGCGCGTCACGACGACGGTGGTCGCTCGTCGGGACGAGAATTGTCGATGTTGATGTTGTTTGTTGTTGTCGTCGCCGTCGTCGTCGTTAATGTTCGTTTAGAGAGCAAGAATCGTGACAAAGGGAACGGAGAGTGAAGAGATAAAGAGAGAGAGAGAGAGAGTGAAAGGGGGGCTGGTGGGGGAGAGGTGGCGTCTAAGCCGCGGGAGCGCAGCAGCCTTCGAGCTCACTCAGTTGTTCAGGCTTCAGAATTTAGGGATTCAAATGTAGGGATTTGCATTTGCCTCTCGTTCGAGTGCTCGAAGTGCTAATTCCCTTTTCGCGCAATTGTCCCTCGAGAACGGGCGAGAAAGTGAACGAATCGCCGCGGGGTGGTGGTGGGGCCTTTCTCGCGGAAAGAACGGAAGAAAATTGAAGACGAGACGAGCGTGGACAGACTTCTCGAGAGAGTGCCTACTTGTTCGTTTCTCTCCATCGCGCGAATTATTCCGAGTTAAAGGAGAATTGCAGCGAATTCGCGGAAGCAGCATTCTTCTTCAAGGGAGAGTCTCGAGGAATTCTTTCTTTCGCGCGCGGCTACTCCCGCTGATCCCGGAAATATCGCCCGTGGCTTATCGACGATAAGCATACCCTCCCTCATGCTCGGTTTCTCCTTTCTCCCATCCACCCTCGACGTTGTCGCGTATCGCTTTCGAAACACCGGTGTAATATAATCGCGCTATAATCTTCTTTCTTCTTCTTCTTCTTCTTCTTCTTCTTCTTCTTCTTCTTCTTCATCGTCTTCTTCTTATTCTTATTCTTATTCTCTCCGTCGATCGTTCACAGGATGCGCGGGTGTTTCACGTCGGATCGTCGGTTGAAATTATGCGTGTACACATAGGAGGATAGTGATAGGGTGGACAGGCGAGAAGAGTGTCACGGAAACTGGAATTCGGTCGTGTGTTGTGAAAGAAAGGTGGGTGTCTCTTTTTCGCAAGTAAAACTGCTGAAAGAGAAAAGAAAGAAGTTACGCCCGCCGCTGGTTCCGTCAATTTCACAATTTCGTGCTCAACGTGTATTTAACCAGTTACGCTGTTTGCACCGCTGTTTCGACGTGCTGTCTTCAAACCAAACTCCGCGCGAGAGCTGATACAAGAACACAAAGAGAGAGAGAGAGAGAGGGGCCTGGAATTGCTACGAAACAGCAACAACCCAACACGGTGTGTGTCTCCGTGCGTCGTAAAACTGCCTACGATAGATCGTAGCCGGTAAGATGATTTAAAATTGTTTTCTTACCGCCAGACTTTGGCAGAAACGAGAGCTCCGCTGCTAGTTTTTAGGTTTTCACGCTGATCGAAAACACGCGCCGCGTTTTTTTCGGGATTGTGACATACGCTCGTCACGCCTGTGTGCGTTACTTTGGTCACTCGATTGACCACGAGTATTGATCTACTACCGGCCAGGAAAAACATATATTTTCCAAGCGTATTATTTTTACAGAGCGAGATTACGTTCTTTAAAAATGATGGACGTTGTTATGTTATCGACGTCAGCGTCAATTAGTTTATCCGTTGTGTGTATGTTAGAATTATTCGTAGGTATGAGCTCAAAAGTTTGTGACGTCGAAACGCTTTCGATCATAATAATAGCGTACGACCGAAGGATCGCAGCGAGCACAGTGCTTTTAGCTGCTCGCTGTATTTCGTGTTTCATTTGATTGATCGAAATGTTGTATCGATTTGAATATATTCGACTGTAGCCACGAGTTTGTTTGTTTTTCTTTTCTCAGTCGTGACGCGCGTCAAACGTGCTGTATTGAAAATAAGCAGATTTTTCCCCTTTGCATTTGCATTATTTCGCGCGTTTCTAACATGTTTCGTAATCGTATCTAACGAGAGTGCCGATTCTATCGTGATTTTATCTTACACGAATTCGTTGTTGCGTGAGTTTCTTTTTTTTTTTTTTTATCGTCGCTGCGCGACTTGTGTTTTTATCGTACTCCTGCGCGAAACACACGGCTCCTTCTCGAACGATCTCTTTTTACTATGCAAATTGTCCCGTGATTATGCATAATAATACCTTTTCACTCGCGACGGCGAGGGAAGGCAACGATCCGGCAAAGTGTACGTTTGCTCGGGGAGAAAAGCGACTAGCACAGTTCTAAGCTAGATCGATAACGCGCCGTTTCGTTTAGTAACATTTTTCTTGTTACTCCGAAACCGCGGCCGAGTTCCTCGAGTTCTTCGTTGACTAGCCATTTCTTATCCTACGTTTACGACAGGTGCCCATAGGCGCTGACGCGAGAGATACTTTCATTGCACTCGACTGTCTTTTCCAACGAAATATCGTGTTAGACGTAAGTAATGTCTTTTTTTTTTTTTTTTTTGGTCAAATTTCACACTAAACGTACCAAGCAGGGTACAAATGACGCCGTTTTCAAAATTTACTTTAAGTACATTTAAGTACATTTTCGTACATTCATTGTCATTTCATTCGCCGATCCGACTTTCTCTGAATTCTTATATTATCTGGATTATTCAATTTATCAAAGCGAGTAAATCTCAATGATTCTCGGCAAAATCATTTCATTGGTGTTGAAAAAGAAGTTTTCACTTAACTGTCGGTAATTCTAGTGTTAAGAGACTTCGATTCAGGTTTCTTCTCTTCGCATAACGCGCTTGGATTTAACACTAAACGTACCAAGCGGAGTCAGATGACCTCCTTTTCAAAATTTACTTTAATATCATACATTCATTGTTATTTCGTTCGCTAATCTGACTTTCTGTAAATTCTTATATTATCTGGATTATTCAATTTATCAAAGCGAGTAAATCTCAATGATTCTCGGCAAAATCATTTCATTGGTGTTGGAAAAGAAGTTTTCACTTAACTGTCGGTAATTCTAGTGTTAAGACTTCGATTCAGGTTTTTTCCTCTTCGCATAACGCGCTTGGATTTAACACTAAACGTTCCAAGCGGGGTACAAATGACGCCGTTTTCAAAATTTACTTTAAGATCGTACATTCATTGTCATTTCATTCGCCGATCCGACTTTCTCTGAATTCTCATATTATCTGATTATTCGATTTCTCGCTTTCTGTTTTACTCTTAGCTTGTTCTTTTTACCGAGAAAAATTCTTTGCATGCCTTATGTACTCCTTACGAAATTTACGTATTTCTCTGACTGAATTTACAAATCGAAACCAACGAGAAAGGTTAGGACACTAAGTAGGAGACATAAATTGCGTCAAAACCAAAAACAATAGAAAGCGAACACCCGAAACTATACTAAAATTTTATAATAAAAAAATATACTAAAATTATAATATACTAAATTATACAATAATATACTAAAATATACAATTATAATATATTATAATATATTATAATAAATATATATTATATATTTATTATAACATACTAAATATATTATAATAAATATATAATATAATATACTAATTATAATATACTAAAATATACAATTAATTATTATAATATACTAAAATGGCGTCGCATGTGGTTGCACCAAATGGCGCGAAAATACAGCGTCAAATCCAAATGCAATAGACGGCCTGTGCACGTATTCTTCAATATCATGGATTTAGCTGAAATCAATGCATGAATACTCTATCGGGAAACAACTGGAATAAATATATCAAGGACAGCGTTTCCTGTTACAATTAGCAGATGAACTAGTCACAGAGTATCACGAATTTCTTGATGAAGAAAAGGAAAACCTACAACAAGGAACATCAAGTAGTATCTCCCAGTCACGAAGAAAATGTCAAATAAGATCGTGTACGAGTAATAAAACCACTCAAACTCGCATAATTTGCAAAAAATTCGTCTTCGGACAAATGTACGAAGGAGAAACCAGTCATATGTAAAAAGTGCAATTAATTGAGTTTTTTTTATTTAAATAAAAATATACGTTTGATTATTTTATTAGAAATCAGAAGTTACGTTGCGAATTATTTCCTTTAATAAATTAAGAATTTCTTTCTAAGAATCAATCGTTTATTCATAAGGGGTCAAATGACCCTTTTATGGTAGGTAAGATAGGTATATGTAAAATGCCGGTACGTTTAGTGTTAACAAACATTGCCATCGATAATTTAACTTGTTACAACATAACCTATATATATCCCAATTAAATATATATTGACATTTGCTTATATTGGCAGCGCGCTTGTTGTTAAATTTTGCAGTATTGTTAAATTTTCGAGCGAATCCTATGAGAATGGAAGAGCAAAGGATTGGATAAATTCCATGTTTCGAAAGCGTAACAATGCCACAAACGCCATTAATGCTTATGTTTATGGCGTCTTGGATACGCCAGAGCACGCCAGCGTTGGTTTAAACAAATTTTAGTCAAGGCTTAAGAACTTTTTAATTGGTTTGAGAAAAAAAACGGCGATTTCATCGATCTTCCCTGGAAGACCTAGTTTATTTTATATTTGAAGATCACCCACATTTTGCAAAACGGGAGTAGAAAGTTTGTCGGATAGAATATTGTATTATAGATTGAAGCTGTATTAACTCTCGAATGAAATGAAATTTTCTACAGTATCCAGAAAAACGACATTACTCATGGGTAACTCTAATACCTACACAGTGAATAGCATAATATGATAACAATAATAACAATGTGGAAAATTGTGAATAATTTAATCTGATGCAACTTCGTTAAAGAAAAGATCGTTAATAGTGAGCTTAAGACTGTGACTGTACAGACTATGAGTTTGAGCTCTGTCTGTCTCTTCCCGAGGATTCAGGAAATTATTGAAAAATTTCGATGCATCGCAAGCATTCGAAACATCTATATCTCGCAAAAGTCCTAGATTGTAGATTGGCGCGCGCTTCGTTTCTAAATTGAAAGGTTAAACGAAAGCACCAACTTTCGGAGCTTTCGGTGAACAAAAAAAAAAAAAGAAAAAGAAGAAAAATACAACGCGAGCAAACGAAATTATGCTCGAGCACGACTTCAACGCGGGAACGAGTGGGGTGATTTAAAGATATTCCCTTTTCTATTCGGTTCAATCGCCCAGCGGAACGTTACTGGTGCTTATCCTTGACATTCCAACCAGTTATTCCTTTCAGGCTATGAACCTTCGATACGGATCGCTATCTGTCGCAAATCGATCTTGAATAATTCATCGCGGCTATGGAGCCAGATACTGAATACCGCCGGAATTACTGCTGTTCAGGGATCGTTGTAAAAATACAGGCCATAGTATGTACAGTCTGTCTCGCAATAGGGTATGGATATCTCTGGGGGAAAAAAAAGTCGACGTAAGACTTGCAAGAAATTTAATTTCTGAGTTGAAAGTGTTGAGTTGGCAACCCGAAAAGAAGTTGCGTTTTTCTTTTTTTTTTTTTTTAACAGATGAACATGTTGCAAGTTCATTGCGTTGTATCTTGATACCCGATTGTTTTGTTTGTTTTCAATCTCAAAATTGAAAATTAAAAGAGAACGTTCTCGTTATTTTGCTGTACTACTCTTCCGAAAATGGAATAAACGCTGCGCAAGCTCATAAAAGATTATCTAATGTGTAGGGTGAAGAAGTCTGTCAGAAGTATCAGAATTGATTTGCTAAATTTCTATCTGATTACTGATATCGAATGTTCTTGAAACTGTTTTTTTTGTCGAAAAAGATGGCATGCTTAGCGTTAAAACATAATCTGAAAATGGTATCGAAGAGCGTTTCGCTATTCCACGCAAAGGTTCGAGTTGTATCTAGAGATAAATAGGAATTGGTATACATAAAGTATTGGTACGTTTAATTTAGGTTAGTTAGGTTTTTTAGGTTATGTTCGGATGAAATCTGAAAAAGGCATTTTTAGCAAGTTAGGTTTTAGGTTATGTTCGGATGAAATTTGAAAATAATATTTCTAGTTATGTTTCAAGTTAAGGTTTTAGGTTATGTTCGGATGAAATCTGAAAAAAGCATTTTTAGCAAGTTAGGTTTTAGGTTATGTTCGGATGAAATCTGAAAAAAAGGCATTTTTAGCAAGTTAGGTCTTAGGTTATGTTCAGATGAATTCTGAGAATAATATTTCTAGTTATGTTTCAAGTTAAGGTTTTAGGTTATGTTCGGATGAAATCTGAAAAAAGCAGTTTTAGCAAGTTAGGTTTTAGGTTATGTTCAGATGAAATCTGAAAATAATATTTCTAGTTATGTTTCAAGTTAAGGTTTTAGGTTATGTTCGGATGAAATCTGAAAAAAGGTATTTTCAGCAAGTTAGGTCTTAGATTATGTTCAGATGAATTCTGAAAACAACATTTCTAGTTATGTTTCAAGTTAAGGTTTTAGGTTATGTTCGGATGAAATCTGAAAAAGGCATTTTTAGCAAGTTAGGTCTTAGGTTATGTTCAGATGAATTCTGAAAACAATATTTCTAGTTATGTTTCAAGTTAAGGTTTTAGGTTATGTTCGGATGAAATCTGAAAAAAGCAGTTTTAGCAAGTTAGGTTTTAGATTATGTTCAGATGAAATCTGAAAATATTTCTAGTTATGTTTCAAGTTAAGGTTATGTTCGGATGAAATCTGAAAAAAGGTATTTTTAGCAAGTTAGGTCTTAGGTTATGTTCAGATGAATTCTGAAAACAATATTTCTAGTTATGTTTCGAGTTAAGGTTTTAGGTTATGTTCGGACGAAATCTGAAAAGAAGGGGGTGTTTTCAGCGACTCGTGGAGACCGAGCTTCTCAATTATCTCGCGATGGAAACAGCTTTTTCGTTTGTCTGTATTCACCGCGATCGCGCTCGAACTTCAGCGGAGAGTGGCAGAAGCAATAAGACGATAATAATATCATCGTCCGCGGCATTATATCGATCAGTTCGATGGCAAAGTAATTCTGACTCGCGAGAACCGTTTAATGTGGTTTAGTATCTGATCGAAGTCGAATTGCTCGCGGAGCAAGAACTCTCTCTTTCCCCTCCCGTGTCGGAGCAAATCTCCTCTGATTTCCTCTGTCTGGAAAGAGAGCCGATCGAACGTCTATGATATCGGACCAATCTGGATCACCACAGCTCACAGTACATCGATGTATTTACGATTGCTCTGTGAGTAATTGTGTCAAGAACGTTTGCTTGATACCAACAACTTCAACTAACATCTCGTGACGTTTCTAATACAACGTAGATAGAAATATATCCGATTGTCTTTCTCTTTCTTTGTCGTTGTTTGTTCGTCGAGAACCGAACTTTAGAATTTCATGAAATTGAAAAGTCCAGGAATAACGACGAAGAGAAGTCTTGAAATAGAATATCTTCCCGTAGTCGCGATTTGAAGAAACGATGGGATTAATTTAATTTGACTTTGGCAAAAAAAAAGAATATCACAACCTGTATCAGAATACGTTGGCAATGAATCAGAAAAGAACAAAATTAGACAAAAGTATTAGACAAAAATATGTAATGACATAATGTGTAACGCGTTCTGTTGGGGCTGGCATCGAAGGAAATGTACAAATTATGTAATATCGGTATTGGGAAAGTCCACGACCAGTTTTACACCTGCTTTGTTGGTATCAAGCGAAACGCGCTGTGCCAAAGACGGTATACTTGAATATGTATAAATGCCATCGGCATGGTTCTCGTCGCTCCGTGTTCCAGATTACCTTTAACGTTTCGATGTCATAGCGATCTATTAACGTTTGGATAACGTCAGCGTTCACGTGCTCTCTTGAAACAACGAGCGAGTAACTTTCAATCAAGGCATTGCTTTTTACTAGAATAATTGCGGGCAGAAATTAAGCGACCTGAAAGAATTCATTAATGACCGAACGTGCACTGCGAGTGCAATAATTGTGTCAGCAATCTGTCAAGAGCCGAAATCGATGCGCGAGTTTTTATTAATTTGACGAATTTCTCGTTAAGTTCGCGTTAATTAATTGCGTTTGTGTTTCGATAAAATTTCGGTACTACTTACTTAGTTAGTTGAAATATTTTTTTTTTTTGTCATTTTCCTTTGAGAATGTGTCTGTTTTTATATACTCGATACAATTATCGATAATCCTCGGATTAACGACACTATCCGCTCTTCGCGAGTCACGTGGTTATCCAAACAGAATCTCGACAAACAATAGATTAGATTAATCTTAATTAGGTTGCAAGAAACCATAATAAGGTCCGCATTTCTTTTTTTTTTATCTCTGCAAAATATAAATGCTTGTGAAAAAATGTAGAGGCCATTGAATCGCCGATTCTCAGATATCCAACAACGTGGTAGTTGATATCGATGAACGAAGTAAAGTTCAGTTCAGACGAAATCAGTTTGCGCCTTTGCCTTGGAACTTAAAATTATTATTTGAAATGAAACTTCAACCCTCTGTAGGCCGAATATTTCTCTCAACCTGTACTACAGATTAACAATGAATTCAGCAGTCTCAAAAGTTCTGTTATAACGAATGATGAAAACTGACATTTCAGAATAAAGGTGATAACTGTTGTCAAGAATGTTACTAATTAATAAGGAGATATTGTGCAGAACAAGATGCCAAAATGTTGTGGGAAGAAGTTCGATTGTTCGATAAAATATTGATATATCAGTATCGTGACTTGAAAGTTACTCTGATGAACAGCACAGTGCATGTGATATCAGAAAAAGCATTGTATCATAATATCTTTTAGCTTATGGTTTATAGTATAGAGTCTTCTAAAGCAGATGTGGCTAACTGGCGGCCCTTACCCCCACTTTCTTCATCGCTATCCCCTCCACTACATTGAAATTTCCTCGCGGTGCATGCCCCATTCTCTCTCTCTCTC
Organism: Tetragonula carbonaria; assembly: GCA_032399595.1. Taxonomy (NCBI): domain Eukaryota; kingdom Metazoa; phylum Arthropoda; class Insecta; order Hymenoptera; family Apidae; genus Tetragonula; species Tetragonula carbonaria. The sequence continues at coordinate 12,498,361 of JAUCRC010000009.1, forward strand.
TCTCTCTCTCTCTCTCTCTCTCTCTCTCTGTCTGTCTGTTGATTTCCCTGCTAAGCAAGTGGCGAGCCGCCAATTTGCGATAATCTGATCTAAAGGATATTTCTTCTTATCTAGTTTCTTATCAATTCGCCCGCACACTCCCGAAGTTTTGGCATTCAAATCTGGAGGAAACCGTGTAGAAATCGTATAAGGTATAATCAGCATTGAACACTTAAATTTGGCCTCACGTGCTCTTGCATGATTAATAGCGAATTGTGGTACTATCAGGATTAATATTCATAGGCTAAACATAGATGTGTTGTCCGAATGTATCAAATATAAAGATACGAGGAATAAGATTCCCCAAAGACCACGATCCGCCATTGTTTTACATTTACATCCAAAATGTTAATGTTTTCAGTGTCAATTAACATTAAAACTATTGAAGTGGTAAAAATGACCGTGTTTATAATTTTATAAATTTAAAACAGTGTATTTTTAAAGATTTATTAAGAGTGTATTTTTAAAGATTTCGTAAAATATGCAAATGAAAGATCACATACTCCATTTTATTTTATAGTCCAAAGTTCCTCCATTTTTGTTTTTCTTTTTTTTTTTTTCTTTACTTTAATGTCCCCGATGGGAAATTTTGTGCTTTAATCTTATCAATGTTAACTAGCGTCGATAGCTCCGCTGATACAAAATTCAATTGGAAAAAGAATAAAAATTTAATTAGAAAATAGCTCTCCGCTGATAACGAAATTGTAATCTCCAACAAATAAGCCAACCTCGTCGTCGGTTGAACTATTTGAATAGTGATTGCCGGCGAGCACACACGGGCTTGTATATTTTCATTTCGCGAGAAACGCTTACTCCTTCGACAGCTTTACTCCTTTTTTACGTCAGCATGAGCGTAAGTAGCATAAGTTCCAAAGTTAGTCGATGTTCTCTGTGTAGCTTAGCCGCGATTCGCCTGCGCAAAAATAAGCCGGCATATGAACGAGGATAATAAAAACACGTGCACGCTAAATCAAAAGTCGAACACCCGATGAATTTGTTGCACCGATGTCGAACTAAAGCCTGAACACCTGTTCGTCGTCGTTTCTCTCACCTTTCTTGACATTTTCAAACCTTCTGAAATATTTCTTTTTTTTTGGGGGGGCTTCAATCTCATCGGTGCTTGTTGCAAACTAAAAAGAAAAAAAGAATCGCTACTTGATAGGAAATAATCAAGCAAAGCATAAAAAGATTGCGCTGATATTCGCATTTATTAATGTAGAAATGAAACGGTGCGATCACGCTGCTTGGCATTTTTTGCATTTTTTATATCAAAGAAACGCTAATCGACTAATGCTTCTTCGAAAGGCAGGTTGCAACAACGAATGCAAGTTCGACTGCAAACAGATAGTCTTTTCAGGGGGAAGATTTTTGTCAAACGAGAAAACGAAAGAATGGAAGATAGTCAGGTATTTCGATGCCGTGAAAATTTTATCGTATTGCGATCTATATTGCAGGCAATTAACTTACAAATATATCTATATACGCGGTAAATGAAAGAAATTTTCATTGCAGAATGATATTTTCGGTCATTTTCATGTCGCGAAAATTTCATCGTTATTATGATCTGTGTTATAGACACAGTTAATTTATAAAGATTAAGAAAGAAAGGGAGAAAGTCAGTTCGGAAGGAAATCAGGACGTTTTGTACGTTGCGATTATTGTTCTTGCCCTCGTTTGCACGTTTCGTTCGCTACGTGAGAATACGCCTTTTCTTGCAATGCCTCCTTTTCAACGTCAAGAAAGCGCAATATTAAACATTCTTTCTTATCTGTCTTTTTCGCCCGGTTGATTTCCCCTTTGAATGCGAGTTTCGCGAAAGGCGAAAACGCTTCATTCGCATGCATCGAATAATTTCACGTTTTCACCCTTTTCGCCCGGTTGCAGCGAAACGTCAAGGTGAAATATTTACCTCTGCAGGACCAGAAAAATCGGAGCAATTAAACTCTATTCATCGCGAATTCGTAGCGAATAGAACGAGTAACGGGCATTGGTGTTCGAAAAAACGGAAAAAACCGAGGTCTTCGATCGCAGAAGCCCCTCGCACCGATGATGGGACGAAATTACAGAAATTTTGGCGTACAGAATCGTTTGACAAACAACAGAATGTTTATAAATGTATCTCTTCGCAATTGACGACGCAAAATAGTCCTCTTAGTCACTTAACACCGCGGACGCGTGAGTTCTAACAGCGACTTTATGGTTCTGAACATGCGGTTGTAATGTTTATATTTCGATAAGAACGTTAACAATTTTATTATTTTTTATTATTTAGACTCGCACTGCAGCTGCGATAAGTTTCAAACGTTAGTGAAAATCCAGAATCATAAAGTCGCTGTTAGCACTCACGCTTCCGCAATGTTAAACGATTAAGAGAACTATTGGATTGCGACCATGTATAGTAGAACGAGTATCGGGTATTGGTGTTCGAAAAAACGGAAAAAACCGAGGTCTTCGATCGCAGAAGCCACTCGCACCGATGATGGGACGAAATTACAGAAATTTTGGCGTACAGAATCGTTTGACAAACAACAGAATGTTTATAAATGTATCTCTTCGCAATTGACGACGCAAAATAGTTCTCTTAGTCACTTAACACTGCGGACTGCTTAACACGCGTAAGTTCTAACAGCGACTTTATGGTTCTGAACATGCAGTTGTAATGTTTACATTTCGATGATAACGTTAACAATTTTATTATTTTTGACTCGCACTGCAGCTGCGATAAGTTTCAAACGTTAGTGAAAATCCAGAATCATAAAGTCGCTGTCAGCACTCACGCTTCCGCAATGTTAAACGATTAAGAGAACTATTGGATTGCGACCATGTATAAATTCGTTGGAAAAATTTTACCTTCGCGATGAGTAAAACACAATGCAAAAAGAGAAAAAATCTTTTTTTATCTTGAAACTCAAGGTCAAGATCAATTTTGCGACAAATCCCTTTACATTTGTATTCCCATCGAATCGGAGAGCGTAGAATTCATCTATGACCTTTCTTCCCGCCATGTATGTACAATAAAGGCGTTGTCAGTCGAGAACAGAGTCGCTCGCTTTTCCAAAGCAAAGTGTGTTGCTCTTCGACACACAGGCAGAGACACACGGTCGAAGAATTGCAGTTTGCAAAAATTATGGATCGTCTTTTCAACTCACTTCCGGCCGCCACGGTACAATAAAGGCGCGTCTGTTCGTATTTCGTTTCGACGTACACGTGTCCAAGTGTACACACGTACACACGGCCGTGCCGCTGAAAGGGTTAAACATGACGCGAAGAGAAAAAAAAAAAAGAAAGGAAAAAATACGTGGCTACGGAACACACAGGAGAAAAAAAACGCATCACTGCTTGTAAACAACAACGCTATACTACTTGTAACGAGGGCCTGTCTAGCAGCCCTAGTGTGCGCGTGTACCGTGGAAGGGTGGTTTCTTTTCCTCCCCCTCACCCTCCCTCATTCTGACCCCAGATGGACCATTATGCCTATCTATGCGTCTAAAATATCACGCGTTACGACAGGTGGGAAGCGTGTAAACTTCCCTTTTTCTCTCTGTCAGCGACGAAGAAGGGTGACTTGCAGCAAAGGGGGGTGAGGGACGCGTGCTGCTAGAGGTTTTCACTGACAAACACAGCTTCACTTAATCGAGTGCAGTCGAACCAGCGAAAAATTAATTTAAATGTAAATTATTGTGATTTAATTATAACAACTTAAATCATTGTAAATAAAAGAAATTTGAAGTTATATTAATAAGCAATTTGAATTATCATTTTTATAGTGAGCAATTGTTATCTAGTGAATTATCGAATTGGCAATTTGGATTATTAGAATTTATTTAGCAGCTTGAATTATCTATGGAAAGAAATCGTGTAAGAAGGTACGCTATGGTTTCGTTTCATAGCGTGAAAGTTCCTCTACATTTCAAATTCGAATTAAACTGAAATTTCGAGAATCGCCGGAGAATTATTTAGTGAATGAAACGAAGCGAAGCCCGAATGATCGATTTCGACGATTATTTCAATTGTTTCTTCAATATGATCGACGACACCGTGGATTCGTCGCGATTTGTGAATACTATATACAGCTACTGTAAAACATTGGAATATAAAATTCGTGGCAGGAAGATCGAATTGCGAGGAAAATTTCTATTATTCTAACGCGACAGAGAAAAATATATTTAACGGGTATTCAATATTTAATATTTAAATATAAATACACTAAAGAATATTTAGTGCATAAGTCTTCAAAAAATATTATAAATGCACGATGAAAATTTCTAAAATTTCTTAAAATTATAAATTATAAATAACTTGGTCAGTAGTTCTAGTTAATGTTAACAAACATTGGCAAAAAATTGCGAATCTCTCTGAGATTATCTTCGAGAAACGATTTCAATTTGTCAGCTTTGCATTCGCCTGTGAGGAAACTAATTATTTTTCCAATTTTATTAATTCGCAATCGTTCAAAATGTGTCGGAGGAGGATTCCTGTTTTCGCAATAAATATTTGACAGTCTAGTAAATTACTCGGCGTGAGTGTAAAACGAAGCTCGAGCACTCTGAGTTACGGGACATGAAATTGTCACGCGCCGCGAGATAGACAGAAACAGGGATCATTTATGGATGGCACCTGCCTCTTTGACAATTTTACGAGGCTTGGGTTGATTACTTACCGAGGCGTTTGTGTGTTAACTCTTCGCTCGCACTTGCAGCCACTTGATGTTCTTCCGCGTCAAGGTTCACCCAGGTATTTAGAAGAGAGAGAGAGAGAGAGCATGTGCACCACTTCGTAATGAGGGAGGATTCGTAATTGCACGCCCCTAAAAATCTAGTACGCGTAGCCCCCAATTTCCTTGGTAAATCGTATCACGAGGCATTTTCATTGAGAGAAACGAAATTGCAAGAAACTTTTCCTCTGTTGTTACTATCCCAGCGTGGTAAGATAATTTTTGCTAGAACTTTGACTAAATTTAATTGCACTTTGAAATCTAGGCCTTTTAGGTATCCGAGATTGGAAAACGTGAGAGAGAAAGTAGAGAAACTTCCACTTTCACCACTTCTTCTGTGGTTATATTTCTGAAATTCTCACGAGATTTATATTATGTTAAAAAAAAAAAGAAATTAGAATTTAATTATAAAATTTATCTCAACTTGCGTGATATTGAGGTAGAAACTCGTTCAGCAAATTTGTTGGGTCTCTGAAATCTTCACGATTTAATTATATGCTATAAAATTACGATCCGAATTATGAAATTTAGTTATCTTATTAAAATCACGCAAACTGCGAGAAATTAGAGATAGAAACTCGTGTTTAGCAGTTTTGTTAGATCTGACTGAAATTCTTCGCGAGATTCGATTAATCTAATTATGGAACTTAGATCCGAGATCTCAAGTGAAAATTGAAAGAAATTAAAATAGAAACTTACACTCGACACGTTTCTCGTTATCTTCACTGAAATTTTCACGAGATTTCATTGTATTACAAAATTCAGTGAAATCTTAGTGAAACTGTACGAACTGCCGGTGAAATCGAAATTAGAAACTTCCGCCGGATCTCGAACATTTTTACGGAATTTAATTACATTGGAAAATTGGAATTCAGATCGTAATGTTCCTAAGTTGATACATTCAACGTTCAAGGGACTTTCTATGTACAGGGTGATTCACGTAACTTTTATATTATTTTAAAAATAACTTTTAAATTATTTAAATTATGCGTTTAATACGAATTATAATTAAATTGTAAAAATTGTTCAATAACGAATTAGAAATATGACAAATTATCATGAAATATCTCCTTTAACCATCACCAATGCGGTTTGATACTTCTTCACTTGGAATTTAATATTCTTTCGATTTATGATGAAAAATATATATGGGCCAATTGAAAAAACTAAAGATGAACTTGGAGATTTCGAACAGCCTCCGACACATCTTTCGAAAAATTGCCTCCGTTAGGATCGTACAACTTTTCTGTTAAACAATTTTTCATTACACGCGTAATTTAAGTTATTCCTATATATATATATATATATATATATATATATATATATATATATATATATATTGCACACTTGAAATAACATTTAAATTATGCGTGTAATGAAAATATATGAAAATATAATAAATATAATAATGAAAAAAAAATATATATATATATATATAAAATACATTTTTCGTCGTAGAAAAGCAAGTGCACAGCGAAAGAAATAGCCAGGAAGCATACAAAAAGTTGGGAAGTCGTCTCTGAGAGAATCTTATATTCATTTTCGTATGAAAGCCATCGAGAGGGAAATGCGAAAATGCGCGGATGTCGAAATGCATATATACACGTCTTCATACGCGCGCTTTCCCCGTTAAAAGGGGGAAAAAACGAGTTCTTAAGCTCTCTCTCTCACACACAGAAACAATCAAATTTCCGCGTACGTATAAATTCAGGCAGTTTTATGTTTACCGCGAGATTAACACGTTGACTGCCACGGTACTTTTCAGGATCCCGTTCTAAGAAGCCAATTCAATTTGATCATATTATATTGTTAAAAACAACTATTATAGTACATAATCATCAAAAAGCATATAGAATGTGTTTTCTTGGGAAAAAAAAGATCTTGCGAATTATCTCGTAGTTGGCTTATGTAAAGGAAGACTATTGGCCCTAGATGGCCCAAAAAGGTTGCATTACATATATATATATATATATATACATAATGTAAATATATAATTATAAATTATAGATTAACCTTAATCTAAACCTAACCTAAATTTAAACCTAACCTTTTGAAATCGACGCCGAACGAACAATTGCGAAACAGATATCGTGCATTTTCTTTCCCTAACAATCGAACAAGCTTGAACAATCAGCAATCGAAATTACACGATGAAGTTGAAGTTCAGTAGAACGTTTTTAATAACAAAGAACACGCAACTCGATGTTTGATTTCTCGAGAAAACTTACCCGAAGAAACGTTTTTCTCGTCGCGAATGTTTTACGGAGAAATTGTTTTTGGTCGGATGTTAGCATATTGTATATTTTTTAATTAATCAATACTCGCATTAGTTTTGCCTGCCAACTCTCGAAAGTTGCTTTCTATTTTAGCTTAATCCCCGCGGCAATTATTTCGTCTCCCGTATCTTTTGAAAAGCCGAAAGAAAACAGAGTTTGAGAGCTGATTGCGAGAAGCTCTGTGTCTTTCTGGTGAAACATCCTGATTCATAAATCCAATGTACCGTGTATTGCCGATGTGAAATACTGGCCGAAAGAGAAAACGATTGAAACTGTCGTCGCACGCTTGTTTCTACAGAAGTTTCTGAGTTATTTCGAACTGGTTAAATGTGGTCGTACATTACATCCGTACGCCAGTCGTGAAAATGAAAAATCCATACAGACGCGCGAAATTGCGAGACTTCACCTCGTCGTTTTCCCTTCCAAATTTTGATTCATTGGCCAGCCAGTATATTATAGTGATCTAAACAGGCGCATAAAATTACAAGGAACTGTTTTCGATAATTCGTAGAAAATTCGTAGAAAATTTGTGACATTGCGAGCGAAAGTGGATTTTATTCTAATAGAATTTATTTTCTACTATTTTTGCAAAAATTTCGATTATTCTATCTGTAATTTATTGTAATAATCCAAACAGACGCGCGAAATTGCGAAACTTCACCTCGTCGTTTTCCCTTCCGAATTTTGATTCATTGGCCAGCCAGCATATTATAGTGATCTAAACAGGCGCATAAAATTACAAGGAACTGTTTTCGATAATTCGTAGAAAATTCGTAGAAAATTTGTGACATTGCGAGCGAAAGTGGAATTCGTAGAAAATTTGTGACATTGCGAGCGAAAGTGGATTTTATTCCAATAGAACTTATTTTCTACTATTTTTGCAAAAATTTCGATTATTCTATCTGTAATTTATTGTGATAATCCGAACAGACGTGTGAAATTGCAAGAAATCATTTCGACAATTCGTAGAAAATTATTAGTGGCCTTGTGAGCAAAAGAGTCACATTTTATTCCAACAAAACTTATTTTCTAATGTTTCCTTCAAAATTTTGATTATTCTATTTATAATTCAGTAATAATCCAAACGGCCGTGTGAAAATTGCAAGAAATCATTTCGACAAATTCGTAGAAAATTATTCGTGTCCTTACGGATGAAAGTGCATTAACAAAAAATCGCATTTTATTCCAGAAAAACTTAGTTTCTAAACTCTTTTTACAAAATTTCGATTGTTCTATTTGTAATTTCCAAAATCCAAACGGACGTTATTAGAAGAAATTACTTCGACAATAGAAAAATTATTTATGAATGCAAGGAAGTTGCATTTTCATTCCAACGTAGATTTCGTATTTTCCACTGTCGTTTTGCGAAATTTCGTTCGCCGCATTTATTACAACGTGATTTATTTGTCCGGTAATAGCATTGCGTTTAGTTCGAGAATTGGATGAAAATCGACAGCAGAAAGCAATATCGGATAGATATGATTTTGACAGTCTTTACGAGACGCTCGAGGATGGAACCGAGGTCGTACATATCGTGAAAGAGACAAGGGGGAAGGGAAATCGTCGCAGGGGAAGCATTTAGGGGAGCAACTATCGGATTCCGAGGAAATTGGTGAAGAGTTGAGTTCGCCAATCCCGCTGAACCGAGGCTATAAACAATGCTATTAATATTACAAACGATGATATATACCGCAGAATAACCCAAATGGATTTATTTCTGTGCCACTGCTGACAAAACGTTTGAAATATTTGATAACATTGGGAAACACCGAGACACCGCTCGAATTCGCAAATTGAATCGTTAATTTCGTTTTTTTTTTTTTCAATTTCATTTCGAACAAACGCAACGCAAGTATTTTCTATTTTCTATTTTAAAGATCTTGTTATTTTTGAATGCACTCGTATACTTGGATTTGAACGAATACTTTCTACCTTTTTCTGCTTGGGGGTGTATTTATTATAGATGGAATCCTTTTTCTGTATATCCCTTTATATCCTTTTTCTTTAGTATATTTACTAGATAAAGTTCAAACTATATTTTACTTAGGATATACTAAATTGAATTTACTTGGTAAATACATTCTCTATTTACTGGAGAGAATTTCCTTTAAAGATAGATATCTTTAATAGTGCATTTGCCAGGTGGAATTTTCTCTAAGAATAAAATGCTTTTTACTTTTACTTTCTAGTTTTTTACTTGAAGTGGTTTATTTATTAGATAGAATTCTTTGTGAGAGCAGAATTCTTTTTGTATGTATTCTTTGGTAGGATATGTTATTGTAGGATTTGTTAGATTAAATTTATTTAATAAATACATTCAGTATAAAGAGAAACTCTTTCTGAAGGTAGAATATTCTCTTTGATATATTCCGTAGTACATTTACCAGCTGTAATTTTTTCTAAGAGTAAAAGTCTTTTTGATTCTGGCCTTGAACCAATACCTTTCACTTTTTCATTTAACATATTTATTAGATAGAATTCCTTCTCTATGTACCCTTTTATATATTTAATAAATAGAATTTGAACTAAACTTATTATAGAATGTACTAAATTGAATTTATTTATTTATTTAGTAAATATATATTCACTAATAGAATTCTTTCTGAAAGTAAACCTTCCTCTTTAGTATATTCTATAATACATTCACTAACTGGAACTTTTTCAAAAGAATAAAATTCTTTTGAAATCTGGCTTTGAGCAAATACTTTTCACTTTTTTTATTTAGGAGTACATTTATTAAATAGAATTCTTTCTCCACGGATTCTTTATTATATTCACTAGATAGAATTTGCTATAGAATTAGAATTCACTAGATAAAATTTACTATAGAATTGGATATATATTGGATTTACTTACAATTAGTAAATACGTACATTTTTTTTTTTTTTTTTGCTACAACTTTTTCTAAGGATAGAATTTTGTCTCTGTCTATAATCTTTACTAGAACTTTCTTTAAGAATAAAATTCTTTTTAATTCTGACTTTGAACAAACACTTTTCACTTTTTTCACCCTTGGGGATGCAATTGTTAGACAAAATTTAAACTATATCTACTAACAGACTATGCCAGATAGAATTTACTTATTGCTAGCAAATACTAATAAATTCTCTAGTGCTGATTCACTAAAGGAGATTCTTTTTCCAAAGAATAGATAGAGTTTTCTCTCCATGTATATATTCTAAATTTAAACTATATCTACTAACAGACTATGCCAGATAGAATTTACTTATTGCTGGCAAATATTATAAATTCTCTAGTGCTGATTCACTAAAGGAGATTCTTTTTCCAAAGAATAGATAGAGTTTTCTCTCCATGTATATATTCTAAATTTAAACTATATCTACTAACAGACTATGCCAGATAGAATTTACTTATTGCTGGCAAATATTATAAATTCTCTAGTGCTGATTCACTAAAGGAGATTCTTTTTCCAAAGAATAGATAGAGTTTTCTCTCCATGTATATATTCTAAATTTAAACTATATCTACCAACAGACTATGCCAGATAGAATTTACTTATTGCTAGCAAATACTAATAAATTCTCTAGTGCTGATTCACTAAAGGAGATTCTTTTTCCAAAGAATAGATAGAGTTTTCTCTCCATGTATATATTCTAAATTTAAACTATATCTATTAACAGAATACTTATTGCTAGCCAGACTACCAGACAGAATTTACTTATTGCTAGCAAATACTAATAAATTCTCTAGTGCTGATTCGCTAAAGATTAGATAGAGTTATCTCTCCATGTATATATTCTAAATTTAAACTATATCTACCAACAGACTACACCAGATAGAATTTACTTATTGCTAGCAAATATTTATAAATTCTCTAGTGCTGATTCACTAAAGATTAGATAGAGTTATCTCTCCATGTATATATTCTAAATTTTTTCCCCCACAAGGTGAAATTCCAAAATACATTAATTCCAATTCCAAGGACATACCCGGCAGAAGTGGAATTCTACGTGGAACTTCAACTTCAACTTTTATCCTCCATTACGTAGGATTAACGAACCGTAACCAACGGGGACGAGGACGGTTGTGTTCGCATTTACGCGAGTACACAAGGGAGAAGGTGTATCGCGGGGGCGTTGACGTCCTTGTCAGTAGCAAATGGAAGGGTTGGAGACTCGTAGGCGTGCAATCTAAGGAATACGTAGGGAATACATATCCGCAAAAGGATTCAGGACCCGTTGTTTGATTCTCTGCGAATTTGAGGCAACTGTTCCCAAGCCTCCGGGGAGGACATTTTCACATTGACACGAAGAGGAGAGACTTCGAGAGGACCTCTAACGCGAGAAGAAATCGCGCGCAAACGAGTTTCCACTGTCTCTCGCGCAATAACTAGACTCGTTATCAAACTTTCGAAGCCGAAAATGAGACGTCGTTTCGAAAGTTTTTCACGACCTTAAGAAACAGCCACTTCGAAACTTCACTTTGTTTGGTGATGGTTTATTATATCGCCGGGTTTGTTGTTTATACAAGGTCAATTATGTTGCAACAGTGGCCTAGTTTTTTTTTCTTTTTTTTTTTTTCGCAGTTCAACTTTGTTTGAAGCGTGGATATTTACTTGGCGAGAAGAATCTTTCCCCGAGTTGCATGAAAAGTCTCACTTTGATGGGAAAGTCTCACAAAATGGGATTGTTTCGGCAAAGTTAAAGCATAGGATTGATCAATAGTCGTTAGAAAAAAAAGAACGTATCGAAGATTTTCATCCGCGAGTCAGAATTTCGAGCAAATTTCAGAAACGAAACAAAGGGGGAAAGGTGTGCAATTTGGCGTGTTTATTCTTCGTAGTTCGACTCCATTTGCAACAGGCGAAGATCTCTTCACGAAAATCATTTGAAAAAAGGAACTGCCAAGTTGCGCGGAAATTTCATTTTCAATAAAAATTGGATCGAACGGGGGATTTCAGTCGTTAAAATGGCGAAAGACGATTGAAATTAAAAGACAGATTAACCAGATAGCATTGTACTGCCGAGAAGAATTGTTGACGTGTTTATTTTTATTTATACTCCAATTCTTCGACAGATTTCAAGAAAACTCTCGAGTTCGTTGCGCGGAAATTTCATTTCAACAACAATAAAATCACTTCGGTCGTCGAAATAACGTAAAAAGGTGGCCGAAGTTGAGAGAAAAGAGAAATATTAACCGATAAAATGGGAAACGTGTCGAACAGTTTTCCACTATACCGAGTCGGCATAGTCAGAGAATTTGAAAAAACAATTATCGAGACAACAGTGCAATCGCAGGAAGGGGGGAATTCGCGGCAATCACCTGACAGAATAACGTGAAAAATTCGTTGCATAAACCGTGTTACAATTATGCGCCGCGATGCTTTCGATTTAAAATGCGTATTGTAGCCTGACGGTGGAAAAGTTCTAGTGTATCGAGGATCTTTATACAGCCACATAGTGGGAGAGGGTGGTGTCGTCCTCCCTTTACAATTGTTTACGGCTCACTTCACTTCTTCCCATTCGTTCGACACTCTCTCTCTCTCTCTCTTTTTCTTTCTTTTTTCCTCACTCCCCTCACTTTCGCAGTTTCCCGCATTTGTAATTTAACAGCACAATGGCTGAGAAATCTCGTCAACTGCATTTTCGTTCTATTCTTTATCGATTACACGTTTCATATTTTTCGAATGGATTTCTTTCGAAGGCTGCGAAGTGAGAATCATATGAAAGAGTTAGAATTCAACCCCTTTGCGGTCGTATTAAATATTATACATAGGTGTCATGCTGCAATTTTCGTTGAACGAACAGAAACATAATATGCAAGATTATGAAGGAAAAACAAAATTTATTAATTGTTTTTAAACTTTAGATACATGTAACACGATAATATTTTCGAATGAATTTCTTTCGAAAGCTGCGAAGTGAGAATCATATGAAAGAGTTAGAATTTTTAACCCTTTGCGGTCGTATTAAATATTATACATAGGTGTCATGCTGCAATTTTCGTTGAACGAACAGAACAGATACATAATATGCAAGATTATGAAGGAAAAACAAAATTATAATTGTTTTTAAACTTTAGATATATGTAACACGATAATATTTTCGAATGAATTTCTTTCGAAAGCTGCGAAGTGAGAATCATATGAAAGAGTTAGAATTCAACCCCTTTGCGGTCGTATTAAATATTATACATAGGTGTCATGCTGCAATTTTCGTTGAACGAACAGAACAGATACATAATATGCAAGATTATGGAGGAAAAACAAAATTTATTAATTGTTTTTAAACTTTAGATATATGTAACACGATAATATTTTCGAATGGATTTCTTTCGAAAGCTGCGAAGTGAGAATCATATGAAAGAGTTAGAATTCAACCCCTTTGCGGTCGTATTAAATATTATACATAGGTGTCATGCTGCAATTTTCGTTGAACGAACAGAACAGATACATAATATGCAAGATTATGAAGGAAAAACAAAATTTATTAATTGTTTTTTTAATTTTAGATATATGTAACACAATAATATGATCTAATTATATGTAAAAATTATATTTTATAGTTCTCTCCATCGTTTGGTATTTTTCAAAGCAGTCTCCAATATGAAGCCCTAGTTTTCGAGAACATGTTTCGCAAAAATAACTAGTTCGGTGTCTTCCGCCCTTAGTTTTTCTGTTTTTTCTTTTTGTCAGTCTTTCTGTTTGAACATACAATTTTCTACAGTACAACAACATACTGTTTTTCTGTTTTTTCTTTTTTTCAGTTTTTCTGTTTGAACATACAGAACAATCTTTACTCTTTACATCGTTTTACAGTGCTGCAACATGTATCGGGTTGGTGCATAATTATTGCGCATTTTTTCGCAACTTTACATCTTCACGGTGCCGCGGTATGGCATTAAATGGCATTCGTTTTGCCATTTTAGAGTATTATTTGTAAAATAATAATTTCACGAAGCGAAAGTTGCCTAGTTACACTTGAAACACAATTTGTAAAATATTATTTCGTATTCTACGTATCTCCGAAGCTTGTCGACTTAATATAACATAAGATTCAATATGGTTCTTTGTTGCGGTGGCTGAGAGTAGACACACGACCGCAAAGGATTAAAAAAAGAATAAGATCCTTCTCGATTAGACAAAGATATGATGTTCATACTTTCGTGCATTGAAATTATTAATTGCAACAATTGATGTCGCTCAGAAATGATTTATTCGATTTCGCGAAGGCAAGAGAGATTCTTTAAACATTCTGAACGACGATGTACAGGAGATGATCAGTAAATCGAATCAATAACGATGAGAAATCGTTGATAATTTGATAATCGTTGTAATGTCAGAAAATAACGGAGAATCAGTACAGCAACAGTACAAGTTTGCTTTCTTTTGAAACTTTTGGCGAGGGCGCTCCACTTTCGCAATCTTGAGTTCATTTTTCTGCAAAGATGAGATTGTTGCACCGCGAATGGGAAAGTAAAGATACCTTTCTTTTCGAGAATTGAAACAACGTTCTCTCGAGAAGGCAAAAAAAAAATTTTTTTCATGACTGTAACTATAATCTGTTAATCGTCTGAAGAAATCGTCTCTCGCTGTGCGATTTCTTGCATTTCTTGAATTTTTCTTTTTCGTTTAAACCTAATATTAATATTAAAAATTCAATAAAATGCTTAAAAACGATAAAAAGAAAAATTCGTAGAGCAAGTTCTAAGGGTTCGTTGTAAACTGGGAGACTTCACTCATCAAAATGATGACAGATCTAGTCACGAAAAAAATATTTAAATCATCTTGAAAAAAATAAAATGAATCAAACTCAGGAACGCTGAAACAAGATGAAACAAGTTGGTTCTTATCATATGTGATTTCCCTTTCACGAAGTTGTAACAATTTAAATTATCGACCATTTTTCGTCATCATTGGCTCGATTGATTTATCAATTTATTCACACAGATTTTTTTTCCCTCTCTATACCTTTTCTTTTTTTTTTCTTCTGGTAGCATTCGTACGATCGTTGGACGATATCGTACGTGGAAAATTCTCGTTCTGGAATAGCATTTGAAGCGGGGTTGTCACCCTGCAATGTATGTATCCAATCCGATGAGTGGCTTTTGTTACACGATAATAGTTCGTCTCACACCTCGACTGTTGTCACTTGATTTTTGGCTCGCAAATCGGTTACTGACACCGACCGACTTTTCCCCTCTTTCAGAAGTTGAATGTAGCCATGGAAAGAACTGGCTTTCGAGGACGCGGAATCAAGTAAAAGCAGAGCACAGTACGCTGAAGTACAATAGTGAACAATAAAATTCCTCTCTCTCTCTCTCTCTCTCTTTGTACGATCGTTACCTCTAGTTAAACTCTGTATAAAACGACGAGTTAATTCGTTTGAAAAGGATAATGGAATGAAATACCATGGATGTGGTTTGGAATACATTTTACAATCTCTTTTGTAATTGTTCTCTGAAACGAAGAAGATATGTATATATATATATATATGTATATATTACAAGTTTGATCTTCGAAAGGATTGATCAACGTGCAAACAAATTGAAGCAAATTTTATAATCTCGTTCGCGAATTTTTCTGAAAAAAAAAAGAAAAGAATATTATATTATAGCTACAACTGTGATTTTCAAAGCAAAGTTGGGACAAATTTTATCATCTCATTCGTAAATTTTTCTGAAAAAGAAAAGAATAATATATTATAGCTACTGTGATTTTCAAAGCAAAGTTGGGACAAATTTTATAATTTTATTCGTAAATTTTTCTGAGAGAAAAAAAAACAAGAATATTATAGTTACAGCTCTGATCTTCAAAATGATTGATACACACATAAATTTGGAGCAAATTTTGTAATCTCGTTCGCGAATTTTTCTGAAAAAAAAAAGAAAAGAATATATTATAGCTACAACTGTGATTTTCAAAGCAAATTGGGACAAATTTTATCATTTCATTCGTAAATTTTTCGAAGAAAAAGGGAAAAGAAAAGAATACTATATTATAGCTACAACTGTGATTCTCAAAGCAAAGTTGGGACAAATTTTATAATCTCATTCGTAAATTTTTCTGGGAGAAAAAAAAACAAGAATATTATAGTTACAGCTCTGATCTTCAAAATGATTGACATACACATAAACTTGTAGTAAATTATATAATCTCGTTCGCGAATTTTCCTGAGAAAAAGAAAAGAATAGAATAGTTACAATTCTGATCTTCAAAATCATTGACAGATATATATACACAAATTTTAATAATTTCCTAATTTTTCTGAAAAACAAAAGAATATCATAGTTTTATAACTCTGATCTTCAAAATGATTGATCGATTGATTGATATATACAAAAAGTTTGGAACAAATTTTATAACCTTGTGCGTGAATTTTTCTGGAAAAAAAAAGAAAAAAAGAATTACTTTGATTTTCAAATATGATCGATTAAGAGCTCCAGCAATACGAAGAGATCATTTCACTGCGAACAAAATAACGACTTACCAGAGGCGAGTCCGTAGATTTTCGAGCAAAACATTGTTCGTCATCGATCGAAACAGATCTCGCGTAAAAATAACTTCGTTCCAAAGAAGTGCCGTGTCGCTCTCCTAACATTCCGAAACTTTCGTTGAAATCTTCATTGGTACGTAATATTTGATATCGGTTAAAATCCGAAAGACACTACGGGGACACAACGTTTCGAGATGAATACTTTAGCCTGGCCACGTGACCAAAATGAAGTTCGAACGCCGCGCTCGATACAACGAGACGCGCCCTATTTTTCCAGCGGGGGCCGCGATCGATCGATCTGCCCCTATCCGGTCGGCCGCTATCGATGGAAACGCAGAGTTTCCGATAGCAGACTAACAAGTTTATTTTTAACGTAGTTGAAGAAGCAAGCCGGCGTGCATGCACCGTGCCGGTAAATTACAACGACTCCCGATGACTCTTAATTGGTTGAAACAAGTCGGCTTTGCGGTCGATCGATCGTTGCGGATACGATAAAACGAATCGAGTCACTCTCTCGAGGGAGAGACTTTTCCTCCCTCTGCCAGAGAGTGAAAAGGCAAACACACACTCTCTCACGTCTGTCTCTCTGCGTCTTATTTCTTTTTTCTACCGCCCAGTTGTTCAGTGTCCTGTCGTTTTTCCAATTCTTCGTGAAAATGGCGAATTTTTTTCACTTCACTGCTGTTGAACGGAAAAGCTGTTCTTCCGCAAAAGACGCAAAAGGCCCACCAGTTTCACTGAAACGCGTCTCCGAAGCGTTGTTGCCACCCTCATTGTCCGCCAACTTTTCGACTTTCCATCAACAACGTTTCACTCGCCCGTTGTGTTCGTTCGGTTCTTCTACAAGGGTGAATTAGAGAACGAGATTGCCGAGTTACGCTGGCAGGAAATTGCTGTTTCCGATTCGCGCGAGACGCGAACGGGGCGAGGGGGGGGAGGTTGGAATTTTTCTCGAAAGCTTCTCGCTTGAAAACTTCTCTCTACAAACGGGATTGCGTTTCTTACGTGGGAGGGAGGATTGAAGAAAAAAAAAAAAAAAAAGAACGAGGTTCGGCGGTGAAGTAATTTCGCGTGTTGGTGTAAAAGCGCTCGATTCTATTCTATTTCACCTGTGGCTGTGCCTCCCCGTCACTCTGCACGAATTGAAACTGGAACGGTGGAATATTCTATTAAAACGAAAACGAGTTTTTCAAACAATGTTGTTGCATTAATAGTGTTGGTAATATTATTGTTATCAATACGTCGTTTATTATATTGATGTTACATTGTTATAGTAATACGTCGTTCATCAAGCGTCAAATAACTCTGCAAAGGAGAAGTGAAATTATTAAATCGAAAAGTTGTTTTGAAATAACATTAGTGTTGGTAATGATGTTATTGTTGTTACCGATCATTCAATGTCAAACAATTCTTCAAGGAAGAAATTAAATTATTATAATTTGAAAACTAGTTTAGAAATAATTGATATTGGTATTAGCATTAAAACTAGTTTAGAGATATTAGTATTAATATTAGCAGTGTTGATAATATTGATGATATTATATTGTTATTGATATGTCGTTTATTAAGTGTTAAATAATTCTGCAAAGGAGAAATGAAATTATCAAATCGAAAAGTTATTTTGAAATAACATTAGTATTAATATCAATAGTATTGGTAATAATGTTATTATTGTTACCGATCATTCAGTGTCAAACAATTCTGCAGAGAAGAAATGAAATTAATTTTGAAAACTAGTTTGGAAATAATTGGTATTAGTACTAGTATTAAAACTAGTTTAGAAATATTAGTATTAACAGTGTTTACATTAGTATTAGCAGTGTTGATAATATTGATGATATTATATTATTATTGATATGTCGTTTATTAAATGTTAAATAATTCTGCAAAGGAGAAATGAAATTATTAAATCGAAAAGTTGTATTGAAATAACATTAGTATTAATATCAATAGTGTTGGTAATAATGTTATTATTATTACCGATAATATGTATTTTTATATTACCGATAATAATGTCATTATTTTTACCGATCATTCAGTGTCAAACAATTCTGCAAGGAAGAAATGAAATTATTATAATTTGAAAACTAGTTTGGAAATAATTGATATTGGTATTAGTATTAAAACTAGGTTATAAATATTAGTATTAATATTAGCAGTGTTGATAATATTGATGATATTATATTGTTATTGATATGTCGTTTATCAAGCGTCAAATAATTCTGCAAAGAAGAAACGAAGTTATTAAATCGAAAAGTAGTTTCTGAAATAACATTAGTATTAATATCAATAGTCAGGTGTCATCAATATATTGTTTATTAAATGCCAAACATTTTTGCAAGGAAGAAACGTAATTACTAAATCGAAAACTAGTTTGAGAATAATATTTGTATTAATGTTAATGATGTTGGTAACATTGGCGATGTCATTGTTCATTGAATAATCCTGCAAGAAAGAAATGAAATTATAATATTTTCGTACGTATTGGTGTGTGAACCATCGTCGAACCGATTGCGAGTGAAGTTCGATTTCGCCACAGCGCGAGGCGAAAACTCGTGTTAAACTGCGGGAAGTTTTTGACTCGCATACCGCCGAGCTTATCGATTACCGTTCAGTTTCGTTATCTGCATATGAATAAACCCAGGAAATGGGAGTCGCGATACACGCTTTCCTGTAGAATAACCAATTTCCACGTTGTTTCTCTCTTCACTGATATCAGATATAAAAAATAGAAACCCCTGAAATACCCTCGAAATCGTGAAAATACGAGAAACTTTCTCGAACTTTCACAGTGAGTTTTTATCAAAGTGACCGCTAAAGGAGCACTCGATGCCAAATATCCAAAAATATTCTTAAATTCTTAAATTACCCTTCAAATCGTAGGTAAAAATTTGCAAAACTTCTGGAACCTTCGCGATAAATTTTCAGCGGTCAAAATGGCCGCTGTGAAAGAGTAACCTAACCTAACTCTTGACTTGCAACTTTTTACTTACAAGCATGAAGCAAAGGTATATCAATTTCGACGTTGTTTTTTCTCTTTATCTTAAGACAGGAATTTTTACCTCGAAATCACGGGCGAAAATTTGTAGAATTTCTGGAACCTTCGCGATAAATTTTCGTCAAAATGGCCGCTGTGAAAGAGTAACCTAACCTAACTCTTGACTTGCAACTTTTTACTTACAAGCATGAAGCAAAGGTATATCAATTTCGACGTTGTTTTTCTCTTTATCTTGAGATAGGAATTTCTACCTCAAAGAAATCACGGGCGAAAATTTGTTTGAAAACTTGTTTTAAACTTCGATTCGCAATAATCTTTATCAAACATGACCGCTGAAATAGTAACGCTTAACTTTTAACTTGGATTGCAACTTATTGCGAGCAAAAGGATCGTAAAAACAATGTTACATACCGCTTGAGGTATAAAGATGAAACTAGGATGAGCTATGTTAGCAGCTTGATCATTTTTATAAACCTTCGAGTTTCACGAAACAAAATAACTCGTAACTCGTTCGTGACTTACAGCAGACACAAACTTCGTGGAAAGGATCGTAAAAACAATGCTGCGCGACGAAAAGAAGGAAAGAGGAAAAATTACATTAGCTGTCTGGTTATTTTCATAAGTTCCAACGATAATCACATTTAGAATAGGCTTGTAACAGCTCGAAATATGTTGTCAGGGACACGATTTTTTTCCCTATACATATATCGTCGTTTGTTAGAAAGTATTTCACGTTGTAATGTGATTTCATGTGAATTTTCGCGGATGTTAATAATAATAGTAGTAATCGCGATAAAAATTATGCAGTTATAAACCACAAGAAGGCAAGAAATTCGAAAAATATTTAGTAGACTCCTAGTTTACCGGCTTTTCCCTACCTTTAACAATTTCGCTACCGTTTCTTTAATTAACAGGTTTATTTTACAGAGATCAATCTTATAGTCCTTGTTACTTTAAAAAAAAAAAAAGTTACATTTAAAAAAATTTCTACAAAGAGACAGAGTTGGGGAAAAAATCGATAAACTAAAAATTTATCAAATATTTTTGCCAACATCTCTCTCTGAAGCTAACAATTAGATCGAATGGTAAGACGATAACACGTATAAGGAGAAATTTCTTGGAATTGCATCCCTGACAGCGTACTTCAAGCTCGTGAAGATCAGTGAGAAGTGTTTTAATTTGCTTATATAACGTTTCAATCAAATACTTCAGCAGTCTGTTTAATACGCATACGTTAATACGCCAGAAAGCGTAACTCCCTGTTAAGTCTCCCTGTTAAGGCTGTGCTATCCAGCCGTGGTATGTCAGTCAAAAGTCACAGCGGATTTACGCGGCTGGGTCAAAGGTCGGGAGTTAAGAAAGTTATCTGTTCATCCATCGAGTTAGGAAACCAGAGCACCATGTAGACCCAGGATTTCCAGCAGGGATATCTCGAATGCTGTCCGACTTCTCACGATAGATAGCTCGTAGTCCAGTGTTAACGCCGAACTTACGTTCTCACGTTAGTATAGCCACGTAGTTTTCATCGACGAAGTCTGTTGCTTTTATCTGAAATGAAAGAAACTCCCGCGATGACGCGCGATATGCATTGATCATGCGTGCGAGAATTTGTCGATCGCTGGCTCCTGGTTTGATATCAATAATTTCATAGTTCTCGTAGACGTTCATAGTATTTAAAAATCATGTTTCCCTGTAGAAAAAATTTTCTAACTTTGAGGGAGACGTGGAGGAACTAAAATAATTTCTGTTAAGAGGGAAATCATTTAAATCTCCAGAAACACGCTGTTTTATAAAGGAAACTATAAATTGTCTACTATCATTTTAATTAACTAATTCTAGCGTTGATATTTGTAATATAGAAGCTAACACTTTCGAGATACCTATTACCATTTTAAGTTTATGTAACACCAATCCTCCACATCTGAATTTCATTTAAATCGTATTATATTATTCTTTCGATCCTGTGAATTTTCTATACGCTGTGCATTTACTATACACTTTGAAGTTCAATTAATACATGAACGCACATTTTTTTTCGCAAATTATGTGACATCTCGGAGTCCGTTCGAACATTTTTTCCTTGCGTGTAATCTTTCGTTTCATTGACCGTACGCGTTAATAAAGCGTTCTTGCAAAGATATTGAAACAGCTTCGTTGAAATAAGATTTATTATTCAAATTGAAACGAAAATTTATTTATTGAAACGTGAAAAGTCCCGTCCTCGTCGTTTGGAGCAGAAAAGAGTTTCGGAACTCCGCGGATGGAAGATACCGGACAAATTAAACGTGTGCACGTGATTTTTTTGACCTCTTGATCGCCGCATTTTTTTAAGGACCGCGCATCAGATCGCCGCGTATTTTCAACTTTAAGAAAAATGTACTTTTTACTAATAAATAAATAATTTAAATATTTTTTACTTACATAATTGGCGAGCCACAATCAATTGGGATATAATTCGCACAAAGAAAAAAACACTTGATTTTCACTAGGATTGCCACACAATAGATCAAATACTAAATATTATAAAAATTTTAAAAAGTTACATGCATGTGTTTGTTAAATTTGAAATGTTATAAATCTATAGTCTAAAAAATATATACATATATATTATGCATAATGAAACTAATATTTATTTGTGGCGTGGTATGCTTCGAAGTGAATAGTTGGGCAGAGTAGAATTTTAGTTTTCGCACGCGAATTTTGTTTCTTGCCTCATTCTTTCGAATAAATCCAAAATCGAGGAAGAATATATTTATTTTTCGATTTTTTTCAGCGAAAGTAAAAAATGATTCTATGTGTCACTGTTAAGAGATCGAAATTAATTTCGCCTTTATTTAGGGTATAGGGATTGGCGCGTACTGATCAAGAGGTTAAAAGGCTCTCACCGCGAGAGAATACGCGCTTCACGTCGTAAAGACGATATCGTTATCTCACTTTGGTTTGTTTAACGCGATCTCGCTCGATATTCAATCATGGTTTCTTTCTTTTCTCTCTCTCTCTCTCTCTCTCTCTCGACGTCGAATATGTACCATCGGGCGTCGTAACGGAATTAGCGGCATCCGAATTTAAGACCTGGGGGATATCTATCTACATGTATATTGATTGCAGTCGCTGGCGCGTCTGCGTGCGCCGGGCCAATGCAGATCGTGTCGCATCATTTCCTTTTCAGCTCCTCTGATCTCGTCCTCTTGTCTCGTCGGCCGCGGGGTCGGGGGCGAGATTGCCTCTCGAGAGTGAAAATCAGAACGATCGACGATCATCCCGTTTCAGCCAGTTTACGACTTTCCGCGTTACGGATGCCCCGTCGTTTCCTACAAATCATTTCTATCCGAAACAGCTTGGGCTCCGGCGAGACGGCAAATTGAAAAATCAATTACCGGGACATCGTAAATCCACCGCCGTGGTCTGGCGAGAGTCGAGATCGAGCGTGACTTCGGTATTCCGCCGATCGACAATCATTTTGACGAGACAGATCGTGGATTAATTCCATTTTTTTTTCTGTTTTTTTTTTTTTTGTTCTTTTTTTTTTCTTTTGGAGAATTGCACCGATTCTGTTTCTTTCGTTCTCATCTGTGCTTCTCGCGACATGTACATTTTTTTCGTCTCTTATGACATACTTTTTACGGCATGTGACAACGAGTCGAGAAGGAAGAATAAAATCTCGTTCTCGAGGAAAATCGAGTCTGAAAATGTTAATTCAAGCACGCTTGAATTTGACTAATTTTTCGAGTGCGATTAATCCTCTCCGCGCGAGAACTGTACTCTGTGTGCAAAAGTTTTGATGGAACGTGCCGTTTCCACGAAAATTCCAAGTTCTCGAATGTGTTTTTTAGTTCAAAGGAGAAGTGTCTCGAACGTCTCGTAGGATAAATTTTCAAAGTCTCGATTCTCTGCGGAAAAAACGGAGCACCTTGCGATGAAATTTTGTTCTACGTTTCTTTATTCATTTTTGCATGCATTTTCTCCTTATTGATTATCGATTATTATTTTCTTCTTTTTTTTTTTTCATCGCGTTTAGAATTCAGATATATATCTGGCGAATTTTCAAACGCGATTTTTCTCGGAAACGAAGAAACTTTATCCTTTCTTTTTCACGTAGAATCAGCTTTTGTTTAATCGTCGTCAGATACTCTCACAGAAATTACTCTGCACGAAGTATATTAGACAACCAGTGTAGAAGTATATTACTTGAATGGTATTTATAACGAAGTCGGTTTAATTTTCTGCGACATTCTATGCACGGTGTCGTCCTCTGTCGCGCGATTCTTTTCACCCCCTTTGAAGGAAAGTTACACTCGATGGCGGAGTATTCGAGAACAAAGGCTTGCTTGCTAATTGCCCGAGTCTCGCCTCGATTCAACAGCGTATAATTCAGCAATTTGACATTAGGATGTTAAATACCGCAAAATGGATGGCTGGGTGCTGAATCGACGTTTCCAAACGTTCGTTATAGCCATACAGAAGGGATATTTCAGTGTAAACGATCTACATCGCAGACGAAGATTAACTTTGCGTTTCTGGCTATTGTCTCTCCTTGAATGCCCAGAAAATTAGTGCCAATACCACTGCTTATGCAGCCTGATTTCATCAAGCTTTTCTCTCGAAGAATAAAATAAACTTTTATTCTATGAAATTTTTAGTCCTAGGAGATTGTAGTTGCAGTGAAAAACCTGCGAGATGTTTCAAGCTTTCCTGACGAAATTAGCCTTTGTGCCTGTTTTTATCTCCCGGGACCTTGAGGAAACTGGCTTTCTTCAGAAAATGAAGTACCTTTGTACATTATATAGAATTTTTAGAAAGTTGAAATCTTAGAATTAGTTAAACGTCAAGGACACAATAGCAAAAAGATCTTAATGAACGTGGATCGAAATATCGTTAGTTTTCGTAGAGTTAACAGACAATTCTTTTTTTTATCAGTGAAATATCATCACTTACGGTCTGTCCAAAGCATATGTTCGATACGATCCTCGTACGAGCTTTCACACACACTCCGTCGTGTTTTTTAGCACACACACACACACACACACATGTTGAGAGATTTCTGGCTGTTTTCTTATTTTTCGACAACAGTTTCCAATACTTTGTCTCAATTAAAACTGTTACATCTGCTAGATGAAATAGTCGAGACTGCATATCTATTATTTCTACTCGTGTTATTTGGACGCCTACGATGTAATTTATGTTTCAGAACAATGAAGTGATTATTTTCAGTGATACGTGTGTTTATTTATTCACAAAAATACTAAAAACGTTTCCAATTGTGAAAAACACTTCTCCAGAGCTGGCACACGTTGCTAATATAATACATAAATCAATTTTATATTTATATTTATTGATATTTATATTATAAATCAATTTTATTTATTTATCGTATAATAATAATAATTAATTATGTGTTATCCAATTTATTATTGTAACAAATATTTACTTGTTGAGTATTTCATCACCATTCTACATGTAATAATAATAAAATAAATTATAATTTGTTTCGTTATCTGTCACAGACACATACATCGCTCGAAACTTGAATTACTCGGATAAAATTATGTGTAAAGTTATTAGTATTTGATAGAACCTTTGTTCTTTTCATTAAATTAGAAAACTAATTTCTGAACGACTTGCCTTATATTTGAGCGTTTGGATATTTTTGGTGATCTAATCTCAATTCATTTAGCAAAGTAAAACGTTTCCATTCTCTTTGTTCCTTATTAGATTTCTAATCAACTTCTAATTACTGAACGACTTGCCTTTGTACTTGAGTATCTCTCAAATCATTTTCAAGGAAGCAAACCCTTTCAAACTTTTCGAACGGTTCCCCTTTCTCTTTGTTCTCCTTTCATTAATTAAAAGCTGACTGATTTCCGAGCGACTTGCCTTCTATTTCCGTGTCTGAATATTTGAACGCTGAGTATCTAATCTCAGTTCATATAACGAGGCAAAATTTCGTTACCATTCCCTTTGTTCCTTTAATGAATGAAAAACATAGATTTCCAAACATTAATTAAAAACAGATTTCCTCACCTTGTATGTGGGCAAAATTCCAATATTTCCTCAATATTTATAAGTATATTTAAATATAACCCGGGCAAAACGAATAATAAATTTATTATTGCTTCGTAGTAATTTCTTAGTATATTCTTAGTAATTAATAATATATCTTCGTAATTTCTTAGTATAAATAATAGCAAGAAGTATTGATACTTGGTATAGGGAATTCTGGGAAAGGGCCCAACAACGAGACACAGTGGCCGCCATCTAGGGATATTTGTTTTAACCTGCCCAGGCCTAGGACTCAAAAATATTAAGGGTACGAGTGTTTTGTGCGCGTGAATGTTTCGAGAATCCATATAGTAAAAAAATCCAGAGAGACTTCGTAAAGACAGAGAGTAGAGGCATAGCGAGCTACAGAGAGTATTAATCTTTTTTTTTTTTTTTTTTTGTTACCGCAGCATTAAGACTTTTCATTTCTGTCAATCTTCTCTTTTCAGTGAATTTTATTTAACAACGTGGAATAAAATTAAAGGGAACTATTTTATCATTGTGTACGGTTTGGTCACTCGTTATGGTCCGTCAACCAGTTGCCAGCGCAAGGGGTTTAGCTTAAATTTAGGTTAGGTTTAGGAACGCCACGCTTACTTTTACGCGAATTTACGGTCCATAGTGCCAGCATGAGTTTCTTATTACGCGGTGTATACTATGTTATGAAATATTATTTACAGCGTACATAAGTTGAGACACATAGTCATGTTTAATGAATATATCTTATCGGGGGGCCACCTGTGTAAACTCCCGTAACGCTGAAATGCATTCCTTCGACGTAGTATTGTGATTGATACTTTAATCGGTGTATTTTTACTAACCTCACCGGCGCTGTCCCCGTGGCGCTACCGCAAAATTCAGTCACCCCTAATGGCATTCTCAACGTGCTAATTAGAGACTGGTGCTAATCTCTGAACATCGCCTTGTTAAAACGCTCGGTTAAAACAGACGATCCACACGTTCTCGAAGATCACCCACCGCCGTATTTCGTATTTCGCATTTCGCAGGGGCTTACTCGCGCAAGTGTTACGTGTTTTAAGGAACGGTGGTGTAAATCTGGTGAACGTGTGCCCGCAGGCTGGCACACGCAGCCTACTTTTCACGAAGCTTACCGTTACGCGAGTGTTGTTTCGCACTTCTACAGGATACCATCGTGTGCATAAACATACATTGCTTGCAACATTTGCGGGGGGTGGGGGGTATAAGGGATGCAACGAATCAAACAACGCGTGCTTCAGGAAACACAGATATAATCTCTGTTAATGGATTTAACACTAGAACTACCGACAGTTAAGACGAAGCTATTTCTACCAAACTTATTTTGATTATTTTAATAAATAAAAATAGAATGGAATTCATTATATTATTTCTTTAGTTATCACTGTAAAAGTCGTTGCATCATTGCGGGGGGGAAAAATTGTAACATGAAATAGAAATTTTAAAATAAAATTGGAAAACCAGTCATTTTGACTGATGTTGTAGTTCTAGTGTTAATGAAATAACCCCGATTGGAAATATTTGTTTTTTTCGTAAAGTACTAGCCACGTTACAGTTTCATTGAGATATCAGTGACTCGCAATAACATTAACTACAATTCACTCTGTTTCAGTTTGAGTGTCATTCGATAACACGAGTGTTGTATAAGATGGGCCAAAAGTTTCTTCCCACCTACTTTTTTTTTTTATATAAAACATCGATACATGAAGGAAAACTAGTTTTATTAATTTTAAATTAAATTCGAGTTAAAATTCAGATTTCAAATTTTTCGCGTGTACTTCAATCATCTGTAAAGAGGAAAAATTGAAAAAAAAATATGTGATAAAAAAGTTATTTATTTATTTGAAGAAAAATAATCTATTTCGGGTAGGAAATGATTTTGCGGCCCTGTATTATAGGAACTCGAACTTGATTTCAAAAAAAAAAAAAAAGAAAAAGGAACAAGAAACTTCCATCGTTACATATAGTTTTAAAAGTACAAAACATTCGAGTATACAAAATTATTTTACGTGGATATTTTTATACACGCATTGCGTGCACTCTGAGGAATTAATGATCAAACAAACGACAATTTTCATTCTATCGGTGACAATGTTCGATGCTGCATCGCTATGTATCAAGTAACAGTCAGACATTATCAAATTTCAGTGACGGTGTCCAACGAATTTCTAAAACACATCGACAGCTCTAGCTTCATCATCTGTTCTCGCTAATTCATCAATATGGCCGGTAATTCACTGATGGTAGCGATATTACTGTTCGTACTACTGACCATTACTGCTATTAAGCTTCCAATAGTACAACTACCAGAATCCAGTAATACACTATTCGGAATCAGTTGTCTGTTACTCGACAATTAATCGTATTGTCTTCTAAAGGATTTACATTCATATTCGTCATCCACATCGATAAGAAATATATCGCTATTGAAACATCCATTTGCTGATTCACATTATTTTCTATCCTAAATTATTTTCTTTATTTATTTACATTATATTTTATTCTAAATTTACTTATTTATAATTATATTTACTTATACATTACAATTTACATGATATTTTATTCGTTTATTCGCATTATTTATTATTTCTAAAAAAGAAAAAGAATTAATCATTTCCGCTAACAAACCGGGGAGAAACTCGTACGTCGACAGACTTCAAGTATCGTGTAACGTGTGTATCAAGTATCATATCGGATCGCAGGCTTTTATTTTTCTCCACGATGCTGTTAAATACGAGTTTTATACACTTACGTGTAATGCGCAGTCTTACAGCGAACCTACCAAATTAATCTTGGATAATTTGCTTGATCGGATGAACGATGAATTGGCTCGATACGGTAGATTCCGACCTTATCAACCACAAACTTCTCCATTTTGATGGGACTCCTCCGCACTGTGACTTACTAAATGATTCGAATTGATTTCCCTTTTCCCTGCGTGAAACATGACCGGCTGATCTTTTTCTCTGATTACTTCGATGTTTGATCGTAAATCTTTCACTATCCACAAATCTACAAATACGCCCACTAATGGGCGCTTCGCTCGTGTTTGCCACTCTGAAAGACATATTTTACATAGTCGTAGATTTTGTTGTTCTGTTGTTTTTGTGAATTCTACGTGTCTGCTCTTGCGATCAATCTTCTTTCATTCTGCAGCATTTGTAACGACACGTACGCAACATTTACTCGTTGTTAGTTTTACCATATTCGTTGTTTGTCCTAAATTTTATTATTTTTATCATATTGTTATTATTTCAAAAACTCGATCCTCTTTCATTTTGCAATATTTGTAGCCGGACAGTCCGATTTTTCCAGTCTCGATTTCATTCTATTTGTATCTGTAACTCTAAGAGAGTATTTTCACACGGTCCTAGACTTTATTATTTTATTATTTTCACGAATTCTCTACGTATCTCCTCTTGCAACGAGTTCTTCTTTCGTTTTCTCGGCAACACGTGCAACTTTTATTCCACTTGTTGTTGTGGACTCCAAAAGAATGTTTTACATTACAGTCTTAGATGTTTTATATTTCGTTGTTTTACGTAATTCTGCGTAAATCTGCCCTCGCGACGCCATCTTGTTTCATTTTACAGTGTTTGCGGGCAACACGTGCAATTTTTTTATCATCCAATTCTCCTCTCGTTCCTTTCAATCGAGCATTTTAAATTCGCTTCTGCCTGTTTCCCTTTCTTTATTGCTCCTCACATCTCCTTAACATGCTTCAGATTCTCTCTCTCTCTCTCTCTCTTTTGTTTCGTACGAAAGGGCAGCCATATATCACGAGTGTTGACAATAGACTGAAAATCCCTACTTTGTTCCTTTCATGCTCTTACGAGAATTTGCCTTTGAGGATTTATTGCCCCGGTGAATTTTCTTTCGCGGCTCTTACTTCCCCCGCCGACGATTATTCGTCTCTTGAAACATCCGCCATTTCGCTCGTGGTGTGTATCTCCACGTTCATTAATCATTTTTATCCTGTCCACGTTATCTCCTCTGCACGTTTTTCAAAAACCGTTTGATTTACAACACGTGATTTTACGAGATTTTCCTTCGTACCAAATTTCCCCTCCTGGTTCTTTTATTTCAGAATCGGATTCATCGATTTTCGTTCGAAGTTTGATTTATAACACGTGTCAGTCGAGACAATTTATCGTATTACATTACGTTAAAAATGAATCACCGTCAACCATCATCATCATCGTTGTCATCATTTAATACTCCCTCTGTCCGAAAATATGGTATACATTTGAAAGAAAATCTTGGATTATCTAGAGTTTCGAAAGCAACTGGCAATACTCATTATATTGGTGTTGTTTACATTGATAGCTAAATAACCTGCAACATATTCGACAGGCGTTGCTTTTGAGTCAAGTTGGAATTCGAAGACCAGAAATTAGTTTTTCTAAGAATAATAAAATAGTCACCATTGTAATTTCAAAATGGAGAATCTCAACGTGAATTTACAAAGAATTTTCGATGCCAAATCGAAAGCAACTGGCTAATGAACAACGTTAATTCCTATAAAAATACCTCGTGTAAATAAGGTAAAACGTCATCGTGAGGGCTGAAATCGAATTAGCTGAAAAATATGTACATGTTCAGAAGAAGTGTTTCAACAAGGCTAAATTTCGATTACACTAAATTATTTGTATTTAGTTACATTGTGATGATAAAATGAATAATATTTTTTTTACATTTAATTTTAACAAGTTGGAATTCGAAGACCAGAAATTAGTTTTTCTAAGAATAATAAAATAGTCACCGTTGTAATTTCAAAATGGAGAATCTCAACCCGAATTCAACGTGAATGTACAAAGAATTTTCGATGCCAAATCGAAAGCAACTGGCTAATGAACAACGTTAATTCCTATAAAAACACCTCGTGTAAATAAGGTAAAACGTCGTCGTGAGGGTCGATTAGCTGAAAAGTATGTACATGTTCAGAAGAAGTGTTTCAACAAGGCTAAATTTCGATTACACTAAAATTATTTGTATTTAGTTATATTGTGATGATAAAATGAATAATATTTTTTTTACATTTAATTTTAACAAGTTGGAATTCGAAGACCAGAAATTAGTTTTTCTAAGAATAATAAAATAGTCACCGTTGTAATTTCAAAATGGAGAATCTCAACCCGAATTCAACGTGAATGTACAAAGAATTTTCGATGCCAAATCGAAAGCAACTGGCTAATGAACAACGTTAATTCCTATAAAAACACCTCGTGTAAATAAGGTAAAACGTCGTGAGGGTCGATTAGCTGAAAAGTATGTACATGTTCAGAAGAAGTGTTTCAACAAGGCTAAATTTCGATTACACTAAAATTATTTGTATTTAGTTACATTGTGATGATAAAATGAATTTAATATTTTCTTTACATTTAATTTTAACTTTATTTGATTTTCTTCGCAAATGTATACCATATTTTCGGACATAGGGAGGTATTACCTTCGAACACACGAGAATCAAATGACTACGCGTGCAGAATCGTCGCGTTGAATGGAAACTTATTATGCATTCAACGGGTCTCGCCAAGTAACAACTCGCCAGCTGTCATAATAATTTCAAGACAATGAGAAACGGCCATGAAGGCCGCTCTTATTAAACTCCGCCCGCTGGCTTGATTATCTCGTCCTTTACTTTCCATCCGCTGTTCCAATTTTCAAGTTTACCATCCGCACTTCCGAGATTCCCCGGCGTTTAGTTAACCAAAATACACGTATTCCCACGGAGAGCGAACAAACGAAACAGAGAAAACAGGTCCCGCGGAATGCTTGATTCCGCTTTGACACACACACATCACACGCTCGATGCTTTGCTCGCTTCCTACCACCGGTTTACAAAGTTGAGGATCTCGCCAGCGTCCATTTGACGCTTTAATCTACTCGGCGATCCTCCTTGGTGGAAAATAGAGAACGAAATTAAAATGCCCAGGCCAGGCTCAAAGACGACAAATAGAATTTGTTCGAGAGAAACGTGCTTAACCGATTAAGCACTAACGATACTAGATTACCGAAAGGAGATCCCGAGAGTCACTGAGCGAGAATTCACGACGCTGTATTAAAAAAAAAAATAACGAGCGAAACTAAACTTTTTTCTCTAGGATAAGATGAAAATCCGTCGATACAGCGGATACTGGAATTTTGTGAAAATTTGTGAAAACTCCTGTGTCTCGCGGTTGTGTCGAAAGCTTCGAAACTCGAAACGAGAATGCTCGAAAAGAGAATGAGCGAAATTCTTTCCGGAAAATGCGCTAGTGATATTAACCTTTTGCACTCGAACTTTTTTTCTCGGCTAAAGCTTTCAGCAGCTCGGGCTTTCTGGCTTTATCTAGCAATGTTGTCTATCGAGTCGTTCGTAAAAAAATAAACTAAAGTATTCAGTGGGTTCACTCAAATTATTTGTCTGCGGACCTGGTGTTTCGTTTCCAGATTTGAAAAATCAAATCGTTGAGGAATAGTGAAAAAGGAAAATCCTTCAAGGATTTTTTGCCAATTATTGAATGGAAGATTCTCACTGTAGATAACATTATTTAGAAGTTTGTGATACGTTTTCTTCACTGACACTCACTGTAGAATCACTGTATTGCAATACTTTTATTTTTTTCTTCACTGGTAAAGTAATGTCACTGTCGTGTCAGTATCATAGCTTAATCGCATGAAACGATCATTTCCTAAATCACTTTCATATTCGTCCATAGTAAGTTCGTCATCATTACTGTCTCGAAGCAATACTTTTTCCTTCATATTTTTAGCCATGGTGAATAATAAACTTTTTTATCATCAGAATCATAACTTAATCGCATAAATCATTTCCTAAATCACTTTCATGTTCGTCCATAGTAAATTAATCATTACTGCTGTCTTGAAGCAATACTTTTTCCTTCATATTTTTAGCCATAGTGAATAATAAACTTTTTTATCATCAGAATCATAACTTAATCGCATAAATCATTTCCTAAATCACTTTCATGTTCGTCCATAGTAAATTCATCATCATTACTGTCTCGAAGCAATACTTTTTCCTTCATATTTTTAGCCATGGTGAATAATAAACTTTTTTATCATCAGAATCATAACTTAATCGCATAAATCATTTCCTAAATCACTTTCATGTTCGTCCATAGTAAATTAATCATTACTGCTGTCTTGAAGCAATACTTTTTCCTTCATATTTTTAGCCATAGTGAATAATAAACTTTTTTATCATCAGAATCATAACTTAATCGCATAAATCATTTCCTAAATCACTTTCATGTTCGTCCATAGTAAATTCATCATCATTACTGTCTCGAAGCAATACTTTTTCCTTCATATTTTTAGCCATGGTGAATAATAAACTTTTTTATCATCAGAATCATAATTTAATCGCATAAATCATTTCCTAAATCACTTTCATATTCGTCCATAGTAAATTCATCATCATTACTGTCTCGAAGCAACAGTTTTTCCATCACATTTTTAGCCATGGTGAATAATAAATTTTTTTATCATCAGAATCATAACTTAATCGCATAAATCATTTCCTAAATCACTTTCATATTCGTCCATAGTAAATTCATCATCATTACTGTCTCGAAGCAACAGTTTTTCCATCACATTTTTAGCCATGGTGAATAATGAATTTTTTTATCACCAGAATCATAGTTTAATCGATTCTTCGTAGATTAAAAAATTTTCTTTTGTTTCATCGGTTAAATCAACGATTAAATACTGAAATCAGTGACACTTGAAACCACATGCAACTAAAGTTTCACTGTAAATTCAAACAGTTTGACGTTCGGTGCACCATATTGTACACTTCGAGTAAACAAAGCCAAATTTTGGCTGTGCCTACGAGCAATACTTCTAGTGCAAAAGGTTAAACTTCGAAAAGAATCTTCGAGAGCCAACACGAACATTCACGGGGACTAAGGATTGAAGCCTGGAAATTGAAAACGTGCGAGTTCGTTCGTCACGTTTCGAAATTCTCAAGTAAAGTGAAAATTTGAAAAAAAAAAAAAAGAAAGGAAAACAAAGAAAGAAAAGGGAACTTTTCAGCTTAATTTTATTAAAATTAGCGACGATCGTTTTCGATCGTTTTAAATTTACCCGACGTACGCGCGACGTAACAATCCGTTTCTGCGAGTGAAAGCGGCAAAAGATTATGTCACTCGCGAGGATGGTCGCCAGTTGACGGTGGCCAGAAAAGACCGATACGAGACAATGGGGTTTCCCAGCACAACGATTCGTCGATTTTCTTCTCTCCGACTATGGCGCAAACTGTGTCACTTTCGCCGCGTCCTTTCCGCGCGTTGCTATAATACACACCACGAATGATACATACCGGCATTATAACCGCGCAAGTAATACGACGTGGACGTGAATGTAATTGCCAATACCGCGGCGTTCTCAATGGTGGACACGCTCATTGTTTACCGTTTGTGATCCTTTCCTAGCGAATGATCGGCGAACGATACCACCGTATCAAGCTAAACTTCAACAATGCTTCTTTGTTGTCTTCTCCAACAGAAGCATTTGTCTTCTTTTTTTTCTTTTTTTTCCTTTTTTTTCTTTTTTTTTTTTTGGCATTTACGTTCCAAGAAATCGATTTGCGCTCCTCTTTGCATTTTCTTCTCGAACAAATGCGCCTCGTCCTCATTGTTCTTGTACAGTCGATGCAGACGATGTCGATTTATTTGTTCCCTCTCTTGGGGAATTATCGAATGAAATGATATACTGGTCGTACGTATGGAGGAGAAATTCAATTGAATTAAATCGAAGGAAGAGAATTGAGGTTATGTGAAACAAATTCAGAGTCTTTCGTATTCTGCTCCTCTTCTTTTTTTTCTTAAATTGTTGGTACTGTGTCAGGTCGTCGAATTCTAAACCCGTGTCTAGTATACTACTCCCCTTCAGTTTATAATTTAATCTCGATTCAAATTTAAATCTCTCGAACTCTGTTCTCTTGTTTTCTTTTTTTTTTTTTTAATTATTAATGTCATCTTCCAGAATAACTCTCTCGTGATTTGTCTCATATGTATGGAAGAGAAATTGAATTAAATTAGATAAAAGAGAATTGAGGTTATGTCACGTGAAACAAATTTAGAGTCTTTCAAATTCTGCTCTTTTTTTTTCTTAAATTATTAATGTCATCTTCTCAGTTTGTTCAAATCTATAAACCCGTGTCCAGAAGAACTCTTTCGATTTGTAATTTGTTTCATACGTGTGAAAGAGAAATTGAATTAAATTGGATAAAAGAGAATTGAGGTTATATCGCGTGAAACAAATTTAAAATCTTTCAAATTCTGCTCTCTTTTTTTCTTAAATTATTGATGTTCTCTTCCCAGACCGTCTAAATCTAAATTCGTGTCCAGAATAATCTCTCTTCGATTTATAATTTGTCTCGCATAAAATTTCGTTTGTTTCTCGACGTCATTCGATTCAAATTTAATTCTCCCGATTTCTGCTCTCTTGTTTTTTTTTTTTAAATTATTAATGTCATCTTCTCAGATTGTTCAAATCTATAAACGTGTCCAGAAGAACTTTTTTCGATTTGTAATTGGTCTCATAGGTATGGAAGAGAAATTGAATTGAATTAGATAAAAGAGAATTGAGGTCATGTCGCGTGAAACAAATTTAAAATCTTTCAAATTCTGCTCTCTTTTTTTCTTAAATTATTGATGTTCTCTTCCCAGACCGTCTAAATCTAAATTCGTGTTCAGAGTAATCTCTCTTCGATTTAACAAAAATTTAACGATGTTCGTTCAATTCAGATTTGAAAGTGTCCTAAACTCTGCTCCCTTTTTTCTTCTCATGATCGTCCGAACCTAAATCCAGAATAACTCCCCTTCGATTTATAATTTGTTTCGCAACAGAAATTCAGAAATGCTAAATGTCGTTCAATTCAAATTTAAATTCTCCTGAATTCTCTGTCCTGTTCCTTTTCTGAAGATTCTCACTGTAGATAACATTATTTAGAAGTTTGTGATACGTTTTCTTCACTGACACTAGAATCACTGTATTGCAATACTTTTATTTTTTTCTTCACTGGTAAAGTAATGTCACTGTCAGTATCATAGCTTAATCGCATGAAACGATCATTTCCTAAATTACTTTCATATTCGTCCATAGTAAGTTCGTCATCATTACTGTCTCGAAGCAATACTTTTTCCTTCATATTTTTAGCCATGGTGAATAGATTCTGCTCCCTTTTTTCTTCTCATGATCGTCCGAACCTAAATCCAGAATAGAATTCAAATTTAAATTCTCCTGAATTCTCTGTCCTGTTCCTTTTCTGAAATTAAAAGGTGTCATCGTCTCAAATCTAGATTGTTCAAGCCCAGACCCAGAGTCCGAAATAACTCCGTTCAATCATGTAATTTCCGTAACGAAGTTTCGCAAAAAGTTTGATTCCTCGATATCTTTTCTTTTTTCTTTTTTCTTTTTCATTCTGACGTACGAAACGCGCCATTAATCCCACGAATAGAAGCCTTAATCCCGTAAATAGCATCCCGCAATTCAGTTGACACGGATCGGCGTCTTCTTTGCAACGAGGTCTGCCGATGTGTGCGTTGTGTTAATTATGTCCTACATTTACTTCGCGTTTCACGAGGTCTCATCACGTTGGTTCCGTCATCGCGCACACGAAGGACTTAACGTCCTATTAAATCCTGCCACGGTACGTTCGTTCGCGCAAACGTAAATCCCCCATTCCGCGTCCAACAAACGACAAGAAAGTGTATAGCTTTCAAAAAGCGTCGTCCCTCGCCCCTTTTCTATCATTTTTCAACTCTTTCGCAGCAACGTCGTCTTCTCTCGTGGAGAACAAGAGAATGTTACAGTGGATGAAAAAAATTATTGGCGTGTCTAGTTTTCCTGAAAAATCTATTTTTCCCATAAATTGCCAGGAACACCAGGCTGTGCCAATAGTTTCCTAACTGCATGCTAACTGTGAATTACAATCTTTAACTTTTGCAGCGCCGTTCAAAAAAAAAACGAAAAGAGAAAAATACCGAGCCAGATTGATTAAGTTCGGTTAAGTTTGAAAAAGAGAGAAAGAAAAAGAAATTATATTCTGCGAAGAATAATATTTTTCCGTAAATAATAACAATAATAATAATATTTATTTTCCTAGTATGTTATACATTATGCAAAGGATACGATAACTATCAAAAAAAAAAGGAACGTATCAAGAGATAAAGTAAGAATAAAAATCAGTGACAAATGTATTTCGATGTTTGTTGAGAACGCGTGTCTGGCGATGTTCGCTGAAAATTATCGGAAAAGTTTAAGAAAAATCGAAAAGGATCGTTTGTTGTCTTTTGCAAGCGGAATCGAAGCTCGTAATATAACGTCTCTCGGATTTTTTTCGCAAGCGCGAACCGTTTTGTTAAAACGTTAGTTGAAATTCCAGCAGCATAAATGAGCAAAGTATTCATTTACTGGAACAAATACGAAGTTTAAAGCAGTTTCAAATATTATTCGAAGTTCTCTTTCTCCTTTTTTCGTGCTTTTGCGAAGGTAACCGTCTCGCGCCGCAGTTCATTACGCAAGGTGAAAATACGCAGTTAACAGTCCGTCTCGGACTCTAATGCCGGCCTTTACGACAGTAGCCTAATTTTTAAGCGAGTCACGAACTCTGCCCCGACTTCCTCTCTTCGGACGTGGAAAACGAAACTCTTTTCTTCCGACGAATCGACCTGCCTCCTTTCTTCAAACTTTTTATTCCGATCGTGTATTGACCACTCTTATCGCGACATTACTTTTACCTCCCCCACTTTCTGTTCCTCTCTTGCGTTTTTGCTCGTGCTTGTGCTTTCAACGATGCTCTCTCTCTCTCTCTCTCTCTCTCTCTCTTTTCTTTTCTTTTTTTTCTTTTTTTTTTGTATACACGTATGTACTTTTCTTCTTCTTCTCTCTCCCTTTCTTTCTGGGTTAGTTGTTAGTTCTAAGCGATTTTTCATACTGGAACTGACGAAAGTATCGAAATGACTAATTTGTAATTTTCGTTGGATATTTTGTACACACGGAACAGTGTATTTTTAGAGATTTCGTGTGATTATATTTGTGTAAGTGTGATTTGGTGTATATACACTCATTCTCGATCACTGTGAATGTTAACGCTGGACAATTACCAGAATGATGAAAATGTCGAATTTTTATTAAATATTTCAAAGATGTGCAAACAGTGTATTTTTAAAGATTTAAATGATTTTTTTCGTATAAATGGTATTTCAGTATATTCGTTACATGTATACCTACCCTGTTTCACTGATGAATTATTAAAATATATATATATATATATATATTAAAATTGTAAAGATTTCAATCGATTGTAAAACGATTTGTCATTATATTTTACATTTTGCACTTTCTATTTAATAAAACGATTTAATCGTTATATGAATTATATGTATATTATATGTATGTATATGTACTAGAACTAGCAAAAGGTTAGAAATCACCAATTTGTAATTTTTGAAATTTGAAATTTCGAGTGATCTCTCGTGAAATCTACATAATAAAAGTTTGTCTATTATAAAGTTCTTTTTTTTTCCTACTTTCTTATTTCAATGGAGTTTTAATGTTAGGACACGATCATGTATCAGACTAAAAATTCACGAGACATTCTTTTTCGAAGATAAATTTCCACGAACAAATGTCTGGAAACGTTATAATATTTAAAAAAAAAAAAAGAGCTGCGGACAACTATCACATTCATTCCGATTCTAACCATTTTTTTTTTTTTTTCTTTCAGTAACAATAAATGTTCTGTTACATGTTAGTAAATAGAATCTGATAAAAGATGTTAATAATTAAGATGTTAATAATTAAA
Organism: Tetragonula carbonaria; assembly: GCA_032399595.1. NCBI lineage: Eukaryota > Metazoa > Arthropoda > Insecta > Hymenoptera > Apidae > Tetragonula > Tetragonula carbonaria. The sequence continues at coordinate 12,536,696 of JAUCRC010000009.1, forward strand.
CAGATGTAATAGTCGGTAATTAAATCAGTGATTAATAGTAACAAGAGGATGGTCTTTGCTCTCTGTTGTAGATTTCAAAATGGGTTGTTTCGGCAGCAAGGACAAGCTGAGCAAAGAGGACATGGATTTTCTTAAGTCGCACACGAGATACGACGAGGCAACTATAAAAGAATGGTACAAAGGATTCAAAGTAAGTACAAAGTCGAGTAGCTCACTGTCAATATCGATCACGCGTGCGTAATGTCACACGCACACACGTTTAATCTAAACAGCTTGAACATGACAGATCGTTTAATCGAAGTTTTATCAACTGTCGATAAAATCGTTCGTCAAAACATGATCCGATTATTCGACGCTCAGATTATTCACGGTGCATTCACCGAGGACAACAAACGCCTCGGCAGGGAGGAAATAGATATTAGAAAATTTAATAGAAAATCGACGAACGTTCGATCGTTTATGCGACTGCGTCCCATAACCCATTATCCGTCGATCGAACGCTAAACGAAGAAGAAAGAATATCGAAAGTATCTTCTTTCAGTTCGCCAACAGTTTAAACAGTTTATCGGCTCATAAATTCCGATTCCTGAAGGATCCTCTACTCCTGGCTATCGAGTCCCTCCCCTCGGCCTCCTCTCGAGTGTTTGCCTACCCGAGCTTCGTCAATCAGATAAAAATAAATAATCCGCATTATATAGCCCCTCTCCTATAGCCGAGGCTGAATAAGTTTTCATTGCCCCCCTCCCACCATCTCGAAATGTACACCGAGCCTTTTAATTGGACTTTCAACGGGAGTCTGGACAAATTCGCCCCCCCCCCCTCCCCGGACCGAAATCGACTCGTACGAAGAAAGAGAGAGAGAAAAAAGTAAAAAAATTAATTGCTCTCGAAGTTTCGCGGATCGATTTAAACAGCCCGGTTAAAAGCCATGCGCGTCGCACGAACAAATTGAACTAAGCGAATCGTCGTTGCCCCATTGGGTGTTTCTCTTGGTTGTACATACACACACACACACACACACACACACGCAGCTCGCATCTCGCGAACTTCCTAGTTTCTCGAATTATAATAGGCGAGCGAGTTCCAATCGAAACGTGTTTCGAGTAAACGAGTTTCTCAACTATTTCGTACGTCGCCGTCTTTCTCTCCCGTTTGTTTCATTCGTTATCTCGTTGTCTCGGGCAATTTCGTTTCAAAGGCGTGAAAGACCTCTCTACCTAGCCTAAACCTAAACCTAAACCTAACCTTTGTTACGTTCTCTCTCTCTCTCTCTCTCTCTCTCTCTCTCTCTCTCTCTGTCTGTTTTCACGCTCCGCAGCAGACGCCTGCGCGTGAAAGAAAAATTGGTTTTTCACGCTTTGTTCCCGGCAAAAGTAACATCAACGACGCGCGAAGCATCGCGTTTTTGACACGCGAATTATTTTTCCCCGAAACGAGACTTTTCTCCTGCACGAACGAATGTTCTCGAGAGACGAATTTGATTGTTGCTGTTGTACAGTGAAATACTATAAATTGTAAGTAGCACGACTGTGCCAGTGAGGATGAAAATAGAATTGAATGAAAAAAAAAATGGTAAAGAATCGTATAATGATCCACTTGGCACTTCATTTTTTGAATTCATTTATCAAGCTTCTACATTGACAATCGTGAATTTGTTCATTTCTCGAAGATGATTTCACATTTCGTGCAACCGGTGGGAAAGCGAGGATAGCTTTCCTTTTTTTCGAAATTGTCGAAAAAAGAATGTTAAGAAAAAATTTCCTTTGGCCGTTGAATGCTTAAAGAACTGAAGTCTTTCTTCATACCTATTGCACGATTTTTTTTTCTTTCTTCCTCATTTTTGAAACTTCAAACGTTACGTCGTGCAATTAATCGGGAAGCGTGGATACTTCTTCGTCGAAAGTTGTAAAAATACATTTTTACAACTTTTTTTATTACGTACGTCCGACAACTGCTCCTCACTTTCGCGAGGGAAATCTACAGGAAAAATCTGACGATTTCTTCGAGAAGAATAGGTATTTAAGGAATTGATAAAAGCGTGTGGAAAATCGTGGAGTGTCACGTGGTTTGATCGGTGATGAGTAAAGAGAGGTCGAAGTTCATTGATGAATTGGAAACTATTAGAGACAGGATATTTTTTAAAAGATAGAATAGAAAAAAAGCTTAGGATTAATTCTTGAAGCTACGTTGCTGTACAACGCTCAATGTTCAACATATTTTTACAACAAAAATTAATTCCATTTGTTTAACTTTCAAATCGCTGTGACTATCTCTCGTACATACTAACAAATCAAAAATGCGTATGCTTCAAAAAGTTACAGATTCTATAGTTATAGATAACTTGTATGGTACAAGACTCTATAGTTACGTAACACCGCGTGCACTGCGTCACGATCGTGGAAAGAAAAAACAGTGAAATCATTAAAAATGATGATTACAATATGTTTTTCACATCAGCAACTTATGCTACAACGTCAGCAACGACTGCTATAATAGCGCAATATAATTGTATTGTTGTTTGCGTAACAGCGATACGTGAGAAGTTACTTAATCGCTCATTGCCATAATATTGGCGCGCGCAATTATTCATATATCATCAAAAAATCTTCGTCAAACGTGCAATAATATTTTTGACAATGCTCGACTGTGCAGTAAAACTTGGTATATTTCGTTTGTACGATAATATGCATTCTATTCAAAATTTAATATATTATTTAATATATTAATATATTATTAGTTTGTTATATATTATTATTTGGTATATTATATACATAAAATTAATGTAGGATAGCATTCTATTGAAAATTTAATTATTTAGTATATTATTAATTTGTTATATATTATTATTTGGTATATTATATATTATTTGATACATTATTTATATAAAATTAATGTAGGATAGCATTCTATTCAAAATTTAATATATTATTCAGTATATTATTTATATATATACATTGTTACTTAATATATTAATCTAGATAATTTCTGTGATATAGACAGTAACAATAATTCTTATAATTAATTTAAAGTACAAAATTTAATATATTATTCAGTATATTATTTATATATATATACATTGTTACTTAATATATTAATCTAGATAATTTCTGTGATATAGACACTAACAATAATTCTTATAATTAATTTAAAGTACAAAATTTAATATATTATTTAGTATATTATTTATACATATACATTGTTACTTAATATATTAATCTAGATAATTTCTGTAATATAGACAGTAACAATAATTCTTATAATTAATTTAAAGATACAAGTAACAATCGCTGTTTTCTCACGTTGCAGCAAGATTGCCCGAACGGTAGATTGACGCCAGCGAAATTCGTCGACATGTACAAAATGTTCTTCCCGTCTGGCAACGCGGAGGAATTCTGCGACCACGTGTTCCGTACATTCGACATGGACAAAAATGGCTACATCGATTTCAAGGTAAGGCGAGATTCTTGAAAATTGATTTTTATTTCCGCCGTTATATACTCTCTTCCCTCCTTCTCCTTGCCTCCCATTTGCCAAGGAAGAAATATCATTCTTTGTTCGACAATGGCACACCACAATCATGGTATGTTTGAGAATGGAACTTCGGGCACTTCTGCTGCCGCAGTTATTATTCTACATGGTTAAACTTCCTCGTCGGATCGTTTCGAATCGTTCGTACGAAACTGCGAACGATTGTTGCCTCTCGAGCGTTCCAGTTTCAAGCGACGAACTTCGCCTTCGAAACTGCCATTTTTCCCCTCTCTCCCGAAAAAAGAGTCGGGCGGCAATTTGTCTTTACGCGCCGAACCCGCGAGCGAGTTCGCGTTTACAAGGCGAGACACGTGCGTCATTTTTATGAACACTCTCCCGCGAGCATATACAAAGCAATTTTTGGCAAAGCACGAGAACCAGTTTCGTCGAGTTTATAAATTCTAAAGAGATTTTTCGAAAGTCTGGGAACACTGGTACACTTAATCCTATTAGTCGATGAGGAGGAGTTTAAAAGATCCGTGAAGCAGTCTTGTCGATTGAAGAGGAAATTCATTCAGATTGTATCGATGGAGGATGAAATTTGGAAAGCCAAGAGATATTTCGAAGTCTCGGAAACTGTTTCTTCGATGGAAGAGAAATTTTCTTACATCGAGGCAAAGACTGAATCTTTAAAAATCCATCACGATGGAGCAGAAACATTGAAGATTCAGAAAGAAATTTTCGAAAGTTTAAGAAACTGTAAACAATTATATTAACACTTTACCGACCGGTAGCCTATTAATCGGCTAATATATTTTAACACTTTACCGACAGGTAGCCTATTAATCGGCTAACATTTTAACACTTTACCGACCGGTAGTCTATTAATCGGCTAACTAACATATTTTAACACTTTACCGACCGGTAGCCTATTAATCGGCTAACTATTCACCGCTAATACACGGTCGGTAAAGTGTTAACAGAGAAGAAGTTTAAAAGATCAAAAAAAAAAAAAAACAGTTCCACCGATGGGCAAATAATTCGAAAATCTAAGAAAAAATTGTTTAAGAAATGATTGGAAAGAAAATTTTAAAAAAATCCAAAAAGCAGATCGAGACGGAGCGAAAATTCGAAAATCCAAGAAGAAATCGAGGAGTCTAGGAAACAGTCTCTGTCAGTCGAGATGAAATTTAAAGAATCCAAAAAGCGCTTTCATCGATGGACAAATAATTGGAGAGTCGCATCAAGACGAAACATTTCTATCGACAGAGAAGATTTAAATTTACCGACAAATAATTTACCGCCAAAGTCCACGAAAAAATTGTCGAAAGTCTAGAAAAGACAGTTCTTCTGTTAACAGAAGAAAAAAAAAAAATGCGAAGATTGAAAAGATCCAAGGAACAATTTCGTCGACGAGGAACAAAAATTTTAAAGAGCAGTACTACGAATGCAAAAGAATATAACGCACACTTACGGAGCGAAGTTTCACGGACCGAAGATTCCTGACTGAGATTTCACAAATCCGAAAAAAGCAGTTACGTCCAGCTCTACCCCCCCCCAAAAAAAACAAAAAAAAAGAAAGAAAGAAAGAAAGAAAAAAACAAATAGTGCAAGGCTGCTTTAGATGCGTAATACGACGCTCTTACAATCCCGGGATCGTTTAGATGGAACTAGGCTTTGGTTCTACATTGCGCCCAGGGACAATCGTGGACGTAACCGCGAACAAGTGACGTTGACAGTCCCCCTTACTATGCAGCGCGAGACGATGACGATGTTCTCTACATCTGCGAAATGCCACACCGCAGAACGTTCGTCCACGTGATATACATGTAAATATATATATATATATATATATATATATATATATATATATATATGTATACAGATAGATATGGCTTGCCTGTCGATATCTGGACGCGCTGGAAAGAAAAAAAAAGATAATGACGAACATCAAGGCAGGAAACGTTTAACTCCTCGCTGTATTATCGACGTGGGAAGTATAGGGTGGCTATTGAAAGACTGAATGATATTGAACAGCTAATAGCTTGATAAAAGCTAACTTTTACAAACACGTGTTTTTGTTTTCTTTAATTTTTTATCATTTTATTTGGAAATATGTTGTTAATGGACTTTCGTTTCAGTATCATGTGTGAAAAACTGAAAAAAAAGAAAATAAAAACGAACAGGTTATGGTACTTTTTCAAACGCTTCAGTTCTTCAGTGGCCACCCTAGCAAACCTAACCTATACAAGGGCCCAAGCCTCTAAGTAGTCGAAGATTTCAAATGAATGATAATAAATGAAGAGAGCTTCTTGATGAGTAATAATAAATTCGAGGAAGCTTTCTACATGAATAATAATAAATTAAGAAAGTTTTACTTTATGACAAATGATTATTGTAATGAATAATGGTAAATTCGAAATGAAGAATAATAATAAATTAAGAAAGTTTTACTTTATGACAAATGATTATTATAATGAATAATGGTAAATTCGAAATGAAGAATAATAATAAATTGAGAAAGCTTCTTGATGAATAATGATAAATTCGAGGAAGCTTTCTCCATAAATAATAATAAATTAAGAAAGTTTTACTTTATGACAAGTGATTATTATAATGAATAATGGTAAATTCGAAATGTAGAATAATAATAAATTGAGAAAGCTTCTCGACGAGTAATCATGAATTAAGAAAGCATTTTACGTGCAATAAATAATTATTATAATGAACAATGATAAATTAAGGAACGATTTCTGTCGAAACTCGAAAAGATATTAATCTCATTTATCTATAATCTATTTTAAAGGACCGGAACAGTGGTTGTATAATATTTCAATCTCTTTAAATATCTTTTTCGTGGGAAAGAAACCTTCCAGTGCCTTTCTCTCAATCTGTGGGAAAGATATTTATATCTTGCTGTACTGTAACAGAAATGCTTGTGAAATGGCGTATCAACAATCTGTAGCAAATGTATCTGCAAATAGAAGGGCTTTTGGGTAGAAGCTACGACAGTGATAACGTATATATATATATCTATGTGTGTGTATGTGTGTGTGTGTATATATATATATATATATATATCGTATAGAGGTAGCTGATGGCAGAAATTTGCCGGAGGGGGCCAGCACGTCGATGGGGTCAATACGAGAAGTAGAGACACTTCGGAGGTCAGGAAGAGCAAAGAGCCGACTCACCCTCGACTTCGTTCTTTAAAAACCCTCGCCGTTTGTCTACCTCAGGCGTCAGATGACCTAGTTCAACTCATGCTATACGTTCAACGACGATGCTCGAAATTCTCGAGCGAACCTGGGCCGACGTGAAAGCGCCGAGGTATCCAAAGATTAGCGTGTACATCCTTAATATTATATTCTTTCTTTGAGAAAAAAGAAAAAAAAGAAAAAAGAAAGAAAGAAAGAAAGAAAAAGAAGTCTCCTTTGTTGAACACCGTGGACGACGATTCCTCAAAGAGAGACACCGTCCAAGAGGCTTCTCTAAATCTTCTCGGAGGTCGCTTTAAATCGTCGATCGTGAAATATGTAATTCATGTAACTCGTGTAACTCGCGCGAGTTTGAGAATGAATTTAAGAAAATAGAGAGCGAACCTGAGATCGAGACATAAAGATTCAACGATATCGGGGCGATCGGAAAGTTCCCTCACGTTCGTTACGAAGCAGAAACGTTTAACGAACTGGAAACGTCGAATCTAGCGTTTTTTTAAACTAATCTTGCTTCTTCCTTTTGAACCTTAATGAAATATATACACACACACACACACACACACACACACACACACAATTTGTTACACTTTGTTACGTGAGAGGTCAAGGATGTTTCGTGGAAATTCGACTGACACTATATATTCGAGTCTGTGATTCCTTGGGCTGCGTAATTACAGTAATATAATTAACCAGCGATGATAAATTTGCTTTAAATATATATATATATATACATATATCTGTTCTTTGAACTCAATTTTTTTTCAATTTTTCCCCAATCAAAGCAAATTTATCATCGCTGGTTGAGAATATATATAAGAATATATGTATAAGAATATATATATAAGAATATATTCTTATATATAATATATATATAAGAATATATATATACATATTCTTTCGATTTATGATGAAAAAACTGTATGGTCTAACCAAAGAAAATAAAGATGACTATTTTCGAGATGAAAATTTCGAAATTCCTCAACACACACAAAAACTGGATGCTTTGCGTGCTTCGAAACCATACAGCTTTTACATCAAACAATTTTTCATTGTGTAAAAGTTATTTCAGGTATACAAGTTACGTGAGTCATCCTGTGTATATATAGGGTGGGCCAAATGTTTCTATTTCTCTTTCAATAAAACACTAAAATATAAATAATACTATCAATTTTAAATTAAATTCAAGTTCAAACATGATTCTTCCATCATGTTTTCAAAATTATTTCTTTCAAGCGTTGAACGTTCGCAAATCTCGTGCTCTCTTTCTCATTGTCAGTAGCAAGTGATTTTTGATCCATCCTACGTGTATACAAATGCATCGATCGCATATTACAAGTTTCAATAACATTTAAATAGTTTCGTATATTGAATTATCAATGTAAATCGTGCAACGTTATTGCTCGCCAATGAGAAAATCGATATCGCGTTATTCGACTGAGAAACGAAACGTCAGTGACGATCAAGAAACGTGAATAAATAACATATTATATTATATTATAATCACGTTATATTACACGTTATATTATACTACATATTATATTACAAATTATATCACACGTTATATTACACATTAAATTATATTACATATCATGTTACGTATTATTATTATTATTACATATTATACCGGTCGGCCATTGAAAAACTGAAATCCATTAATAATATTTCCAAATGAAGTAACAACAAATGAAAAAGAACGCGTGTTTGTAAAAGTCATGTTTTTGTTTAATATCAGTCTTTCGGTGGCCACCCTGTATATCGAATAAATCACCGAATATGTCGCCGACTTTCTTTTCGTTAACAACAAGCAATTAATTTTTCACGTTGCAGGAGTTTCTGTTGGCCATCGATGTAACGTCTAGCGGTACGCCAGAGGAAAAGCTGAAGTGGGCCTTCCGTATGTATGACGTTGATGGGAACGGCGTCATTGATATTCAAGAAATGACTAAGATCGTTCAGGTATTACGTGTTCCACAAGCTTTAATGTCACTCGAGGGACGGGCTCTCGTCCTGGCAGACAGTCTCGAGCTGCTTCCACGGGCTTTTTCCCCCTCTTTTCTTTTCTTTTTTTTTTCTTTTTTTTTTTTTTTATTTCGTAAGGATAGCGAGCGTTTATAGCTTGTAGATAAGACGGCATAAAAGGGACCGCGCGCCGCGCCGTGGTGGTTGCTCTTTCACGTCGACGTCGACGGGAAATTTTTTCGCCCCTGAAAACGAGGCAGCAGCGCTGCTGCTGGTATTTCATTCGAACCTGAAAGGTCGGTTTTTGTGTCAATAATTTCGCGTTCGATTTAAAAACTACGAAAGATGCTCCGACGAAATAGAGTGTCGATCTGAGATGTATAACACGCATTGGATACTTTAGTTTAATGTTAATAGGCCAAAGGTTATGAATAAATCGACAGAAGAAAATTGTATTTCGTATTTTATCTGAACGAGCAAAAGATTCGAAAAGATCGTGTTTTTGTTTCGTGTTTCATTTAAACAAACGCGTCGCAGAGTGGGGAGAAAATTAACAGGAGAAAAATATTTTATAGTTTATCTGAACGAGCATGTCGTCTGATAGCAACAAATTATATTTCCGTGATCGGTGAACATCGAAAATATCAATAGGAGAAATATGTTTTGTACTTTATTTGGACGAGCACGCGACACAGCGATTAGCGGCAACAAATTATCCCCGTGATCGATAAAAATTGAGAAAATTAATAAGTAAAAAACGATATTTCGATAAACAACGAATTATCTTTGTAGTTGTGAAATTAACAGAATTAGTAGGGAAAATGTTATATTTTGTGTTTTATGTGAACGAGCATGCGACAGGGAGACAACACGAATTATCTTCAAAATCGGTGACAGTCGACGAAACTCATAGAAAAAGAATACTTTATATTTTATCTAAACGAGCAGGGAGCAACAAATTATCTTCGTTGTTGGATATTGACAGAATTTCGATAGTAGGAAAGTATATTTTGCGTTCTATCTGAACGAGCACGAATTATCTCCGTGATCGATGAAAATTCAGAAAATAGAAGAAAAGAGAATGTTTTGTCACGGGGACGCAACAAATTATCTTTCGTAGTCGGTGAAAATTTGAAACAAGCTTATAATAAAAAAAAAAAAAAAAAAAACAAGATATTTTGTGTTTCATTTGAACGAGCACGTGGCAAACTCTTCTTGCGATCTTGACGAGAATTGAGAGAATCGACGAAAACGAAAGGAAGACAAAAAAGAAAAAAAAAGATTTTGTATTTTGTATATTTGTAGGCGATATACGACATGCTCGGCGCGTGCTCGAGCAACCGACCGGCGGACTCCGCGGAAGAGAGAGCGAAGAACATATTTGCAAGAATGGACGAGAATAATGACGGTCAACTAACCGAGGAGGAATTTTTGAAAGGTTGCCTTCAGGACGAGGAGCTTTCAAAAATGCTGGCCCCTTAATTTCCCGTGTCCCGTCGCGGGATGATCGACTATAATCGTTAACAATAACGCTATATCGTCGAGAAACGTTCGTAAGAAAAAAACAAAAAAAGGAAAAAAGAAAAAAAACATACCAACCGACCGAGCAACACCCGATGAAAAACAATTCATCTTGGTGTGTACGTTTTTTGTCTTTCATACGAGTCGTGGAGTTTGTTGTTCTAGAGTTGTACGTACATGCGCCAGATGCATACATAATATATATATATATATATACATACACGCACAGATACACACGGACACGTTAACGTAATCGGTTGCGCTAACGATTTACGATCTACGACGATAAAGATCTGTCTAGGACGTCACTCCCCCCCCCCTTCCGGCGTGTTTCAATTGGCAAGAACAACGGGAACAATCGCAGAGAAAGAAAAGGTATATCGGCCTCTTCTAATCTCGAGTTCTAAATTCACGCGTTGTCGCGCGAGAATCGCGTAATCTCCTCGAGAAGAGAGAATTCGCCGACGGATTACATCCCCCCTCGCCGCCCCCCTCCCCGGGGGGGTACGTAATCGGATTTAAGTAAACCGCGAACCGCGGCAAGAACACAACAGAGACGCCCTCCCGAATTTGAATTTACGCGCGAAGGAGCTCGTAAGTACGTTGATCCTTGAAAAGTGTCCAGCACGAAATAATTCAAACGTACTGTTCGACGGGAAAGGAAAAGAAAAAAAAGAAAGAAAGAAAAAAGAAAGAGAGAAACACTCAGACTGCGAAGAGGACAACATTGGCAAGGCAACGCTTCGCGATCTTTGCCATTTACAGAGTTGCCAGAGTTTGAGTTGAGTGATAATCGCAGAGAAAGGGGAGATCTCTCTTTCCTTCGCGAGGAATTGCACTCCTCCTCCGGGACGAGTTATCGAACCTGATGCTTCCGATGCGAACAGGTACATGTCGGATCGATTCGTCAACTGGCGAACGTAGACGTAATTTTTCGTAGACGAATTCGAATTTGTCGCGGCCGGGTCATTTGTCGCTCTCCCGCTCTCAAACGTTCAAATTTTCGAACAACAACGACGACAAAAAGCGCTCTATAGGACGTCTCGCGAGTGATGGTACGACACAACGAATTGCAAGAGAGAGTACCGGAGTCGAAAAAAATATCCAAGAGTTCTCCGACGAGTCCGGGAATCGGAGTTTTTGTGTTGCACGGTTACACACTCCGAAAAGTGGCTACGTTTTTTCCACATATTCTCTCCGTGTACAGCCTGCGTCAATAGTTCATCGATTAAACGTGTTCATTGAAACGTCTGCTCGATTTTTGCCGAGTGTCTGGCAACGGGGAGAACACTTTCAGAAACGATCGTGCATTATAAAACACTACGGGAAAACGTTCCATTCGTGACGGAGCGTTTTTTCTTTTTTTTTTCTTTTTTTTTTTTTTTTTGAAATGAAAAACGATTTTATTGTCAAATTTTTTTCGTTTTTTCCTCTTTCAAATTACCATTCCAGTTTATAATGTACAATCACTCCTGAAAATCATTCTTGTTACCAAACGCTCTCTATTTTGAATGATTTCACTGATATATATATATTGTAGCAGCCTAAACACTCTACGTGTTAAGTTCATTTTCTATTCGTTCGTAGCGATTATAGTTGGGCAATACGAAACGTACAAAGGAACGAATTCATCCGGTTAGAAAGCAAACGTCGAGACGAAGAAATTATTTTCGAAAATATCTTCGCGATTGAATGACGAAGTTTAGCAATGTATATGCGTGCAATATGAGTCTACAAAGAGTAATTGATGTTACTGTGTTGATACAAATCCATAAAATTAGGTTAGCAAATTGGAGCACACATTGGAGAGATAAAATCCATAGTTGAACAGAGAAAGAGATCTTAAAGGAACGATGTTTGCCCCTTTGAATTTACTCGCAATAACTTTAGATCAGAGCGATATACGTATTGATAAATACATTAACCAGTTGAATTAAAAAAAAAAAAAAAGAAAAAGACAGAAAAAAAAAAGAAAAAAAGAAAAACAGATGTACGCGGTGAAGATTGAAGAGTTTGTAACTTCTGATCATTTTGTGATAAGGAAACACGGAAGCAAGGTAGCCAGCTCTGAAATTTTTACCGTACGATTTCTGCTTGTTCTCTCAGCGCACGCTTGCAATTTTTCTTCTTCTGTTTCACGCGCGACAAGAGGAAAATGCACGGAACGATTTTTCGCTGGTCGTTGTCGAATCGTTTACGAAGAACGTGTTAAACGGTTCGCGAGAAGCGTTTCCAGCATCTTTTCGTATTATCGTGTTCTCAGTGTTCTCGTAACAATGTGTTTTACTGTGTTGTCTTGTTCTTTTTTTTTTTTTTTTTTTTTTTTAATAATGCTTGCAACGAAACGAAACGCAAATAATTTTTTTTTTTCACTAATTGCAACAATCGCAAATAGAAACGATCCCCATAGAAGGAATTACGCGTTTTGCATTTCTTGCATTTCTGCCTGTGCATTTTCAGTTTGATATAACTGGCATATACTTTCATTATGCATTCCGTGTGAATTCCTTCAGTTTCGCAAATGATCGGCCGACTTCAAGCCTAATGTAGCTCGATGAGGATGAAAAAAGCATACCGACGAATAGAAACGATAATTTTGCCGCGAGGTAAAACGTCGAACGAGGTCGAGCAGATAATTTACATTTTTGGATTCTTTCGTGCGAAAACCTAGAAGGCGGGAAAAACAAAGTCGAAACGAAAAGTTTCTTTTTCTATGTACCGGGTGTTCCGTCGTTGCTCCAGCTTCTTATTGTCGTTTCTATTTCTTTGTTTCTCGCTTTTCCACATTAATTCCCTGGCGAACATGGAAACGAACTTCCAGAGGTCAGTTCGACAAGTGATCTTTCCATATATCGCGAGAGACACACACGATAGTCTAACGAAATTTATAAGAAATCACGGGTGAAAAAGAAAGAAGAAGAAAAAGGAAATGCCGTTTCGTGAAGAATCTGCGTGTAAGCGAGGAACTAAGTAGCTGTGTAACTTGCGCATGTACTCTAACGTCTGTGCAATTCGTGAAAAAAATCGTCGATGTAAACCGAAAAAAAGAAGAAAAGGAAAAAAAGAAGTCGCTCGCGTTATCCGTATATATATATATATATATATATATATATATAAACATTACATATACAGTAGGCTAAGTACATATCATTGCCTCTTCCTAAAAGTGACGAAAGTCGACGTGGCGAAGTTTCCCCTTCGTGTTTTTACACTTTGTGCTTCGATCATGCATACCACGATTTCAGTCAATTTGAAGAGAGAAAGAAAAAAAGAAAAGAAAAGGAAAGGAAGAAAGTCGGCACGATATATCGGAGAAAGTACGAGCGATTTTTTCACTCCCCCTCTCTCTCTCTCTCTCTCTCTCTCTCGCGCGCTCTCAAAATCTGTTAAATATGTAATTATCACGAGATGAAAACAAAAAAAGAAATAATAATTCGTTCGTTCGTCGAAACACATCGGCACGATATATATGTTGATTTAAAAAAAAAAAAAGAAAAAAAGAAAAAAGAAAGAGAAAGATGTCAAAGGACGTAAAAGCCATAAAATAAACACCGGTGAAACATTCGGTTTCGTTTCGCGCAAGTCGTTATATTTATATATTTGAAACGATACATTGGAAAAAAAGAGATGTACACTGATTATTTAAAATGACAAAAGAGAGAAAGAAGAGACGAGAACGATATTATTATTATTATTATTATTATTATTATTATTATTATTATTATTATTATTATTATTATTAATTTTCACAGAGATGTTGCTAACAAGTGCACGCATGAAGCAAACACGCATGTTGAGGCAAACATGTAAACTTTTCTCACCGTTCTCCGTGTGTCCCTGTTTCAAGAATCTCTCTCTCTCTCTCTCTCTCTCTCTCTCTCTGTCTCTCTCTCTCGCTTTGTCCCCAAAAACAAAAAACTGAAGGATAATGCGAAACGAAGCGTCGCGGTTCTCCTCCTGTATTATCGAAAGTGCAGCATTGACAATCGAAGTAAAAAACCAAGTTTCTTTATTGAAAAGAGTCAATGGATATAGGCGAAAGAAACGAGAATTTTATAAAGCTTAAACAATGAAACAAACCCGAAGTGCATTATATATTACAAAGAAAAGAAAAACCCAAAAAAAAGAAGAAAAAAAAAAGAAAAAAAAGGAAAAAAATGAAAGAAACACGTTGTTACACTCTTGGTTTCCACTCTTTGCGTCTCGCAGCGTTCAACACGATGATTGATGATTGATGATTGCCCACCCTGCGCTGACAAAGACCCCATTGACGAAAGAAGCTATATTCTCCAAGCTATGTTCTCATAGTTTTCTTGTACATAACGAACACGCATACACGATAACGCATTTTTTAAGCCCGCGTACGTGACGTCTTTTATCAAAGATATATATATATATATATAATATATATATATGTTATATATGTTATATATCTCTTGAGAATCTTTCTCAAGATTTTCAACGATTTTAATGCGCGAGACATTCGATATAACGAGAGTAAACTCGCGTGGAATAGCGAAAAAGAGAAGAAGAAGAAAAAAAGAAAAACCTCTGACACGTACATCTTATCTCTCAATAAGCATTTTACCGTATTCAAACTGGTCGAAGTTGAAACGAGAAAGGAGGTTCATTGACGTCAACGATCGCGCCAATCTCGCGGCACACACGCGTGTCGAAACGAATAATTTTCCAAGTTACACACGGGACGTGATTACACAAACAATTACAGCCGGGTGACAATTCAATGAACAACGCTCGGAACACTTTGGACGGATTATTCTGTCGTAAATATGCTACTGCATGGGAAGAGTGTGAAAATGGACGAGCTATCGCGAAAGTAATAATCAATCGAAACACACACGAGAGCCAGAAGGTACGTTATTTTAACGCGCGTTAAACCCCCTCCGAGCGCGAAGCGAGCGAAGAGAAAATTGAATTACCTACGCTAATCGTTTCACGAAAATCTATAACTATATTTTATATTTTTCTACGCCATCCATTCTATCCTTACCTACACGCTCGCGGTCACGTTTCCCTGTCAGGGCTGTCACGAGAGGCACCGCTTCCATTTTATTTTCTCTCGCCGATGTTCGCCGTGTTCGACTGCGGATCTTTATTACGAGGAATTTCGCGATATATACAAAAAACCGATATGTGCAAAAAAAAGGGCGCGCAAAGCGTTCGTAACACAATGTATTCGTCATTCATCGATGATATTTATTTCCGTATGAAGGCGAAGAAGCGGCGTGGGGCCATTTCGGTGGCCATTCTCTTCCAGTTGCAAACTGCAAAAGTGAAGATGAAAATTCGCATGAACGTCCGCAGTCTAATTAATCGTCGCTCTTCCTACCACTGGTTTTTTGATAAATTTTCACCACCTTTCCGACCACCGCGTCGTGTCGCAGCTGTACGAAATAAAACGTAGACAGATATACTACGTACAACGCGATGAAAACGTTTGTGACAGTCGTCGAATGGCACGGCAGAGAAATTTTTTTCTTTCTTCATTTTCGATCTTTTTCTCTTTTCAATTTCGTTTCTACGTTACGGCAGAATCACCGCGACCCAGTAACTTCTGCGCGATTCGATTCGTCCAAAACGATGCGTACGAAAGCAAAGTCAGCAAAGATGCGGAGTATGTAATTTGTCGTTCAGAATATACGCGAGCGCAAGATATTTCATGCTGTCTGGGTTTCGTTTGAAACAAGAAAAAAAAAAAAAAAAAAATGAAAAACTCCTCTCCATCTTATCAGCTTTGTTAAAAGTGAATTTAAGTCGTGTAATAAAAATCGCTTCCGTGTCTAAACTATCGTCGTTGCTTTTAGTAGTGCGGTAAAGAGAAAAATATCCTAATAGTGAGTTTATTTGCGTTCGGAAATGGACACGTTACGATTTATAGTTCACACCCTTCTTTTTATCTTTTTTTTCTGCATTTCAAGATAGACAGCGTTCTTCTTGTACAGTACAATCTATTTTTTTCTTTTTTTTTTTGCTTTTGCAATATTGTCATAGTTGTATTGTACTTAATAATTTGTACTTAATCCACGAGACTTAATCCCTCAAACACGCTTAAAGATACATTGATACGAATATATGGATACGGATATATAGAGATGAGTATACGACGATTATTGTAACGTGTAAACCCCCCCCCCCCCTCCCCCTCTGACGAAAGTCGAACTCGTTTGTTCGTTGTGCCGCTCGTGTAAGTATCGTATAATCCGTAGGCTATCGAAATATACGTACTTCGAACGAGAATCTCACTCAATCAATTCGAACGAATTATAAATTGTATTAACGACTTGAATGTATCTGAAATTTACGAATTATTCAGCTAATTTGATGAAATTATTATCTCTGGAAGGAGTAGAAAGACGACCTTTCGAAGATGGCACATCTAAAAATAAAACGTAATCGTCTCTTTTTTTTTTCTTTGTTTATTTTTTTTTAGACGCGACAATTCAGAAGTGTATCAATTCGAGTGCAAGTAGGAACAAATGATCAGTTCATTCGACGAATAACAAGTACTTGAACAGCGCGTCGTTTCGTCGTGACTCTAAATAAATCGCTTTGTGTGTGTCGTGAAATTTTCAGATATCTGCTGCACGCGGTGATTTTTTTTTACTATAAATAGCAAGAAGAACTCGACGAGTAGGTTTGCTCCCACGTTCAACGTTTTCAATGTGTACTCATTATTAAAATCTTTCTAGAATTTCGACTCTCGCTTTCACGTTGTTTGTCGCGAATCAGTGAACAGTTCGTTAAAAAAAAAAAAAAGAAAGAGAAAGAAAAAGAAAAAAAAAAGGAATCAAAGAACACAGTGATTTACATCCGACATGAAATTCATTTCATCGTTCGTTTCGAACTTACGCCAACTTACTTTACACGATACATACTTGCACGATGCTTTGACGTTAATTGTAAAAAAAAAAAAAAAAAAAAAGATAGGAAGACACGTGCTTGTTTCTTACGTTTTCGTCGTGTTACATTTCCACCGCGACGGATTTTCGATCCGTTTGCCAGAATAAATAAATAATCAGCCGAGTAATACAAATGATCCGTATATTTCGCAAAACTCGCGCGGATTTTCACCGAGATTTCTCTTTTTCTAGGAATACATGTAATTACGTAATACGTACACACATACACATTGTGACAGAATATACTGCCGATTATATTGTTTCTGTATTTTACTGTATATGTACTTCAATTGAAACAATTGAAACTTACAATTGAAACTATTCTAGCTGATAGGATCTCTAGGACCACGTAGGTAGGTCTTCTACATGCATCTTGAAGGATAACATTTAGCCTTTATAGAAGTCGTAAGATCAATATAGAGGAGACATATTCGTGTAATAACGAACATGATTCGAACGTAAAGAAATCTATATCTCTCCCCTCCCCTTAATTCTCTTCCTCCCTTACTTCTTCTTCTCGTTCGGTGCTAACGCTGACGTCGTAAAAATATATATATATGTAATAATGCCGCTTTTGCATTTCCACTTTCCGTTTTTACGCCTAGTTACGACTGTTAAAAAAGTAATAACACTCGAGGCGAAGCTCGATAGCGAAGGAATATACGTGTGTAAAGCTCCTCTACTTTTCTTCTGTAATTATGCAAACGAACTCTCCTCGCTGTTCCTTCTTAAATAATACATAAATTCGTGCTCGTACACTTCGAGTCTTCAGACGAGCTGTTGCTTCGTCATCGAACCAGAAAGATTTCTGACAGTGGCATTGGTAATATATATTGTATCGTAATATATCGGATCGTTAGCCTCGATGTTGTGTAAATAAGATTGTTTAGAATCGATGTTTTCGCGACTCGGACTATTTAATTAACAATCAAAGGCTTCTAACAATCTCTTAATCTCGGTGTAAGTTGATTAAATTGTTAAGGGGAATTCTTTATATATATATATATATATAAAAGAAAGAAAGGAAGAGTAAAATCTGTACTAAAGTATACTTTGCTGGGTGTGTCCCCATCATGGTTTGTATTAAATAGATTGTTAAACGAATGGTGTAACGAACTTATATGTAATAGCAAATGTCGTGAGATATGTGATAGTGATGTATTAGCTTTATTTTCCAAGAGCAGAAGAAGAAAAAAAGACTTGAATAAAATACATACATACATACATATGTATATGTATGTATGCATTTCGACGGGGCAAAAAAATTCAATGGAATGTATAATAATAAAACACGTAATAAGAGGTAGTTCAATGTGGTAAAGTTGAACGATAATTATATATACTCGTTTAGCGTTAAGTCGTTTTAATCAAGCAACATTGTAAAATTTCTTTGAGATTGCGAGATCAACGATTCGACGGAGAACTTCTTTCTGACTGTATATTTTACGGCCTCGTTATCTTACGGACCCCCGTAAAAGGATCTTGATATTTACATACTTCCTCCGGATAACCAGCACGTTCGCACATACGTTTTACTATATATATAAATTATTTTGTACTTTCCAGATCTTCAGATCTCTCTGTGTCTCTTTTAGAAACGTGTAATTAAAGATTGTACACATGCATTTATCGACTCATTAAATATAATGTAATGTGTGCGTGCGTGTGCGTGTGTGTGTGTGTGTGTGTGTGTGTGTGTGTGTGTGTGAAAGGAAATGAGATATACACAGAGATATATTTACCGACATTATATTACATTTATTTCGCTGATAATGAAATACACGTATAATCTAGCTAAATGACGTCACATCGCCGTACGAATCTCTCGTACGTGCGTTTTCGAGAATGATAAAGAAATAACGTTCTTCAAATGATATTCCACGTCTATATTATAGTTGTTCAACGTCATGCGTTCTTTTAACGAGAGTCTTGCATAGGGCACAAACGTGTTCGATTTTCACGAACACACGAAAGTTCAAGAAATTCGTTGAATTTTGTTTCTCTTCCGGTTGACGATGATGAAGAACATGTTGAGACAGCAGAGTGTTAAGAGAGGAAAGGGAATATTTAAATAACGACTCAAAAAAAAGGAAAAACAATTCAAAGAACTATGAAGGGAATATAATATATATTATACTCTCTAGGGATATAACCAATTATTTGAAAGAAGAAGACCGAATTTTTCTATTATGTATATTTTATTCCAATGATTGAATTATAAATTTAGCATTGTGAATCAATGTACGTTGTTACAATTAGCATGTTACATTCACCAAAAGAAGAAAAAAAAGAAAAAAAAACAGGAAGAAGAAAAAAAGAAAAGAGTTACGAGACAGAAAAGCAGATATACGACTTGTTATGTATGTTCGACTTTTGCGGGTGCGAGTGTGTGTGAGTGTGTGTATAACACACACACACACACACATATATATATATAAAATTTCTTAATTTCTCATTTGAATTTTTGCATAAGAGAAAAAAATGTCTTTTCTTTTTTTTTCTTTTTTTTTTTTATTCCACTTGATAATTCCAATCGAGTTGGACTTATTGCACAGCGATGTAACAAAACGCAATCGAGCCAGCGATTTCAAAGAAAACTGGAACCGGTCGTATAAATTATGAAACGATACGAAAAAGTGTCACCCCTATTCTTGTAACAGTTTGTAAAATTGTTTTGTTACACTGTGTTTTATTTGACCGCACTTTCATTTCAATGAATCCAGTCGTTTCGTCTTTGAAATCACAGACAGAAATTCAAAGAAGAAGGGACTGTATCTTGCGTCTTGTTGTTTAAAAATTCGTTGCAAATCATGTTCGTTCGTCGCTTCTGCGTCACTTTTACAACCTGTCAGCGTCGCCGCTTGTAATCCTTGAATCACAAGATGTAAAATTCGCATTTTCGAGGCTCGTGTGTTACACGTTACACACGCTGCCGGTTGAACTCAAAACCACCGCGTTACTGTTAAGACAGAAACGATCATTTTAAAAGTGGTTTTGTTTAACGAATAATGCTAATATCCGAATATCAATATCCGTGGTTTTTCAAAACAACTTTTGCCATTTTAGACATTCTTTCGGTCAATTTATTGAAATTCTCCAATGGTGGAGTAAAGTTGTATTAAAATCTTCGTTAGATGTTTTTGCGGACAGTTCAGGATTGGAGTGTTAGGATCGTGATTGGGGCTGCCAATCCAATTGTTTGTGAAAATTTTCTGATTTTATTCCAGGTATCCTCTACAGAACTTGGAAGAACGCTGTAGAACAGTGGTTGCAACCTAAGCATCCCTGCGACACAGTAATTCTTATTACTCGAAAAGTGAATTTTTCGCGAAAGGTCATTCAACTTGGTCCAAACAAGCTTCTTCCAAAGAAGATGAAAGAAAAAGAAAAAAAAAAAAAAAAGAAATCAGGAAGTTAAATTTTCGTTTAAAGGCATGCAGAGAATTCACTGTTAATAACTCATTCCCGAATTGCCTGGTGGGGCCTTAGAAAAAAAATCAAATTGGGCCTCACGTTGGGCTCCAGAATGATCATTTATCCTGCCGCGTGACTAAATTTCCGAGCCGAAATCCCCGCAAATTCGCGCGCAGATTTTGAATTAATCGTAACAAGTGGTCTGAGACTTTTGACCGGCAGCGCACGCAACGTGTAAGAAGACGTTATTATTATAAATAAATACGTATCGAACGTGTGTACGTACGTAAGATGCGATTGAGAGAATGAATCAAACCCTCTAGATCGATACAGTATCTATTTGTAACCTAATGGCCGAGTGAATTTGTATCGAGAGCCGGCTAGGCTTCAGTTTCCAGAGTGTCAAGGATTACTCGTGATCCAATGATTAATCGTATTTACTCGGGCGAGATCGATAGCCCTCAAATCCGGAACACGCGTTCCCGAGATCTCGCTCAGATACAGATACCGACGTGCAACGTTGGCATTTATTCGCGATATTTCAATTTCAGTGTGAATTAGCTGGCTGAGGGAGCGTCGATCGATTAATCAATCGGTATTGATAAACATGCGTATTTCACGATTACATGTATACCATAAATGCGTATATATAAATGCGTCGGTGTGTGAGCATTGCACGATGGGTCGATCGTAAAATCACAGATGCAAGAGAATGCATGTCTCGCAAGAATTACTTGGCGCCATCCATACTCGATGCATCACCGAGAAAATGTATCTTTTCTTTTTTTTTTTTTTTTTCATTTTCTTCAGTCGATTAATTACGTAGATTCTCCGTGGTACGGATATCGTTGTCAAAGCGTAACATGCAACGTTATCGAGTCTCAATGCTATTTAACATGTCTGGCGACGATTGTTTAATTTTCGACTGTTTCTTCTGTTTTTTTTTTTAAGAAACAAAATCGACTCTTAAAAATTGATGGGCCTAGCTACGAGAGAGGCAATAACAACTAACTTGATTAAAAGTTGATTACACAGTACGACTCTCCTACGATAAATGCGACTCTCGGTCAGACAGATTTCTACCTTTGGCAGATAAAATTTTGAATAACGCGGAATTCGTAATGTTACCACTTGCAGAATAATTTAGTTTCATTGTCAATTGAGTTCTCTTCAAATCGCGGACGTTTCCTTCTTTTTGTTTTACGAAAACCAAAAGAAGGAAAATTTTCTATAAGATAACGATATAAAATATTGTATATATATATATGTAGAAACGCCTGCAAAATTTGAACAAACGTCAAAAATAATTCCAGATTTCGAATTCATTTCGAAACTTCATAATCTCTTAATCACACGTGCATGGTCTAATAAGGACGAATATATGTGTACTTATTACGTCAGCACGATACTTATTGATATTCCGTTTAGGCAATCGAACGTAATATATATATATATATATATATATATATATATATATATTTTTATTCGTAACTGGTATGCACCGCGAGAAAAAGAGAGAAAAAGAAACGAAAAAATACCGACATTACTCATCATTACTAATAATATTATAATAATAAATCACACTATGCTCTAAATGTATTATCATTGTTGTTGTTGTAATTATTATTATTATTATTATTATTATTATTATTATTATTATTATTATTATTATTATTATTATTATTATTATTATTACTATTATTATTACTATTATTATTACTATTATTATTACTATTATCATTATTATTATTATTACCATTATTATTATTATTACTATTATTGTTATTGTTATTGTTATTATTATTATTGTTATTATGGTTGTTGTTATCATCATCATTATTATTGTTACACCATCATTGACATTCTTTATCAAAAGTTTCTGTCTCTTGATAATTTCATTTCTCTTTTTTCTTTTTTCTCTCTCTCTCACCACAGCCATATGAACGTTTTCTGTTCGTTCTGTGAACAATGGTGTGAATGTGTGTGTGTGTGTGTGTGTGTGTGAGACTTTACAAATGTTAACAGTTCGATTCGATTGTTGTTTAGAGAGTTTATAGTGAGTCGTACGTAATGATACGAAATGAAGCGCACGTTTCCCAAACTGTTTCATCCAGCACCACCTCATTTAAGGATCGCGGGATCACGGTGTTAGCGAAGTGACCATAATCCGCTTCGCAAAGAGTCATGCCTGCCTCCTTGCCCTCCTCCTCCCCCCCCCCCTCGTCCCCTCCTTCCTATCACTCTGCCATTCTATCATCTCTCTCTTGGATGTGAACTCGTGTTGTTGCTTTTCGACGGCCAACGGGAGAAAAACCGCGGAAAGCCCGGTTTCCACTGAAATCACGACGTTCCGACGATCCGAACGACAACCAAACAATCCAAACCAGCAGGCCACGAACATTCACGTGCTTTTTCTTGTTTGCAGGCGTGTCTGGTGGACAACTACCAGCCACGAAGTGCCTGTTTTAAAACGGCACTGGTAGAATAGTAGACTAGTTAGTGCATTAATTATACCGCTAATTGAATTATCCGAGACTCCCACTCCTCCCCTCGCTGAAGAGAGAAGAGATTTTTCAAAGGGGTACGTCGAACGACCATGGGGAAGCAGAACAGCAAGCTGAAACCGGAAGTGCTAGAGGACCTCAAGCAGAACACGGAATTTTCAGGTAAATTTCGAACGAAATCGATGCCACGAGTACGGTTCGCGCCATTCGAATCGTCGTCACCTTTCGCGAGAGTTTCACGAGAAAATGCAGAAATTTCATGTGTTTTCATTCCGCGACGAATTTGACGAAATTCTCCTCTAACGTGTGTAGGATTAAACGAATGTTTGATTAGACGTGTGGTATACATACACGTATATTTCAATCGAATTCTCTTTTTCGTACGCTGAAGTTCAGCGTAAAATTGATTGTAAAATTTCTTAATGTCGGTCAATATTCATCGAGGAATGATACGATACACTGACTCGTAATGAGAAAACGTGTCTGTCTTTTCTTCTTCTTCGTCTTCTTCTTCTTCTTCTTCTTCTTCTTCTTCTTCTTCTTCTTCTTCTTCTTCTTCTTCTTCTTCTTCTTCTTCTTCTTCTTTTTTTTCTCTTTCGAAGATGCCGAAATTCAGGAATGGTACAAAGGCTTCTTGAAGGACTGTCCGAGCGGACATCTCAGCGTAGAAGAATTTAAGAAGATATATGGAAATTTCTTCCCTTACGGCGACGCTTCCAAGGTAAATCGGATTAACCTCTTGGTCGCCGCAGTTTTTCAAAGACCGCTCATTTCGCACGCGAATTTTGTTTCTTGCCTTTCTTTTCGAAGCAGCTTTCGAATATATCCAAAATCAAGGAAGAATATATATATATATATATATATTTTTCGATTTTTCTTAGTGTTAGAAAATGATTCTAAACGTCACTGTTAACACTTTACCGACCGGTAGCCTATTAATCGGCTAACTATTCACCGCTAATACACGGTCGGTAAAGTGTTAAGAAATCCAAATTAATTTCGCTTTTATTTAGGGTACAGGGATAGCGCGCACGGCGATCAAGCGGTTAACGATCGATCCTATCGTCCAAAGTGGCAAATGAAATTTTCACCTTCATTCGCCACCATTCGTTGTTGAAACACAATGATTTATACATCGTTGTTGCGTAACTGTAAATAATCACTCAGAGTAGAGAGTACATGCACGTATATTGTTCGTTGTGTTTCAACGGCGAGATTTCAGATCGCTGGATTACTCGTTTGTTCACGGATATGTCACGCGTAGTTTGCAGAACACGTATTCAGAACATTCGACGCGAACGGCGATGGAACAATCGACTTTCGAGAATTTTTATGCGCGCTCAGCGTAACATCCCGCGGCAAACTGGAACAGAAATTAAAATGGGCCTTCAGCATGTACGACCTCGACGGTAATGGCTACATTTCGCGGCAAGAGATGTTGGAAATTGTGACGGTAAGGACGAAGCGATTTACTGGGATATTATATATCGCTCTGTTAACACAACAGAAGTTGCATGGCGAATTTTTCGAAAGGCAATCAAGATGAAGAGTGTCGTACCTAGAAACAACGTACGAAGAATATTTTTTACAATTTCGAGAAACAACGAGAAAACGTCGATTTATCAGGAAACAAGAATGTAACTCATCATCTTGATTGATCTTAATAAATAGTCTAGTTAACAATTGCTTGAAAAATTGAATGACACTGATGCATAATTAACGAATTATTTCCCACGTTTATTGACCACTCATTGAACACGCTTGTTTGCTTGTTCAGGCAATTTACAAAATGGTGGGGTCCGTGATGAAAATGCCGGAGGACGAGTCGACGCCGGAGAAAAGGACCGACAAGATATTCCGACAGATGGATAAAAATAAAGACGGGAAACTGTCGTTGGACGAGTTTATAGAAGGAGCAAAAAGTGATCCGTCTATCGTGCGACTGTTGCAGTGCGATCCTAGTGCACAAGCCCAGTGAGGCCCTGGGCTGTTACGCAAGTATTACTATGTCATCTACATAACTAAACCGGGACCCGGTCCGATAATGTCCGCTGCAAGCAAAGCAACCAATAGAGTGACATTACGATCATAAAAACAAAAAAAAGAGAGAGAGAGAGAAAGAAAGACGCTCTCGAGTCGAGCTAGTTTCGCTTGGAAATCTATCGAAAAAAAAAAAAAAAATCTACAGTCATCGTCCTTGTAAAATCAATTCTCATCGTAATTTAGAATTTATTTAGATATTTATTTTATTTTGATCTGACAAGAATTCATTTCTTCCTCTCGTATAGCATATATATATATATATATATATATTCGCGTTAATTTCATTTCGATCGCATCGGTCGACCATAGCAAACGAAAGAAAGAAAGTTAGACGACGAAACGAAGAAAAAAAAAGAAAACACGCGATAGATTTTCACGTGAAACATCCTCGCGCGATTATTTTTACTGAAGCGTGTGCGATGAAGAGGGTTGGATAAAAGAGAGCGAGAAGGAGGAGGAGGGACATTCACGAATTGGGCCGGTTCCCGAATTAAGTCCAGGGCCACTGGGCCCATGGCGCTTGCGCATACCGCAAGCTAGTCTACAAGACTAGTCCAGTCGCTCCGTCTCATAAACGGATCGGTTTTAACCACGAGTTTCATATTATATTATATTTCCATAGTACTGATCATCCCACGCTGCGCGGGGACGAACCGACTTGTGAAAGCCATCTCGAGACACGCGGGGGGGGGGGGGGGGAATGTTGATTCGAAAATAGTGAAAATCGAAATTCTGACCTATGGTTATTCTCTACCCGGTTGATAATTCTATTGTTCGAAACTATGCCCATCCTTTCCAACGGGTTTTCTCCTTGTAAAATTTACAGACGTTCGATTTTTTTTATTACACGGTATATATGTATATATGTATGTGTGTGTGTGTATATATATATATATATATATATATATATATATATATCTTTTTAATTACTGCTTTCAACTGTACGTTACGTGTTCACAATCTCGAGTTGAACTTCTACAGTAGGCTCATGTTCACGACGTGTTCTCGAGGAATCATCTTTAGCACAAGTGTGTCCGTCGCACGCGGCCGGCAGGTAAATTAATTTCTAAACGCGTTACGTAACTTTTGTAAGCTGTTTCCCGCAAAAGCATATTTTATATCATACAGGATGGTAAACGAACGTAAACGTTCGTCGTATTTAGCAGATCACCTTTTGATTTTCTTTTTCCAGCGCACGCTGTCGGCAAGACCGTCGATTATGAAAGAGAGAAAAAAAAAAAAAAAAATAAAAAGACTTGTTTCGTGTTGTAATCGTATACTATTATATTATATTAGCAACGAACGCAAGCGATTCGATGGTCACCATTGAAAGAAACAGCACAAAGGTCATTGGAAGAACCGAGGAGCCTCTTGTTCAACGAAAAATCGTCCCCTTTTTTTCCCCCTGGAAAACGCGCTCAGCGAGGTTCCCTTCTTCGCTGGTACGCGACATTTGCTCAAACAGCCATTATGTTTCATTGATATTGATGAACGGCAAAAAAATACATAACGTAAGACTGTGAGAAAACTATTGTTGTGCATTGGCATTGTTAACGGTCGCCTTATGTTGTAAAACATCATGCGCAACTTGTAGCTTTACACTACTTTTCTGTACTTTTCGTTCGTTCTCTGCTAACGCTCCGGAAAAACGAAAAATTAAAAAAAAAAAAGAAAAAAAAACGGAAATGAAACGTTTTCGTAAAATCAAACGAACAATCAAAACGTTCGTGCCGAGGAGTCCACCTTCCGTGACCTTTGTCATGTACAATTGCTTTATTGATACACGTTAATTTCGATAGGATAAACTCAGCTAGAAGAATAGAGTTTAAAAACAAAAAAAAAAAGAAAATCAACCGTTTTCTCGTAGGGGTGACGAGGAGGAGGGGCGGGGGGGGGAGTGTGAAGTATCATTGCCTATCCAGTAAGTAATTGAATTCGTCGCGATTTTCAGAGCTAGCTGAAAACCCACCAAAATTTCGAGCCGAATGAAAGATTTGGAGGAGAAAGAAAGCAGTGGGGCGGGGGGAAGAAAGGAAGAAAGGGACGAAGGAAAGAGAACAAAAAAAAAAAAAAGAAAAGAAAAGAAAAGAGAATTGGGCGGTTGAGGGGGGGGGGGAGGAGGAAGCCAGAGGGGATAAATCGCTCACGCGCATGAACTGTTTTAGAGATTTATTTTTACGAATGCGTATGCCGCGTGTACGTGTGCGAAAAACATGCTATGTGTGCGACTAAGTATTTTAAAATGTGCATTTGCGCGTATGCATACGAGTAGAGAGAAAGCGGAGAATATAGTAAAGGATAGCAAAGAGAATACGAAAGGAATAATAAGATACAGAAAAGTTTATATAAGGACGACGACAAATCTAGATTTAAAAAAAAAAAAAAAAAAAAGGAAGAGAAGAAAAGAAACAGAAACGCGAAGGGGAAGGGGAAACAATAACGAGGTAAACGCGAAATCTCCCGTTTAGCTATTGTTCAATTAGGATCAATTATTTTATTAATAACGCTCTTGCATATATGTATACGCGACATTGTAACTCTGTTCATTTTTTATCAGTGATACGACGCAACAGTTTCTGCTGGTTGGGTTGATTGTAACACGACCGATTTGTAATAAATTTTTTTTCGTTCTTGCGTTTTCTAGAAGAAGAAGAAGAAGAAGAAGAAGAAGAAGAGTTCTAGTTCTTTTGACAAAAAATTCGTCGTTGTTTTTTTTTTTTTCGTTTTTGTGATATGACTCTTTGTGATATATCGAGCTAGTACAACTGATTAATTTATTAATTCTTAATTCCCCTTGTTCTGCTTGATGTCACTGAAAGAAATGGCCGACGTATATATAATGTCATGATTTTGCACTTGGTCGTTACACTGGCAGTATTGTTTTACAAAAGAGCAACATATTATAAAGAGATACAAAAAAGAAAAATACGTACACATATACACCCGGCATATATAGATATATGTGTATGTATATGTTTGTATCTCGATCACGTATGTATACTTATTATACTTTCTAAGATGTACATTCATTCATCTTGTGCTCATTAATAATTAAGGATAAAGACTACATAGTTATATCTTTTATCCATATAGTCACTGTATAAATTAAAATAACCTCATTAAAATTAATATATAAGATTCTAAAACAAATCTTGAATTTTTCTCGCTACTTCAATAGGACAGAAATAGTAACACGGATGGGAAGAGCTAGTAAATTATAAAGAGAAACGACTTTGCCTTCTGAAATATACAAAAAAAGGAAAGAGAAGGAAACACAAAGAAAACTCTATTTAGATAAAGTAGGACCGATATTTTACATTCAGTACTAGTTGACACGCGAAATGTAATTATTGTACCTTGAACCAGGAGAAGCAATAAACAGGAGAAGAGAAAAGAGGAAAAAAAAAAAGTAAATATCGCGACTAAATTAGCACGATTTCTGAAAAGTCGGTGATGTCGTGTAATTTTTATAATTTCACAGTCGCCCAATATTTAACAATTTTCTAACAGTTTTTTTATGAAAAGAACACGTAAGATGGATATTAAGTCGTGTCAATTTGTCAAAACACGAGTAGTATTAGTCAGTTAATATAATTGAAAAATAGAAGGAAAACACGTTTTACGATGAGAATTAAAAACTATTAAATTATATAATAATAATAATAATTAAAAAGTTCTATAAACGTACCGCTGTATATATTAATTCCTTTCTTTTCTTACTATATGTGTTGTTTCGTTAATTTACTCAAGAAAATTTTATTTTCCGTCGTTTTATTTCACAACGATTTTAATTTATTGTTAAAATCATTCTCAACTTACGTTATTTTATATGTGGCTAGATAATATTAAATTTATGTATAAAAAATGATTTTTTGTTAATTTATTTTTAACTTACGCGACAATTTCATTAATTACAATGTAATATTAATAAAAATTTCAATCTGATAGTTTATTTATTCAACATCTATTAATCTGCTTACATCGTTTTTAGAAAGTTTTTAGAATTGAGCCATTAAATAATCAATTAACTGACATCAAACTAACAACAGATATATGCACAAAATAATTTCAACAATGTAAAATGTATGTATTTAAATACACAAAAATGAAGAATGTAACAAGTGTATATAAATATACTATACTATATTGTAAACGTGAAAGTTTTAACATGTGACAAATGCAACAAAAGTAATTTATTTGAGCTTAATATTCTTTCCACAATTATTTGTATATGTGTGTGTGTATAAATGCATTTTGTTTCTGTTGATGACTATAATACTTGTCAAATACTTTCAATTATTATACCATCAAACATTAAAAAAGTAGAGTGTTTTGCGATTATTAAAATACAGAAATTAAAATACAGAAGTCTATTTACGTTTAAAGAAAAGAATAAAAAGATCCTACAAGATGGGTATGAAAAATAATTTTTTTTTTTTTTTTAATATTAGATACATTATATATTGAACGATCATTAAGAGTTTTTTTTTGAAAAAAAATTAAAGAAAAATGTATCTTATGAGAGAGCGCTTATAAATTTTCTTGAATTTATTACTGAAAATTAACTGTACCATTGCTGATTTGTTATAATCCAAGTCAATTGAAAAATCACGTGTTACATACTATTGTCCAAATGTAAACAATGTGTTATAATATTGTTATTGAAAAAAATAACATTTTTATGAATTTCTATGCCGAAATAATGATTGCAACTAGCAAAATAATAATGAAATAGCATTTACTGCTCGTGTTTGTCGTGATATTTCTTCTTAAACTGTATAATTTCTTCCTAAAGATAAGATGTGTAAAATTCAAATTCAACTATCTAATGATTTTAACTTCTTCCTATAACATTTCATGGTTTAATATTTAAGAAAAAAATAAAGATTATGCCTGAACTCTTACATATAGACGTCAATCTTAATATTTTCTCTCTTGCTCTCTTTCTCTCTTTTTCTCTCTTTCTCTTTCTTTCTCTCTCAGCATGAAAAAAAGTAACAATTTTTTTCTACACAAATTCAATGAATGTCAACATTTGTTGCATATTAAAATTTATCTATACTATGTTATGATTTTCGCCTAAGATTTTAATATTCCTAATAAATTAGAAATTGTTCTCTAGAATATCAACAATATAAACAGATTACTAATATTTCTTGTACCAAGGATTTATCACAAAAAAATTTAGTAATACTTTTAACAAATATAGTTGGTCTCGTTAAGAGCTCATGCCTTGAAAATTTTCTGCACTTATAAAAATCTTCCAATACCTATCTTAATAATGATCATAAGGGAGTCGTATAGTAGTAAAGTTATATATTCGATATATACATATATATATATTATTCAAAGTAGTATTGTTTCAATTTATAAAAATTTGAAAATTTAATTTATATAAATCTCACTGTTTTTTTTATTGTTACAATATCACTGTGCTTCTTACGCAAAAATATGTACAAAAAATGATATTTCTTTAGCAATCAATAAAAATATCCCCTGTGTCATGCAAATCAATAAATTCGTAAGAAAATATATGAAGATTTGAAAATAATTATGTGAATAATTTTAAGCCATTTATTATTGCACAAGTGTTTGTTGCTTTCCATAAATTGTGGAATAATGATTGAAACTAATAAACAAACTATACGGCTCAAATTTTAACAAATAAAAAAATTAATAGACTAAATCCTTCGAGTGCACGTCACAAAAATTGTAATTCTATACCGGTGTTTCTCTCAAACACTAAGAATAGATGTTCTCCTATTGATCAGTGTTGTATTTCTCTTCTTTTGCTAATTAATTACTTATTCATGAACTTATTAACTCTGTAATCCTCTGTAATATCTCCAGAAATTAGATACGTTTAAAATCTTTCATCTGTTTCTTTTAAGTAGAATTTCACTGTTCTTGATTACCTATGGCTCAATATCTTTTATTAGTTTAAGTCTCTATGTATTTATTGGCGCTAAGTGTGTACGCGCAGTACAAAATGTATATTTAATTATTATTAAAATCATTTTGTCAAACTTTTGCCTAACCACTTCTGTATCGGTATCTTTGTAAAAAAGTTTACATAAAACGTTAATTATTAAATACGAACGAAGATATATCTAGAAAAAAAAGTCACGTTAAAAATAATAAAATAATCAATAATCATTGATTATAAATACTGAAGTGGCTCGTGCAAAGGTGAAATATTAAATTTTTATATCATAGTATCCTTAATTTAAGCAAATAATTAATTCAATATGTTATATTAATTTATAATCTATGTAACAATATATAATATAAGATACTAATATTGTACAAAACAAAGAAATTAAAAATCAAAGCACAATTCATCGTTTTGTTAAGTTACATTGAGACTAGAACACCGGTAAAATATTTGTGTACAATATTAGTTGTAAGACATGAAATATTAATTTGCTTTTTATGCCTTAGATATATTTACTATAAATTAAAACAATAGTTTGTCATAAGTAATGGTTAATAGTGGTTTATTATTACAAATAAGGATAAAATAATTTGTGTATCAATTAATTATTACATTAAAGTGTTGATATTATACTCGTTCAACTTGAGTTTTAATATCACATTTCTACGAGTCACGTTCTACGTTTTTTTAATTTTACGGTTATACGTTATAATCAGTCATAAAATGAACAAAATTTATCACATAAATTATAAAATTGTATATTTTATTATTTTATACAGGAATATATCATTAATTTAATATTTAACTTAAAATTATTAAAAGAAAAATGTTCCAGAATTTGATGTCACTGCATCGTATATAAAGGTATTATGAACTGGTTTATATTGATTTGTAACAAATTTAATGACTTCTTGGGCTGCAAGACCGCCTAAAAATGCAGATACCGAATGTAACTCTGCACCACCGAATCGACAAAATTCGTGTACGTAATCATCTTTTACCAATGGTCCACATCCCCATTCACTCAGTAACTTTGTTATGCATGCCTATGCAGTAAAATTATATAACAAGATTTATATTTCTTTCGATTAATATTATTATTTTATATATAAAACATACTTTAAGCTTAACTATATCAGGTTCTACTTGATCATCAAACTCTCCAGGATACGAGTTATATTCCGTTTGAAATTTCTCAATTCCTCTAAGAACGACATAATAAATCATCATACTCTCTGGATTTTCCAAACATTGTACTGAAAAAAAAATGTAAAACCATTAATTTACATATATGTTGTTTGATATTTCGAAAACTATGCAGTAATTTTAATCGTCTTGATTTTGAAACTTTATACAATACCTATATTGCTTGCATCAAATATTTTAGAATCATATTCATCTGCAATACACGTTCCCCTTGCTACGTGTATATTCAAAGCGTGTCTGCAGAACAATTTGACATCTCTTTCGGGAATGGAATCTGACGACTTTCCTAATTGTCGTAACAATTGCAACGTACGTCGCCATACTGCTTCTGCGTCAGCTATCGCTTGTTTGTGATAACTGTAATAAATAAATAACTAAAAAAAAACAATATTTTTGCAATAAACGTCTCGTGTCAAGAGATCTCACATTTGCTGAAGTGTTATATACTTTTCCGTATCCGCTGTCATATCAGGCAAAGTACCTTTCAATGGTAATAAACCGCCTCCTTCATTCTGAACAAACTCTTTCACTGCCTTAGCTATAATCCAAAATGAGCTACTCTGAAAGTATATTAAATTAATTTAAAATTATATTACTTACTGCTACAATAATACTTTTTTCTGATACCTTAGCTGTTAAATTAATACACTGATCATCGTTAAGAATATTCGTTACGTTCTCTGGAATTTCAGTACGTCCTACGCATGTGTTAACAGCTTTAATAGCTTCTTCAAAATTCTCCTCGCTATTTGAAGTATCATTCTCGTCCCTTCTCATTCCTTCTTTTATCATTTGTTTTAACTGGCTTTTCTCCTTGTAACTTTTTGGTAACTCCCCTTTGCTTAAAATCCATTTTTCTAAAAATTTGTACAACACAATTAAGTACGGTACATGAGAATGATCTTTGAAACTCAGTTCATCCAAGTTCACAGAATCAATATGCTTCTTTAGTGTCTCGAATGGTTTGTCTAAACGTAAATCTGGGATCTCATTATCCGGATGTGTTTCTATGACCACATGCTCCTTTACTTGAATCCTCATGTATGCAATGAATCCTATAGTTCTGCACACTATCAAAGGTATGTTTAATTCCCAAAGTTTTTGCGACAGAAGAACTAAAGATCTGACAATTTTATTTTGTTAGAGTTTAATCTGAATCAAATTCCCGCGATAATTTAACATTTATAATGAAACCTTACTTCTCAGCTAAACAAGTAGCCACAACAACGGTAAAATTGTTGAAAAAATCTGGACTATTATACAAAATTTGATCAGGTTCCTCGTCTATGTAGTCACCTCTAACATCTGAGTTCAGTTCCAAAAGCATTTGCGTTGCTACCTGTGCTCTTGATTTTCCTACACTGTCTGTTTCTAGAAAGAAACTATTCAAAAGATACATGATAGCTACATTGAAGATATCTACTATACAACTCTTTTTAACATGTAATTACCATCGCTTTCGCATACGTACTTTGCTCCGATGTCTTCATTGGTAACTTTTTTCCCGTCTACAATTGTAAATGCTCCAATACCTGGTAAGACTAAGGATTTCAAAATTTCTGTCCCAAGGGCTGTAGCATTTATGATACAAACGTGCGCTCCTTCCAGTGCAGCTTGACCGTGATCGCCCCATAACCTATTAATATATTATAACATAAATTATTTTGAGTGAAAGTATACCATTGTCTCCAACTTAACTTTTTAATTCTGAAATAATACATGTGTGTGTTTGTATGTGCATGTATGTATGTATGATGTATGCATGTATATATGTTTGTACATATGTATAAACAATACATACCTTAATTGTCTATCATATTTTCTATTTCTTTCAGATTGTTCCGGTGATTTCGGTGCTGGAGACGCCATAGGAATAAATTAATGCAGATGAAACACTAGATTAATTATACTTTTAGTCAAACTGACATATGCACAACAACCATAACTGTATGCACGTATAAACTTAAATGAATCGCCACGAATAAAACAGTTTCATAGATAGATGGTCCATAAGTAATTAATTAAAGAAAAATATTATACGACGAAATATTAATTATACAAGCCAACAACGAGAGGTTGATTATAATATTAATTTACAATACTCAGTGTTGATAAAACAATGTATTGTAAAACGGATTTATAAAATTATTATCTAATGCTGAAAATTGAATCCCACATAATTTTGCACTTTGTGCTTATGCGTATTGCATTGTAAATGGATTTATAAAATTATTATCTAATACTGCAAATTGAATCCCGTAGAATTTTGCAATGCGTAAAAATATTTATAAATTAATTCGAAATAACAAAAGCTCAAGTAGGATTCGTTGATCCTACGCAACGAAACGCATGATAATTTTTAATAACAAATTAAATGAAGACGCGTCAGAAAGTGCGCGAAACTTGTCGTACGTCTTTTTAAAAAATAATTCAGGAATAATTTTCGTTCAATTTTCAACTATTGAATGCAACTACCAGAAATTCAATACTTTTCGTACTCAAGTTTCTCGATCTGTGGAGCTTTCAAAGGAAATTTCAAATCTTTATTCCTACATTTTACAAATTGAAAGAAACGTAGGAAGAAAGTCTAGGGTCTAGAAATAAAGATACAATCGCAGACGTTCGTAAATTAATCTTTTTTAATAGTTTCTACGGCAAATGAAAATTTACTAAATTTATAAACATTGAAATGCTAGCGCCGCGTATCGGTGAAACGGTGGAACTAAAATCTATTGCTGTCCTCGTCACGCGCTACTACCCTCCTTCTCTCTCACACTGCCTGATTTTATCCTTATCACACACCAGTGCTCTCCTTGTTTACCGATAGTGCTGTCATCTAGGTACTTCTCAATTCCGACTGAAACTAAAAGAGTGAAACAGAAAAATCCGATAGATGGCAGTACATTGTTCTCTCCCACTAGATAGTTCCAATTTTCTTCGAATAGATGGCAGCACGCGTCTTGTTCATAATAAGGAGCACAATAGTGTGCAACGAAGACAGACTTATGCAACGTTATAGATAAGAACGCTAGTGTGACAAGGACAGTAATAGATCTTAGTTCCATCGGCTCACCGCTACGTAGTGCTAGCATTTCAATGTCCACGAATTAACTAAATTTTCAATTGGAGAAAAAGAAAAAAGTTTATTTAAAGGAATTAATTTATGAACTTTTACTACTGGACTTCAGTTAGACTCGGCTTTTCTCCTTCATTCTGTTTGATTTTCCAAATGCGCGTGAAAACTTACACGTTCATAACGTACGTAACGTACGAGTTACATTCAGTAATGATGTTTTTTTGGGAATGGTTCGATTGTGCCGGGAAGCAAACGAAAATATGTGTATCTGTTACTTGTCCATTCAAAACTACAAAACTATACATGATGATTGACGAACTTTCGCCGCGTAACCTTTCAAAGAATGTATTACATTTCGAGATCAAAGAAATAATTATATTCCTCGAGATTATAGTCGGTCTGTGATATATTAATTTCTTTTTACATGGGAAATTATCACACCGTGATAATCGGTTGCTACGGAATTTCAAAATCCGCAGGATTACAATGAAGTGCGTGCAGCATAGTATTCTGTATTTCATTTGTAATGAATATAAGCAACGTGTTCCACGTAATTTACGTTGCCAGCCTCGTTTATTACATTGTGAATCGAACGTATATCGTATTTTCGAACGGAATGTTTGTAGTTGGTTTTTCAACTCGCTGTGTGAGAAATTTTAATCGTTTATAAAAAGAAAAAAATGATAGGTAACTAATGCATTGAAATGCAATCGCAAAAGCATCTTCAACTAACTTTGGCAATAATCAAACCACATGTTGTTAAATCTCCTTTTGTGCTCCAGGTAAGAAGGACATAACCTAAATTTAATTTAACCTGATTAAGTAACCTAGATTTTCACTTAACGTACGTATGTACGTAGAATTTCGAATGATAAGAAAGCAGGATTGACGAAACTTCCGAAATTGGTTTCCGGAAAAAAAAAAAAAAAAAAAAAAAAAAAAAAAAAAATGGTAATGGTTATATTGAAATATCATTGCAATTTCAGAAAATTCGAAACTTAATAATTGACAACAATTTAAAAATTGTCAGATCGCACAGGACGGTAATCACTCATAAGAAGGCAGAATTGTTTTACGAAGAACACAAAGAAAAGTTTTTTTACAATCGTCTTCTGACATTTATGTGTAGTGGCCCGTCGGATATTCATATCTTGGCAGATCACAATGCTATTGCCAAGTGGAGGCAATTAATGGGCCCTACAAAAGTGTACCAGGCACAGTATATTGCCCCTGATACAATTCGGGGAATGTACGGTCTATCAGATACAAGAAATGCAACTCATGGTTCTGGTATACTTTCCAGTTTATACGTTTTTGTTTATTACGTTATTCGTGTGAATATACGTATGAAATAATTGTTTTTTTAGATTCAGTTGCATCAGCGGAGAGAGAAATCAACATATTCTTTGGTGATTTCAATATTAAAAAATGGTATGAACATGATGAAAGATACTACAATTTAGGTCAAATTCATTTTGATCCAGTTGCCTTTTTACATACTATCGATACAAGTTTCGTAAACACTAATAAAGAACAAATTACAAAGTAAATATTGTAAATAAAGTACTCAGCTTTTGTTAAATATTTAATAACATAGAATTTTACAAAAATTGTATATATTATATACAATTAAACATAAATATATATATATATATATATATACACATATAGATGTATCTATATTTATACGATGCAATTCAAGCTGCTAAGTAGTCAGAAATACATTCGGCATAAGTTGAAAAAGATAATGACATTATGTGACAGTAAGTACACAATATCCAAAGAGTAGTGTAATTAAAACAAAGTAATATAAAAAAAAGTGATATGCACAATAAAAAAATCAAAATATTGCAATTCAAAGCAATATCCTGCACTAATAATTTGAGATGTAATTTATCTTTAATTGTCAATAATTTATAAATTACATTAGAAATTCAAAAAGTAAAAGAAATTCTTGAAATATTTCTCCTAAGTGCATTGCTTGTACTGTAATTAGTCAATGACATTAAAACCTCGTTGTGTATTTGAAGCAATTATTTTACTCCCTTTTTCTTGAAATGGAATATATAAAAAAATAATGTATATTTTAATTATGTAAATAATAACATTAAAATTCTAACGTTCTCAAATATTCTTTTACTTCTTGATTTTTAAAATATCTATTTGATTTGATAAATTTTATAAATTGGCAAAGCTCCGTTAAAAAATTAAGGAAATCATTTGGGAGCTTTTTTTTGTTGTTTCATTCCTGTTTCTTATACATTAAATTATATAATTTTATATAACAAAAGAATAATTCAGGCATTCATTTTTACATAAACTTTTGGTCTTGAGAAAACTTTTATCCCTTCTTCTAATTTATTCAGTTGCTTTTCTATTTCTATTTTTCGTCTCTGCGCCCTAAGGGTATCCACTTTTATGGGCATCATATTTAATTCATTTACATAATCATGATAATCTGTAATAGTGATATTAACTTAAACGCAATTCTGAATTAAAGAACTTACTTATTTTTTAAATCACATACTTTTTTTTAACACTTGTAATGTTTCCTTGCGCTCATTATCAGGCAACGGGACATGACCATTTGGACAATGGGGATCTAATTCTTCTTGTTTAGCTTTCTCTATCTTTTCTTGAATTTCCTTTCTATTTTTAATATATCTAAGAATACAATTGAAAGTGGTATTTACAAATTATGAATTATTAATAATCACTATTTTCGAAGACTAAAATATAAAATGTAAAAAAGAAAACCAATTAATAACATATATAACATACTTTGGAACTACACCTATGCGATAGTTTGTAGGAAGATTGTTGTTGTTGTTGTTGTTGTTCGTATTGTTACTAGCGTTATTATTCACTTGAGTTGTCGTCTTATTAGTTGCAAAGCTATGTTCTTTGTTTAATTTAATAAAATTTACTTCTTTAGACGATAAAGATTTGAAATTTTTCGTATCACATTTATTTTTTTTATTCTGTGCATTTTTTTCGAGAACTTGAACATCTCCTTGATCCAAAGGTGAATTTGTTATACT